>CM053606.1:64490632-64532215 GCA_028646535.1 Procyon lotor | reverse complement strand
ATACTAGTGAAACATATTTAATGATTTAAATTTCTTATTGAATTTGCTTTCTTTTGTAGCAATCTAGGAAACTGTATTTTGGAAGATATTTGAAATTATGTAATTCTTGAATAAAATGTTTTTCAGAACTAAAGTTTTTGTTATAATTACATGTTATATGTAATTTATAATATAATTACAAATAATGCATATCATTGCAGCTAATAAAGCTGATAGAAGTCCTTGTTTTCTGTTTCTTTATTATATAAACAAAATATACATGGAAAGTCAGGCTTTAGGAACCACTGTTGACACCAAGAACATCAAAGAGGGTGTGTGCTATATATTAAAATATATATATATCGAAAAGCCAGAAGTGATGAACTGGACCTTGAAAGGTATTTTGCAATTTTTGGATGTTAACATTTCATTTTATAGAACGTGCATTATCTGCAATTATTTTTATTTACTAAGATACTCATAGGGGGGTAAAGAATATTTAAAATAGATTGGGCCTAGGAATGTCCAGGAATTCTTTTTAATAGGTATGCGCCCCCCTCCCCATAGGTGATGTGTAGGTGTTTTGCATATCACTCTTAGAGGAACTTCAGTTTACAGTCTCATCTGGTAGGCATTGAAGGTAAAGACCAACAGAATTTTACCCTTTTACCAACTAGATAGTTTGTAAAGGGACTGGAATCCATACTAAACATCAGTGTGAACTGCACTGCCCTAAAGCAGGTGTCCCAGTTCTCACACATCTTGCAAGAGGTTAGCACTAGATTAGAAGTACGTCTCCTATTGTGGTCTAGTAGACTTCTCCGCTAGAAGATCAGACTTTGATTTCTACTGGAATCACATGGAAGGAGGATGGCTACCGGCCCATGAAGACAAATGGTATTTCTCAAAGCTGGGAGAGAACACCAGAGAAACACAAGAGCAGCAGTGATGACTCCAGGCAGAACCCATCCCACCCAGAATGAAACCCAGGAAGGAGGAGGAATCTTAGGTCAGTCAGTGTCTCGCCCATGGACTGAGAGCAGCAATCCTCTCTCCTGATGCTCCCCAAAGTTCCCACCCACTAAAGACTTTGCAAACTGCAACCAATTAGCTAGATCTTAAAATAGTTATTTTTGCTATTATCAAAAGTCAGTACATGCACATTAGAGAACATTTGGAAAATGCATCATGAAAATGCCACTTAGAAATAAGCACCAGTATTTTGATACTGTTCTTTCCAGCTGTTCAGCTAAACTGTATTTTTAAAATACAGTTGCAGTCTAGGTATAGTAATAGGATTTGTTTAGTATTTTCATTTTCCTGCTTACAAAAATGTATTCAGTAACTAGAAAAATGGAGATAAGCATAAAGGGGATAAAAACCCTAGCCTTTGCCACTCAGGTATGTCACCATTTTGGTCTATTTTTTGTGTTCTATACATTTTTTTTCCCCTACCGTTCTGTACTTTAAGAATATAAGCTATTTTTTCTCTATTAACATAATGTATCATTTGTTTCAGGGATATAGGTCATCAGTCTTACATTAATTCACAGCACTCACTGCAACACAAACCCTCCCCGATGTCTATCACCCAGACTCCCCATCTCCCACCCCCACGCCCCTCCAGCATCCCTCAGTTTGTTTCCTGAGATTAAGAGTCTCTTATGGTTTGTCTAGCTCTCTGGTTACCTCTTATTTCATTTTTTCCTCTCTTCTCTGCCTTGTTTATATAAAAACTTTTGGGACAATTTTTGATCACCAAACCTACAAGCAATACAGTGACACTAAATTCATATCTTTCAGTAGTTACCCTGAATGTAAAGGGGCTAAATGCTCCAATCAGAAGACACAGGTTATCAAATTAGATAAAACAAGACCCATCGATACACTGTCTGCCAGACACTCAGACCCAAAGACACCTCCAGATTTAAAGTGAGGGGGTGGAAAACAATTTACCATGCTAATGGACATCAAAAGAAAGCTGGGGGGGGGGCAATCCTTGTATCAGACAAATTAGATTTTAAACCAAAAACTACAATAAGAGATGAGGGAGGATACTACATCATACTTAAAGGGTCTGTCCAACAAGAAGATCTAACAATTTTAAATATCTATGCCCCTAACATGGGAGCGGCCAATTAATAAATAATAATACAGTAATAGTAGGGGACTTCAACACCCTCCTTACTGCAATGGACAGATCATCTAAGCAAAAGCTCAGTAAGGAAATAAGGGCTTTGAATGACACACTGGGCCAGATGGACTTCACAGACATATTGAGAATATTCAATCCTAAAGCAACAGAATACACATTCTGCAGAAGAGATCACATTCTGCGTCACAGATCAGGTCTCAACCAGTACCAAGATTGAGATCATTCCCTGCATATTTTTGGACTACAGGCTTTGAAACTAGAACTCAATCACAAGAGGAAAATTGGGAAGAACTCAAACACATGGAGGCTAAAGAGCATCTTACTAAAGAATGAATGGGTCAACCAGGAAATTAAAGAATTTTAAAAATCCATGGAAACAAATGAAAACACAACTGTTCAAAATCTGGGATGCAGCAAAGGCAGTCCTGAGAGGAAAGTATATAGCATTGTGTTCTATACATTTAAAAAACTTGGATCAGCAGAACTGATTTTAAAGATTAATCTAGGGCAGAAGGTATGTTTGGGGAATGGAGTCTATTCTGGTAGGTATGTCTTAAATAAAATTCTAGTTTTTAAAAATTCTGTGTCACACATGCTTTAATCAGTTTAACTCCACTCCAAATATTGAAGGAAAAATGCCAAGTCAAAAGATAGAGTAGTAGTCGTGTCATTTCCTTCTCTTTTCTTCCCCTCGGCCCCCAGCCTCTGAGTGTGGGTGTTCTCGATGTGGATAGGTGTGTTTGGAATCCATGTATTGTTAGTGACCCTTTAGGGGAGTCATTTAATCTGACAACTGGAACATTTTCACTTAGGGAAGGGGGACTATCCACGGCAATTCCACATTTTGGCCTCTACCCCCTCTAGCATTCTCCCCCTTAATGGGACTTATTACTTATTTGTCCATCTGCTTCAAGGCTGTTACAAATAGAGACTTATGGCTGGCTGATTATCTGCCAAACTCCACTCGTGGAGTGTTCAAGTGCAACAACTGGATCTTAATATGGTAAAATTACTAACACTTAGCACTTAAATCCTGGCTAGGTCTTTCGAGCCAGTGAAAGGGATCTGACATATTCTAAACCAGTGATTGTGCATGGTTTTTAATCTTTTGCAGTCCAGAAAATCTCCCCGTACACCAGGGGACACCCACCTTGTTGAGGGCTGAAATCAAAGCCAGCTTTGTTTGGGCCCACATTTTAGCAAATTAGGAAGATTAGAAATGTTAAGGCAATTTCTGTGAAGATAAAGTAGGTCCAACCTGTTCATGCTAGCATCTTTAAACAGTTGAAATCTTAGTTAACATGATCCCTTCCATCCCAGTATTTAAAACAAAGACTCTGGAAGCAGCTTTCATTGACGATCTCTGCTATCACTACAAGTTCGAGGATTTATTCGTAAGTTTCATGGAATCTGAATTTAAGCACTTAGGTTTAATTTCCCCATTTTACAGACCAGAGAAGCCTGGAGAAACCAAAAGACCTGTCCAAGTTTACTTTGCAGGAGACATAGGACTGACTCCGGTCTCCTGGTCACACAATTCAGTGCCGCTTGCTG
Source organism: Procyon lotor (assembly GCA_028646535.1). Lineage (NCBI taxonomy): Eukaryota > Metazoa > Chordata > Mammalia > Carnivora > Procyonidae > Procyon > Procyon lotor. The sequence goes on along the minus strand of CM053606.1, from coordinate 64,528,527 downwards.
TTACACTATGCTGTTGAGGCTTATTTTCCAGGAGGCTGCCTCAGGGCTGACTTTAGTTGTAGCCCTCAAATACAATTCTGTTCAGTTCATCAAATCATTCAATGCAATACTTGTATCTGGCTTTTGAGGGGAAAGCTCTTCAGAGTGAGTTTCTGAATTCTTTTTAAATCAGCTCAGGTGACAAGGAGTTAATAGCTAGAAACTGCTCTGTGCTCTTCCTCTGAACTAAATGCTTCCTACACTAGATGCCTCTTGATAGTAAGCCTTTGTGTTCAGACCGGCAAATGTACTTTACCCATGGTTGTCTTTGGTTTCTGAGCTAATTTTCTATCACAGGTGCAAGATTTACTTTAATTATCAAGATGAACAGCTGAGGGGGTCAGCCTATTACCCATCTGGTCCTAATCCAGCCAGGAGGCCTCTCTGTGCCCCATGCCAATATTTCCAATTGTCAATGGCCCTGACTTTTCCTGTTGCTGGAGTTTTAATCTCATCTGCCAATTGTGGAGCTACTGACGGATTCCCTGGCCCCCCAAACACCTCCTCACTCTCCCCCTCCCACATATTTCCACAGACACACCCTTCATCAGGATCTCAAAATTGCAATGCCCCCACACAAGTACTGTTCCAGGCCACAGAGGCCCAGCAGGTCTCACAAACAAACCTCCATTCCTCGTGTGCACTGGCATCCCTCTGGCTGGGGGGGACTTCTAACTGCCAACATGGGAGGCTGAAACTCACACAGAGTGAAAGAGGAAGAGGGAAAAGGTGACCACAGAGCTCTGCTTTTCCTCTGCACAGTATCAGAACAATTCTCATGCCCTCTCTGTGATTGGCAACAGCCTGTGGCTGGCACAGCCATTATTGGAAATGATAAATGTTTTCAGGCACCTGAGAAAGAAGGAAGATCACTGGTATGCAAGGTACTTAAGAAGAGCAAGAAAACAGGAAGAAGTGATGTTATGTTGAATTTAAGATTCTGACAAGAAATATTTTGTTTTAAATTGACGTAAGTGACAAAACCACAAAAGAACTGAGTCTAATGCTCTTGGAGGTATTGAAAAGGCTGGTTTGTGGTACATTGTTCCAAAAGACAGGTCTAGGAGGGGAGAGTTACATGAAGCTCCCAGATGAAGACATGTCAGTCATATTGAATACTTCACTGGAGGTATTTAAGCAGAGACCTGGTTGTTCTATCGGAAGTTTCTCTGGAATGTTCATACTCCCTCCATGGTTCCTTCTAGCTCTATGACTATGAGATACCAGAAAGCCAAATGATGGACCTTGAACTTTCAGCCCCCTCCCACATTGCTGTGGCCAACAAATCTCACCTGCTATGCAATCAGTTTCTCTCACTGTTCTACTTTGTTACCGTGAGGGTGACCTTCACATGCTGGAGCCATTTCTGAGCTCTCCCACAGAAGCCCCAGGCCTCCATGGTTTGATGTCCATGCTACTAGAGGACCATTAAAATGCCTCTTACAAATGTTACTAAAAAAATAATAAAACCATTACTGAATATACACTATCTCTAATATGCAGATAGAGGACAGTAAGGATGGACTCAAAGTCACAGCCAAAATGTGTCGGGGCCAAAGCCCAGGCCCCTGTTATGCCCAAACTGGGCCCTCACCCTGCTTCTGCTCTGGTTATCTTATGTGTTGAAGTAAGACTGAAGATTATGCTTGAAAGGGAAGGTTAAAAATGAATGGGCAACTAACTCCTTCGTTTAACAGATGAGAACAGTGGGGTGAAACGTTCACCTATCACCAGTGAGGGGAAATCATGTGTCCCAGGTCCCACTACTAGATGGTAGCAAAATGATGGCTAGTCCCAGTACTCTTGCCACCTCCATGTGCTGATTTTCAAAATGCTTCTCATCTTAAGTGACAGCATGTGTGTAGAAATTCTCTAGACAAGAAAGGACAAAGCTTGAATAAACAGTGATTCTTGGGGGCTTGTCAGAGGGACACCTTGTTGGGCTGGAGCCCAGTGGCAGTTCATGTCAATGACTGATCTTAGGTTGGATCTCAATCGCTCCTGACTGTGTGGTAGTATTCTAAATGTCTTTGTAGAGAGCCAAGCAGGCCACTTCTTGTCCACTGTGTAGACACTGGAGGTATGAGAGTCAAGTTGTGGACAAAACTGTTGTTGTGCATGGATACAATGGGACAGGGTAAGAGGTGTGGAGCCTGAGGGCATCAGAGAGAAGGAAACGCTCATTCCACATGTGTGGAAAGAGCAGGGCACAAAGTGGGAAAAAGGCTTTTTTACTTGGAAAAGGCTTTTGGAGGCTTAGTGGAAATTGCATCAGTGGGGAGATATGCCTGGGATGTGGCTAGTATATGGCCCCTTATGGGCCACATGTCGTCGGTCCCAGTCCTTTGTCTCTACCACCTAAATGGTGCTTTTTCATCTACTTTTCTCCCTCCTAACGGCCACAGCCTACTTTAGGCCTTTATCACCTCCCACAAATGCTGAGGCGGATCCCAGCCAGTGCTCCCGCCTTCAGTCTGGCCCCTCTGATTCTTTCTCCACATGGCAAATCTAATCAGACCTCCACCAGCCGAAGATATTTCAGGGGCTCTGAGGCAGAGACAATTTATCAGGAAGCTAAGGAAACTTGAGGTGCACAGGCACAGGCCTCTTTCAAGATTCTGAACTTAACTTTTACAAATCAGTTATTTCTTAAAGAGGGTCCCAGGATTGTAGACACTTTTGGCTCCACAAAACTTAGATCTGCTCTCGTGATAAATCATCCTTTCGACATGATGTATACAAGTCATGGGCATAGGATCCGTTCTTTCCTCATCTGTACTCGCCTGCTCCATACAGTTCATCCATACACTCCAGCCACAGTCATTTCATTTCCTCAGAAGTGCCAGAATACAGTATAATTATTAAAATGTGTAAATTCAGGGGCACCTGGGTGGTTCAGGGGTTTAAGTGTCTGCCTTCAGCTCAGGTCATGATCCCAGGGTCCTGGGATGGAGCCTACTCACCAGGGAGTCTGCCTCTCCCTCTGCCCCTCCCCCTTGCTTGTGATCTCTCTCTCTCTCTCTCTCTCTCTCTCTCTCTCTCAAAGAAATAAGATCTTAAAAAAAAAATGTACTGTTTTTTTGTTCATGTTCTTTCATCTGTGGGCAACCTCAAATATATCCCCTCACTTAGAACCCTTCCTGACCCCCCTCTTCCCTAGGCTCACTACTACCCAGGTATCAAGCTAAGTCCTAAGATATCTGGGAAGTCTTCACTGACACTCCAGCCTGGATTTCTGAGGTACTCCCAGAGAACCTTGCCCTCACCTTAGGGGAAGCTTGATCACACTATACTGTCATTACCAAGTGACTTAAATGTACCCCTACTGGATTGTATGCTCTTATGGGGGCATTGTCTTTCTAGTTGGCACTAATACCTGGTGACCGGTAATAGGGATCAATAAATATTTTTTGAATGAATAAACATCAGACCTTCATTTCTAATGCTGGTCATGCAACATATAATGAAGCTGAGTACCCCCCATTTGGACAAAGCAGCAATTTTTTTTTTATGTATGTTTGATAGCATAAAACTTAGCTGTGAAGAAAGTTCTTTGAATCTTAAGTTTCCCTTTGTAATTGGCTGTTCACAGAAATAGAACAAACAATCCTAAAATTTGTGTGGAACCACAAAAGACTCAAACTGAAGCAATCTTGAGAAAGAAGAACAAAGTTGAAGGCTTCACACTCCCTGATTTCAAGCTGTATTACAAAGCTACAGTAATCAAAACAGTATGGTTTGGGCATAAAAACAGACACAAAGATCAATGGAACGGAATAGAGAGCCCAGAAATTAATGCATGCATATATGTTAATCAAGTTACGACAAAGGAGCCAGGAATATACAATGGTGAAAGGATAGTTTCTTCAGTCAGTGGTGTTGGGAGAACTGGACAGTCATAAGCAAAAATGAAACTAGACTGCTATCTTACATCATGTACAAAAATTAACTCCGCGTGGATTATAAATACTTGATTGTAAGGCCTGAAACCATAAAACTCCTAAAAGAAAACATAGATAGTAAGCTCCTTGGCATTGGTCTGCGCAATGATTTTTTTGGATTTGACACCAAAAGCAAAGACAACAAAAGCAAAAATAAACAAGTGGAGACTACACCAAACTAAAAGGCTCTACATAGCAAAGGAAACTCATCAATAAAAAGGCAACCTACTAAATGGGATAAAATGTTTGCAAGCCGTATATCTGATAAGGCATTACTATCCAAAACATATAACGAACTCAAACAACTCATTTGAAAAATGGCAGAGGACCCGAATAGACAATTTCTCTAAAGAGGACAAACAGATGGCCACCAGGCACGTGAAAAAAAAGCTCAACATCATTCATCATCAGGGAGATGCAAATCAAAACCACAATGACATATCACCTTACATCTATTAGAATGGTAACTGGAAAAGACAAATAACAAGTGTTGGCAAAGATGTGGAGAAAAGGGAGCCCTCATGCACTGTTGCTGGGAATGCAAACTGGTGCAGCCACTGTGGAAAACAGTATGGAGGTTCCTCAAAAATAAAATAATAAAATAAAATAAAATAAAATAAAATAAAATAAAATAAAATAAAATAAAAGGCTAACCATATAATTCAGCAGTTACACTTCTGGGTATTTATCTGAAGAAAACAAAAACACGAACTCGAAAAGATATCTGCACTCCATGTTCATCTCAGCACTATTTATAATAGCCAATATATGGAAACAACTTCAGTGTCCACCAATGAATGAATGGATAAAGAAAAAAATACATGCAATGGAATATACACACATACACAATGGAACATTATTCAGCCATAAAAAGAAGGAAATATTGCCATTTGTGACAACATGGATGGACCTTGGCACTGTGCTAAGTGAAATAAGTCAGAGAAAGACAAATGCTGTATGATCTCAATTATATGTGGAATCTGAAAAACAAAACAAAACAAAACACCAACCTCATAGATGGGACAGATTGGTGGTTGCAGAGGTGGTGGTGGGGGCAGAGAGAGGTGAAATGGGTGAAGGTGATCAAAAGGTACAAACTTCCAGTTATAAATAAGCCATGGGGATATAATGTAGAGCATGGTGACTACAGTTAATACTACTGTACCACATATTTGAAATTTGCTAAGACAAGTGTATCTTAAATGTTCTTATCACAGGAAAAAAGTTTTTGTAGTTAAGTATGGTGATGGGCGTTAATCAGACTTACCGTGGTGGTCATCTTGCAATATATACAAATGCCAAATCATTATATTGTACACCTGAGACAAATATAATATTATATGTCAATGATATCTCTATAAAAAAGAAAATTTGCTGAATATAATAAAAAGAGTTCGTTTGGGGGGATTATAAATTTATGACTAAAACTTTATTCATTTATAGATCAAATAGTAAAGTGCTAAACTCTTCAGATTTCTTTTCCCAGTCTATGCAAGTTTCTAGAACAAAGGAAGTAGACTTTAGTTAAAAAGAGAAAGTTCAGGGTGCCTGACTCAGTCAGAAGAACCTGTGACTTGAGCTTCGGGTTGTGAGTTTGAGCCCCATGTTGGGCAGAGAGATTACTTAAACAAACTAACAAAAAGAGAGAAAGAGAGAGAGAGAGAGACAGAGAGAGACAGAGAAAATTCAAATGCTTACTATAAAAGATGGCTCTGAATATATTTCAGAAGGAAAAAAAAAAGGGCTGGTTTTGGAAAAAGCTCACCTTGTATTGTATGAATAATCTGAAATAAAGATGGATTGGATTCTTTTCCTTTGTTTGCCTTTAGCTTAAAACGGAAGAGACAGGGGTGCCTGGTTGGCTCAGTGGGTTAAAGCCTCTGCCCTCAGCTCAGGTCATGATCGCAGGGTCCTGGGATCGAGCCCCACACTGGGCTCTCTGCTCAGCAGGGAGCCTGCTTTCCCCCCTCTCTCTGCCTGCTTGTGATCTCTCTCTCTCTCTCTCTCTCTCTCTCTCTGTCAAATAAATAAATAAAATCCTTAAAAAAAAAACCAAAAACTGAAGAGACAGTTCGGAATTCTGAAAGAAAAACAAGTTGGGGCAGGGGATGGGGGGAAATAAAGGCAACTTTTAGGATGATTTAAGTAAGTCTAAAGCAATCTGTAGAATACAGTGTAATTATCAAAATGTGTAAATTTAGGGGCACCTGGGTGGATCAGTGGATAAGCATCTGCCTTTGTCTCAGGTCATGATCCCAGGGTCCTGGGATCGAATCCTTCATCAGGCTCTCTGCTCAGTGGAGAGCCTGCTTCTCCCTCTGCCTGCTGCTCCCCCTGCTTGTGTGCACTCTCTCTGTCAAATAAATAAATAAAATCTTAGAAAAAAAGGTGGGAAAGAAAGTGTAAATTTAATCACTGAGAAAATATTTCAGGTATCATTCTAAAGAGAAATAGAATGAAAATTTACAGCCCAAATGAAGGGTTTGTAAGTTAACGAAGAACCAGCACGTTAGAGGAATAAACATCAGACTGAGGGAAGAACCTCTCACTCAATCTCCTAGAGCCAAATTTTCTCATTTCTAAGGTGGAGCTGAACTAGGTAATAGTAATCACTAACACTTTATGGCAACTAGTATGGATTCTCTTGCCCAACATTTAACTTCCTTCTAGAATGCTTTTTTGAACAAGAGGCTAGAAGCAAAAAATAAACCCTTTCAAAAAAGAAAAAAAAAATCCCCAAATACCAGATTTCTTTGAGGCTAAAATTTTGGATATAAGTTCTTTACCAATCAGACGCATCCACAGGATACCTGACTTTCCAAAGGAATCCAGTGGGGGAAAACCCAGGGCATCCATTCTGTTGGTGCCTATTGTGTAGCACAAGCAGCTGCCAGATTCTCCAAGCAGGGCCACGTTGTGGCAGGAGCAGCAAGTCGGCCCAGCCCCAGGGCTGTGGCTATTCGTCCTAGCTCAGTCTGGAGTCAGCTTCCTCGGTCTTCCCCGTGACCCTCTCAGCCACTGAACAGCTGGAACTAAATCCTTCCTGGAGGGAGTTCTGTTTTCTGCAAGTCCTAGGAAGTAGGGGGCCAAGGCCATTCAAGACTGTTACTGTCATGGAAGTTCCAGCGCAGTTCACTGGACAGGAACTAGCACGACTTCCATGTTACAGATGGGAAAGCTGAGGTACACGGTAAGTGGCCCAGGACCGACACTGACTCATCGCTCTCTATGCCTCCCCAACTAGAGGATTCCAATGAGTGATTTCACATCTGAAGTTCTGACTCTAATAGTCTGGATCCTGAGATGGAATGGTGATATAACATTAGGAATCCATGGCTGGAGGAAATTTCAAGTCCTAACATTCCCAGAAACACCCCCAGATTATTTCAGACATGGGGCAGCTTACACATACCAGCAGGCGGTGCTCTTGGGGACCATAAGTTTTTCTTTTCAGAGGCTGTGTGGTAGGTCAGCCAGCACATAGTAACAGGCTCTTGGTGGCTCTTTATGTCGGGAGTAGGAGCAGACAAATGGGTTTGTGTAGTCACTGCAGGCACTTGTTTAAAAACAAAAGGCATCTTCCTTTCCCATGAGGAATTCATCTTTTTAGTACCAAGAAGCTCTTGGACCAGTGTGTTCACAGATGAACAAAGAAAAGGGATAGATGTGAATCCTTTTTGTTTTCTAGAAAGGAAGAATAAGGGAACTCCAGTGGTTGACAAGCCTGGAAGTTTACACTTCATTGCAGTTTTATAATTGTTCCTTTTTCTTTTCTCCAAACAAAAAGTATTTCTTGAACAATCAGACCTACTGAGTATGTGTTATGTTTGTCAGATGTGGGGGTTCACTTGTAGGAATTTTTTCCTTTTGAATTCCTTTCTTTCCATTCATTCACTTGCTCATTAAGTATGGAAAGCATAAGAGCCTGGATCTTGCTAGCAGACTGGGGTTGAGTCCTGGCTCTCTCAACTGAATGTATGCTTCACACAAGTTAACTCTCACAAGCCTCTGGTTCTTTGTTTCAAAGAGGATAATACTTATAGTGCCTTTTTGTAGGTTTGCTATGAAGATCCTTATGATCACACAGAATACTTCATTTTAAAAGTGAAGGTTCTTACTTAATGAAGGATATTACTATTTATTAAACCCCTATGGTGTCAGCCACAGTGCTGTTCCCTTGGCCTGTGTACAATGTATTCATGTAAGATGAATAAATGTGTCTGGAGAAAAAAGATATATAAATAAATAAATGCAGTGGGGTGCTTGGGTGGCTCAATTGGTTAAGTGTCTGACCCTTGATTTAGGCTCGGGTTTGATCTCAGGGTCATGAGATGGAGCCTTGAGTTGGGCTCTGCACTCAGCATGGAGTCTGCTTGCTATTCTCTCTCTTGCCCCTCCACTCATGCATACTAGATAGATAGATAGATAGATAGATAGATAGATAGATAGATAGACAGATAGGTATCTTTAAAATAAATAAATAAATGCAACAAAGTATGAAGAGTCTTTGCAGGTTATGGGGTGGGGCACAAATGAAGATTTGATTAATTCTATATGGGGCAAGAATGATCAGAAAAAGGTTAATGTTTTTCTTTAGCAAAATCTGGAAGATGATTAGCATTTAAGGTCCTTGGTTGTAGTTCCATCTCTGGGATGAAAGAAAATGGACATTATGAACCCTGGAGGCCCAGAGTGAATGGATCCTGTGGGAGTTGCAAGCATGTTGGCAACCCTCTTCACTGGCTCCTTCCTATCCACATGTGAACACACTGTAATTATTTCTGTGTCCTAATCTTCTCGATCACTGGCACTTTCTTGCCCTTCATAGGCCAAAGTTTTTAAGCGGTTCCCTCCCATCCCCGCCATAAAACACTGCTGACTAACTTCAGCCCTGGACACATCGGTAGAACTCCTCTCATCATGGTCTCAATAATATCTGTGTGCTAAAGCAGGTGGAAATTCCTTAGACCTCATCTTAACTGACTCATATTTGATATTATTGTCCATTTTCTCCTCTTTGAAACACTCTTTCCCTTGGCTTCCATGATAGCACTTTATACTTTTCATTCCCTTCCTACCTCTGGCTACTACTTTTAAGTCCCTGTGAAGTGTTCCTCTTCTACTCATCCCTTTTGTCCCAGATTGACTCTTTTATCTACATGAATTTGGATGATTTCATCTACTCCTGTGATTTTAGCCACCATCCAGTGACCCTCACATCTCCAGCACAGCTCCCTTCCTGTATTCTAGACTTGGACATCTCAGCATGGATAATTACAAAACTAATTACAGAATACATACATATTCCGTTTTACTTTTAATTTATCTAAGGTGTTATTAGTTAACTAAGCTAGAAGTAACTTCCAGTTTCAGATAGTCAGATAGTCATCTGAATTACAGCCCACTGTAATTCAGACTGCTCTTTTCTTCACAGGCATCATTTCAAAGGTCTCCAAGATGGAGTATCATCCTCAAATGACAACTTTGAAAAGGCCATGATTGCATATTCCTATTTTAGGGATAAGGATAACATATAACATTTTTCACCTTATATAACCAAAGCAATATTAAATAACTCCAAAACATACACTTTACTATAGCATCAAACAAACTCAAAACACCTTCACTCAAATAACAGATGCCTTATAAATATCCCTCAATTCTCCCTTAATACTTGCATTTTTCCCAGGTCAGGCTTTTTTCATTATCATAATTTAAGATAGCAAGCAGTATATGATAACTAAATGCTGTATAAAATGATTCTATTTTAGTTGATCTGAAATTACCTTTTTCAGTTCCACATTTAACTCATTCATTCAGCAAATACTATACACCAACCAATGAAGTATTTTGCACGCTGGGGATATAGTGTTGAACAAGGCAAGGCCTGTGCTCTCATTCTAGACAGAGAAACAAATACATACATAAATGAGAAAAAAATTCATTATGAGTACAAAGAACTAAAATATGATAGTGACTGAATATATAGTTACTTTTAAATAAGTGATCGGAAAAAGACACTTTGAGATGTTTTAAAAGCTTTTTATTATGAAAACTTTCAAACATATTCAAAACAGAGGGTGTATTATAATATTCCTCTGTTACCCATCACCTAACTTAATTAGTAACATTACATAATCCTTGTTTTATGTATTCTCTTGTCTTTTTTTTTTTTTTTTTGGCAAAAGTATCTTTAAAGCAAGTTCTAGAAATCTTATCATTTCATCCATAAAGAGTTCAGTATCTACTGATCGGAAGTTAAAAAAAATATATAACCTTGAGGTGCCTGGCTGGTTCAGTCAGTGGAATGCATGATTCTTGGTCTCTGGGTTCATGTTGGCAATAGAGTTTACTTAAACCACTCCCCATCAAAACCCCACATAGCCACAGTTATCATACCCAACTAAACTAACATATGATATGCAGTCTCATGGCTCCTCATTTAGTTTCACAATTTTTTCCCCAAATTAGAACCAAAGTTCATACATTGTTGCTAAGATTCATATTTCAATAGGAGTTGCAAAAAGACAATTTCCTATCCCTGAATTTGTTTCTTCATTATAAGTTATGACTCTTCTATACAAAAACAAAAACAAAAAAACCTCTCCTCATATAAACTATTTCATTACCCTGAAATATAGAATAGTACAGGAAGGACAGATGGATGCTTGATTCTTTTATTAATATATTTTCAGAGTAATAAATTGGAGTCCTTATCAATCTGAAGAGGTGATATTGAAGCTGAAATCTGTCAAAATATAGCCATAGCAAGAATTAGGAGAAATAAAATTTCAGGAACAGAGAACAGTTAGGGAAAAGGCCCTAAGACAGGAAAGATCTTAGCATGTTTACAGCCTAGAAAGGAAGTCATTTTGGAAGGAGGGGAGTGAAAGGACCAGACTTGAATGAGACAAGATCAAGAGTTAGTTTGGACCACATCATGCATTGTAAAGGCCCAAACCACATCATGCCTTTACAGCCAGGGTAAAAGGGTTGACATTTTATTATGAAAGAGTTGAGAAATGAGTGGAGGGTCTGCATTTTAAAAAGAGAACTGTGCTGTATGGGGCAGTAGACTATAGGTAGACAAAGTGAAAGCTGAGGGGCAAGATGGTAACAGCTTGAACTGGAGTGATAATAGAGCAAAAGTGGGAAGAGGGAATCAACTCTCTCCATTAACCATCTTAAATTTGATCTGTCTTCAGGCCATCCATGTATAAATGTGGAAAAATCACATAGGCAACTGGACATATGTCCCGCAAGTTTCCTAAAATTGGGACTAGAATATGATTTCTGAGTTAGTGACATACTATTTGAATTTCAAGTCTTGGAACTAAAGGACTGGATCAACGAAAAAGGGAAGAGGCTGAGAACAGAGCCCTGGGGTACATGAGCACCCAGAAACCAGAAGAATGTACAGTGGTTATGCAGAGAATGATACTGTACCTAGTATGCCTCCTTAGAAAGTAATAGAACACATGCATATATGTGTACCAGCTAAAAATGATCTGTGTCGTTCTTGCAGCTAATTTTAGGCCAATGGAACAAGAATGCAAGTGATGTAAGCAACTTCTGAGTCATCGCAGTAAAGGAAAAGGTTGTGCTCCCCTTCCTTTTCCTGCCTTCTACTGACTGGAATGGAAATGTGCTGTTAGCCATCTTGGACCATGCAGACTAGGGCACCTAGAAATGACAGAGCAATAAACTAAACTGAGTCTGAGTCACAAGGATTACCTTGCAGTAAGTGGAGACACACTAACCTCTCCTTTATTTGAGTCATTGCTCTTTTCTGTCTCTGTTACACAGAATAGCAGAACCTATATTCTAATTCAGAATCCAATCATTTTGTAAGCTGGTAAATATCTCTGAACCTACAAAGCTGAGGACCACACTGTGAATCTCTGGTAACTTCATAATATGACAATGTTCACAGTACTGGATGGTTTAATTCTCTACTCATCCTAATTAGACTCTGACAAACTCAAGGGAGTAGTCAGGCAGTAGCATCAGTGTGTAAAGAAAAAGCAGGTACCAAGGAGGCACAAGGGTCCCTTAGAAATCAGACTGTAATTTACTTACTTTATCTTAAAGAGCCCTGGATTTGATGAGTCCAGAATTGTGGATGAGAAATACAGCCACATCTCTCTCTTATAGTATTTAGACTGCTGGAAATCCTTAGAAGTCAACTAGGTTTATAAGCAGTTTGGTGGTCAGAAATAATTAATGAGATTAATTTATTAGATATAATTTCAAATTATCAAAGATAACAGTAGTTGCTGTTTCTACAGAAACCCAATTTTTTGTTAAAATTAATTCTTAACTATTTCATGAATAGCACAGATTTGCTTTAGATAAGGCAATAAGGTATTTAGTTCCTAAACACAAGCCGATCACTTAAACCTATGCTCAGCTTAAAAACCAGCAACGTGTTCCAAGGCTGGAGGACAAACTGACTCCTCTGACACAGAGACAGTATTTGTCTCCCATGTATAAAGAAACAGGGCTACAATAATATCAGCAAACAATAAAAATTAGAATGAGAAAAACATCAGGCAAGAAATTAAAAAGGCATCCAAATTGGAAAGGAATAAGTAAAATTGTTATTTGCAGATAATAGGATCTTATATAAAGAAAATGCTAAGGACTCAACCAAAAAACTGTTGGAACTAGTCAATGAATTCAGTCAGGTGGTATGATATAAAATCAACATACAGAAATCAGTTGCGTTTCTTTACATGAATAACAAAAGATCTGAAATAAAGAAAAACATCCCATTCACAATAGCATTGAGAACAATAAAATATCTAGGAACAAATTTAACAAAGGAAGTGAAAAATCTTTGCAATGAAAACTATAAGACTTTGGTGAAAGAAATTGAGAAAGACATAAGGAAGAGAAATCAGAGAGGGAAACGGACATGAGAGACTATCGACCCTGAAACAATCTGAAGGTTTCAGGGGGGAAAGGGCAACAGGGTGATGGGTATTGAGGAGGGCACTGGCTGTGATAAGCATTGTGTGTTATACATAACTAATGAATCATTGAACACCTAAAAAATTAATGATGTACTATACAGTGGTTAACAATATAATAAATTATTAAAAAAAGAGAAAAGATTCTGTATTCATGGATTGAAAGAATTATTGAATGTTAAAATATCCACATTACCTAAAGCCATCTACAGATTCAATGCAATCCCTACCAATTTCCACTAGCATATTTCACAGAAATAGAAATAACAATCTTGGGGCATCTAGCTGGCTCAATTGGTAGAGCACACTACTCTTCATCTCCAGGTTGTGCAAGCCCCACACTGGGTATTGAGCCTACATAGAAAACAAAAACAAAAACAAAAAATAAAGAAAGAAAAAAAAAAGAAATAACAATCCCAAAGTTTGTATAGAACCACAAAAGACCCCAAAAGTTCAAAGTAATCTTGAGAAAGAACAAAACCAGAAGTGTCACAGTTCCTGATCTCAAATTATAGTTGACCCTTGAACTATGCAGGGTTAGGGATGCTGACCCCTGTGCTGTCAAAAATACACACAGAACTTTTGACTTCCCCAAAACTTACTACTAACAACTTACTGTTGGCTAGAAGCCTTAACAATAACATAAATAGTTGATTAACATATATTTTGTATGTTGCATTATATAGTGTATTCCTATAATAAAACAGAGAAAAGAAAATGTTAAGAAAATCATAAGAAAAAAATGCATTTATAGTACTATTCTATGTTTATTGAAAAAATTCTGCATATTAAGTGGACCCACACAGTTCAAATCACTGTTGTTCAAGGGTCAACTGTATACTACTAGAAAGCTATAGTAATTAAAATAGTATGGAACTAGCATGAAAAACAAACAAACACTACAAAGACCAATGGAACAGAATGGAAAGTCTGCATTGTGGCCAACTAATATTTGACAAGGAAGCCAAGAACACTCATTAGGGAGAGCCTCTTCAATAAATGGTATTAAGAAAACTAGACATCCGCATGCAGAAAAGTGAAATTGGACCCTTATCCTACACCATTCCCAAAAATTGACTTGAAATGGATTAAAGACAAAAAACACAAGATCTTTTACTGCAAAACTTCTGGAAGAAAATGTAGGGAAGAAGCTCCTTGACACTGGTTTCTAGGCAATTATTTTTTAGATATGACACCAAAGCACAAGCAACAAAAGCAAAAATCAACAAGTGGGCCTATGTCAAACAAAAGTTTCTGTGCAGCAAAATAAAAAGGTAACCTACAGAAAGAAGAAATATTTGCAAACCATATACTAGATATATGGTAGATATGTTAGATTTATATGTTATATAAGCATTAGATATATTTATATATAATCTATGTATTAATCAATTAAAAATGGGCAGAGGAACCAAATAGACATTTTTCAAAAGACAAACATATGGCCAATAGGCGTGTGAAAAGATGCTCAACATCACTAATCAGGCGAATGCATATCAAAACCACAATGAGAGATCACTTACACCTAGAATGGCTATCATCAAGACAGGAGATAACAAATGTTGGCAAGAATGTGGAGAAAAGGGAGCCCTTGTGCACTGTTGGTGGGGATGTAAATTTGTTCAGCCATTTTGGGAGTGTAGAAGGTTCTCAAAAAATTAAAAATCGAAATACCATATCATCTAACAATTCTATTCCTGGGTACTGTTGAAAAGAAAAACATACGCCTCAAATGGAGATGCTTAATGCTAGGCCAGGTCACCAAACTGGAGCTTAATACCTACCCTAATTACAGTTTCAACCTCCTTCAGAAATGTAGTCTTATCAACCAGTCAGGAATTTTCTGGTGAGCACCAATAAGTTTATCTGTCACAGGGCCCCTCCTCTATCTCCCAAAAGATAATGCGGTAATCCACTGAATAAGATCTGATCGTCCTCAAAGGAAGGGGACCTCCCACAAAACAATCCTTTTTTCCTGTTTTCGGACTTTCTTGTCCTGCCTTTGAAAACCTCTCCTTTTCTGAAGCTCTTTGTTGCTCCCCTCTACTTGAGAGAATGTTGCCTGATTCATGAATTGATTAATAAAACCAATTAGATCTTTAACCTGATTGGATTTTCATCACTTAAGTTTATAACCAATGGAAATGAAAATAGGGTATCAAAGATATATGCACCCCTTGTTTATTGCAACATTACTCACAATGGTCAAGATATGAAAATAATCTTAAGTGTCCATCAATGGATGAAGAGGTACTATGTATATATATTTATATATACACAGTGAAATATTATTCAGTCATGACAAAGAAGGAAATTCTGCCATTTGGAACAACACAGATGGCCCTAAAAGGGATTTGTTAGGTGCGAGGTATTTGCTAGTGCTACAGTGGTAATCATATTGCAATATACAAATATCAAATCAAAATATTGTACATTTATACTTATACAATGTTATGTAAATTTTATCTCAATAAAAAGAAATTTAAAAATGGAAAAATATCAAGCCATGGTATCAAATGATCCAGAGTCCCATAATGTTATGAGCTAAGTTTGTTACAAAACTTTAAGGAAGATAAAATAAACTTGTGGTTGGAAGACACAAACAGCAAATGTGTGCCAATAGTTGGTTACACACTGTGAGAAAATAAACTGGTTTGTATAAAAAAGCAAGAGAACAGCAGGGAGCTGAGGATATTTGTGAATGATTATGATGGATATGGGAATTTGAGCTGGAAAAGGAAAATAGTGAGGACTCAAGGTGGGGAGGGGTATAGTACTTGTTCTTAACATATTGAAGACTCACCAAGATGAAGACCTAAAATACTGACAACTTCTACCTACCACTGTATTCCACCAGTACCATATTCTTCTGCCTCCCCATTA
The DNA here is from genome assembly GCA_028646535.1 of Procyon lotor. Lineage (NCBI taxonomy): Eukaryota > Metazoa > Chordata > Mammalia > Carnivora > Procyonidae > Procyon > Procyon lotor. Next base: position 64,512,692 of record CM053606.1, on the reverse strand, counting down.
GATTTTGACATTTCCCCTGCTTAAAAAAACCAAAAAACATGTTTTATCACCTTTGTTTGGTTTGGCTTAGTGTTTAACTTTTAAAAATATCATGATGCACATAGTTTCTTCTTTTTAGCTTCTTTCAGTTTGTTTCATATTGTTCTCTACAGCTGCTTAATTTTCATTGCTCTATAATATTCCATGGTTTAAACATATACCATGTATATTATAAAATATAAAACATTTTATTAAACCATCCTCTTCCATTAGTGAGCATCTGGATTGTTTCCAGTTTTTGGTATTTCAAACAGTGCCATGAACATTCTTGTTCATGACTCTTGTACATACATATATAGAATTCCTTTAGGATATAGTACTTAGGTGCGATTGGTAAGTACCAAAGTATGTAAATGCCCAAATTTACAAGAAAATACCAAACTGTTTTTCCCAAGTGAGCCACTTGGGAAATAGCATCCCCATAGCAATTTGTATTGAATTTAATTGTTCTACTCCATCTCTATCACTTGTCAGAATTTAAAATTTTTGCCAATTGAATGCATGCGAATGTACATATGTCTTGATTTGTAGTTTCTGATTCTTGTTTAGATTGGGCATGTTTACTGTCCATGGGAAATGTCTGTTCATATCTTTTGAACTTTTCTATTATTTTCCTTCTGGAGCTTTAGGAATTTTTAATATATTAGTTATCATTTTTTTCCTGTTAAACGTTATGTAAATAATCTTTTACTCAGTGCCTTGTCTTCTCACTTTATGATGTCTCTTGGTAAAAAGAAGTTCCTAATTTTATGATAAAGTCACCAATTTTACTTATATTCTTGTGTTCTTTTCCTATGTATGTATTCTTAATGTTTTGAAGTTTTGACATTTGTTTTGATTCATTCGAAATATTTACATATGGTATGACAAAGAAACTCAATTTCTTTTTCCCTTTCCACATAGATGGACAGTTTTCCTGCTTCTATTCAGGAAGCATTTTTTTTCCGCTCCACTTACTATACTGTTTCTTTCATATATCAAAATTTCAGATGTGTGTGGGTCTGTTCTTGACACTCTACTGTTACATTTGTATTATGTATCAATATTTCATTAATTGCTACTCTTTTATAACTCTTTAATATCTGGTGGGGCAAATCCCCTCTCCTCTGTTCTTCAGAAATTTAACTATCCTTTACTTTTGACTCTTCTTTAGAAATTTTAGAATGAGCTTATGAAGTTCCACAAAAAACTGTTGGGATTCTAACTGGAGGTGCCTTGAACCTGCAGAGCATTTTGAGAACTGACATCACATCATAAAATAGATTTGTCTATATTTATCTTTTTAAATGTCTCTCAGCAAAGATTTTTTTTACATGTCTTGTACATCTTTTAATTTATTTTTATGTATTTTAGTTTTGTTCCTATTGTAAAAGTAATTGTCTTGAAAATATTATGTATTCCAATTGCTTGATGATGGTATATACACGTCACTGGCTTCTGTATTTTCATCTTAAAACAAACATCTTGGGTAAACTATGATTGCTAGTAAATTGTAGTCTTTTTTGAGTTTTCCAGGTAGACAATCATATCATCTTCAAGTAATCGTTTTCTTCCTTCTTTTAATCCCTATGTTTCCAAGAATAGCACAGTTCAATGTTAAAACGTTATAGTAATGTTAGGCATTTTTAGTTCTATGTCCCAATTTTAAAGTGGATACTTCCAGTGTTTCCTCATATAGAATGATGGCATTGATTTTGGCTTGTTGTTGTTTTAATATAGATATCATTTATCAGTTTAAGGATCACCCAAACCCCTTTAAAAGCAGAAATGTGATTAGTCTAAATCTATTACTTTTTCTCCTTTTATCTGTTAATATGGCAAATGACAATCACAGATGTTCTAGTATCAAGCCAACCTTGCATTATGAGCATAAACCCATTTTATAGTGTCATTTTTATACATCACTGAGTCTGATCTGGTAGTATTTTGTGTAATATTCTTTTATGAGTATTCTTGAGTGAAGTTTGCAACATACTCTCCTTGTGTATTTTGTTTTCTAGCTTATTATGACTTCACTGAATGAACTTAACTTTTTCCCATTATCTCAAGGACTTTCTATATGCTTCAAATAATTTCTTCCTTGAAAGTCTGGAAGAATTTACTTGTACAACTATCTGGATGCAGTGTACCCTTGGTGGACTTTTAATTTCTGCTTTTGAGATTATTCACTCTTCTTCCTAGATTTTTTTTTATTTTTCAGGTTATCTATATTATTTTTTCATATTTATTTGCATTTATTGATAGTATTTTTTACTTACAAAAGTCTTTGCTTGTTCATTTATAATAGCATTTATACCTACTCTCATATTTTGTATTTTCAGAGCTAAGTTAATTTTGTTAGAATTTTCAAGGAATAAGCTTTTGTCTTCTATTATACTGTTTTATCTATTATTTACTTTCAGTTATTCTGTTCTTTTTATGACTTCTTAAGATGAGCAATTTGATAAATTTTTAACCTTCCTTTTCTAAAATAGCATTTGGTTTACAAAGTTCCCTGCAAGAATAATTTTTGCTGTATTTAATCATTTATTTTTCCAATCTATTAGTATCTACTTGCTCTTATTAGTTATAAAACATAATTGATATTACTATGTAATTTTCTATGATTAGTTTTATGGCTCAGTTTTTATAAATGTTCCATTTATTCTTGAAAATGTGGAATCTCTTAATTGCCAGATTCAGAATTCTATAAATATCCATTGGATCAAGCTTACTGTTTTGTTCAAACATTCTGTATCTTTCCTCTTTAAAAGTCTATTGCCCAATAATGCAAGTTGAAATCTTCCAACCAGATGGGTTTTTTAGTAGCTCCATCAATTTCTGCTTTAGTCTATAATTAGGGACTATCTTATAAAAACATATACATGCTTAGAACTAATGTATCTTTTTGGTGAATTGCATCTTTTGTCATTACATAGAAACACTCTACTCTTGGTGATATTTTTTCAGGATGGGTCTAAACTTATTTTTGATATTGATATTAAGTAGAACTACCATAGCTTTGAAACACATCAAATCATAACTTGATTTGTTTTCACAATGTATATTTTTCTTCATACTTTTAAACTCCTCTATATACTTATATTTCAGATGTATCTTTTTGTTAATGTTATAAAGCTAGTTTTTTTAAAAAGTAAATTCCCTTACTTTTAACTAGTGAGTTTGTTCCATTTATATTTATTGTGATTGTCAATATATTTGAATTTATTTCTATTTTTCTCTTGGTTTGAAATTTATATGCACTATATTCTTTTCATGAATATTCTGGACATTTAATGATGTACATTTAACTAAAGTTAATGAATACCTTGACACCCCAATAATACAACAGAATATTTCAGCTCTGGTCTTCCCAATCTCAATTGTTTTAGTATTGTTGTCTGGAATTTGTTGACTTAAAACAAGTCATCTGTTCTGTTGAGTTGTGTTTTATTTACCTAAGTGTTTACCATTTTTTCACAAGCCTTTTTGGGTCTTAGATCATCATTCTGGGATCACTTTCCTTCTTAAAGTGTTTCCTTTGGAGTAGGACCCTTGAGAGCAAACCCTCCTTTAAAAAATACTCTCATTTGCTCATAAACTAATTTCACTTTCTACACAACTCCAGGCTGACATTTTGTTTTCCAGTGCTCTAGAGAATATTCCACTATTTTCTCTGTTAATATTGAGAAGTCAGCTGTTAGTCTTTTATAGACAATTTAGTCCTGTCTGGGTAGTTTCAAGATTTTGTCTTGGTGGTCTAGTTTCACTACCATGGTTCTACGCATACATATATTTATATTTATCCTTTATGGAGAATATTCTGCTTCCTGGATATTTTTTAATTTCAGGGGAATTTGCAGCCCTTTATCTCTTCAAATACTGTCTCTCTTCCATTCTTTCCTCTCAGGTCTCCACTCCATTTTCCATCTCTCTCAACCTTCTTTTCATATTTTCCATCTCCTTTTTATTTTATTCATTTTGGATTGATTTTTCAGATATATTGTTAAGTTCTCCAGTTCTCTCTTCAGCTGTCTCATCTGCTGTTGACCAACATGGTTTCAAATTTGATCAATTATATTTTTCATTTTTGGATTTTAAAAATGTTATTTTCTTTAAAATTTCACTTTACTTGTTTATCCTGGTAATTTTAGGTACATAAACATTTTATACATAGCTATTTTATATTTTGTATCTGAGAATTCAAATATGTGCAATCTTTGGGAGGGGATGCCTAAATTTACTATTTTGTTAGCACTCATTCAAGTTAGTTTGCTGTCTCTCATGTGTTTGGTGATCTTTAATAGTATATTACTTGATCTTAATTTGTGGAAGTCCTATGTACCCATTCTGGAGAAACTGTCTTCAGAAAGCATTTGATTTTACTGGTAGAAAAACAGTGAATTACAAACTAAAACTTGAGCTCCTCTCGAATATTTAACACAAAACACAAATTCTACTGCTACTGCAAGGTTTGTTATCCTCATAATGGTGTTACTATAGTAATCTATCCTTGGTAAACTCACTTCTGAATGCCTGCATTTCCAAAGCTAGTTCCTTGCCATTCTGGCACTTACCTGCTCTCCAGCTTCCTACTTCTCTGGCCTACTCTGTGGACTCATCTTCCAATCCCAACCTCTGAGTGTTCATTTTTGTTCTTAAGTACTTCTTCTTAGGTGCTAAAGCTCCAGCTTATTCACATTCATGCTCAAGTGTGTCTGTTTTGGGGTGAGGGGTTGCCAGACACCACTCTTACCTTTAATGAGACCAGCAGTGTCTCAAATTATGTGTCTTATTGGAGGTTTTAGGAGCTTAGTCATGATAGTAGAAGTGGAAATCAAACAAGATTTCTGACACCTAGAAGTTATTTAAAAACTTACCTCTATTTATATATGTATATATTTATATATGTATGTTTATAAATACATATATTTATATACATATAAGGCCAGTATCTCAGAGATACATTAGATTTCAAAAGATAGCTAGAAGGTAAATAAGAATTCTAATTAAGATTATGATCCATGATTGGTATTTGTTCCTTTGGGTTTCTCATACTCACCCTTAGTTGCTTTGGGAAGATCAACAACACCTGTAAAAATTTTGTTAGATTTGAATCTATACTATAATGCAGCTTTCACCTACTCAACATATAATGACAATTTCCACTGTGACCTCAGTTTGTGTTATAGGGATAGCACGGATCATTTTATATTTCTAAAATATTCCATTTGCAATATTTGAATAAGATGACTATAAAGTGACTAGCATTCTATTTTCATTTACCTATTTTCTGAAAGGTCCTAAAATAAAGTTAACCTCAAACAAGAGAATGCTACATATATTACTGGTGCTTGCATTTTAATGCACACTGTTTTTCATTTATTAAGACTTCGAATTTTTTTTCATCTTTATATTCTCAGTGTGTTGCAGACAGAAAGCATCCTATAATATCCACTGAATAAAAGATACTATTGATATTATAGAAGTAGAATGCAAACTTTTCCTATTACTACCAGTGAAGTGGACAATCTACTCTGAATCAGATTTTGCCTTAGCAGGATAAAAAGCACTTGCAAGAAAGCTAAGCAAAGTTAGTCTTTGAGATCTTGATTATAGTAGAGCTAATACATATTTTGACCAACAGGAAGCTCCCAAAGGGAAATAATACTTAAAACCAAAGTTACAAATTATAATCTATTTAAACTTTAATTTGTGCATTTGTGGTAATTTATGACTGCAAAACACTTTTTTCTTAGAATGACATAAAGGCACATTTCATTTGAATGCATAGTGTACCATTTTAAAATATACTAATAATTTCCTTACAAAGTGCTTGAGCAGTCACTTACACATACAGTAATAGCAAAATATATTTACACTCTAGAGCTTAAAATTTTAAAATCTGACTAAAATATATATATTTTAAAAACTACAGAAAATATTAGTGCTTTCTTCAGCTTAATTGTGTGATACACCCTGCCCTCTAATTTTTTTAGTGATTGACTTCAATTAAAAAAAATTTCTGTACACTGTGTAGTTACAAAATGCTATGTCAGTTTTTAATGCTAAAAGCCTATTTTAGACATTGCTTTCTGTGCATATTTGAGAACCAGAAAAGGTGAGCAGACTGTACCTCAAAAGTATTTAGTGTTTTTTTTTTTATGTGTTAACACTGTGTAAATTAAAGCCAGACAGTTAAGCTAAGATCCTTTAACTGTCCTTTAACAAGGAAGTTAACTGGCATTTTAAAATAGCTTTAAAACATATTGCTCCCTGTTTCTATAAGAATTCCCCCCCCAAGGAATCTTGGGTAATAATTAATTTGGAAGGAAATATGAATTACCTCTGAACAATTTTAATTGTTCTCAGAGTACACAAAAACATGCCAACACACCTAACAAGGCTGAAATATTTATAAACTTTCTATAAATCAATGTGCTTTTATGTTTCTCATAGAATTTAAATTTGAACAATTTTTCAGACATGAGATCATTGTGATTAAATGGTTAATTCAGTATGGTTAGTTAACAACTTGCTATTCCTGAGATATAATGACCCTAATATGCTAAGCACAGAATCAAAGATGTTATTATTGAACTAAGGAAAAAGAGTGAAGTCGTAGACTAGGAGGAAAAGAATGCAAAAACTAACGACAACAAAAAACCCAAAGAACTCCAGGCAAGTGGAAGAGTCCTGGCTTGCCAAAAGACCTTCCTATAAGAGCATTAAAAAAGCCACAAATGGATCCTCTGAAAAGTTGTAAAAAGTATTTGATCAAATTATTTTTGAGACTTTTGAGGTACAGCTTTAGTGTTATAATAGTTTTTATAAAATATAGACTGTTTTATCAAAAATATTTATACATTCTGTTATAATATATTGCTTTTGCCCTCAGTAACTGCCAATATAAAATCTGGATCCAGTGGCCTAAAATGTACAAAATGCACTTAACGTAAATGCTGGAGTTTGAGGTGTCTGCTTGGCCACTGTACAAAAGTGATGAAGTGGTGAAATTAAATAATAAACCTACGACATAGAATACATTACAACTTACACATATACATGTTCACAGCATGTATACAATGATAATCCCTATGTTTTAACAGATATAGTTCCCTTCTACAGTAGACACAAGAACAAGATAAACTGGGTTGATAAATGTACAATGAATATCAAAAAAGGAGTAATTAGTTCACTGATTTTGGAAGAAGAAGGTATGATTGAACATATCAAGTGTCTAGACTTTGGGAATGCGTACAGGTAATACAGTATCTTGGTTCAGGCTAATCAGAAGTCCTCATACTTAAAATTTTAAATGAATGCTGATGTTTAGTTGTTCCTGTTTGTTTCAGCATGGTTTGATGAACAAAAAATTGTTTGGCAAGTAGCTCTGTTGGAAAGCTATGAGGCTCTGTTACATGGTTGGTAAAGATAAGGCGATAAAAATTTTCTCCTAATAAATATAGAAAATTTATAAAACAAGACATCAATTCATTTTTTTAAAAAAGCCAAAAATTGTGCACTACTTTTTTTGATATTACAGTAATTTCATTAAAAAAATAAGAGCATTTGCCTTATTCAAACAGAATTACTATGTGTAAATAGTAATAGCATCCCAAGCCCTTTTGTTCTTTTTGTAAAATATAGCTAAATGAAGTGAAATGATTAATCTTCCTTCCACTTAAGGCATAGCTAGGGACTGTGGAAAAGTGTTTTTTTTTTTTTCTTTTTTAAATAGACCATTGATCCAAAAGTATTCATTTGTGATAGGTTTTCATGGCCGATGTTCATTCACTTAAACTCCATGAAACTGTTTCCAGTGCTCAGATTTACGTTGAAAATACATTAAGAAGCCACTTTCAAGAAGGTTTTAGAATAGTCTTTTAAAGAAATCTTCATGTGTTTAAACAAAAAACTCAGAAGCTACTGGTGGCACAGAGAGCAAATGAAGGGTTGCTATTGTTAAGAGGTCTTCTTGTGAGTCAGTTTGCTTGGTTTCACAGTGTCTAGGAACTTAACACCAATCAGCAATGTAGTCAAAATCTCTGAACATTTCTTGCTCCTCTTCTGAAAGTATCCTTGGTTCTCGAGGTGGAGTCAGAATAGGTGCTTCTGAGGTAAATTCATCATCAAAATTGCTAACATCTTCTCGTCCTCTAATGGTAGGTACAAATGGTGGCTTCACTTTTTTGTCCATGAGAGCACTCCAATCAATTAGCTGGATTATAAAATATAAAATGACCGGTTTAGTTTCCTACACCTAATTGCTGGTTTCACAAAAAGTTTTAAACTTTCACACTTACCCGGAAAAATGGGTGCTTTTTTACATCCTCTGCATCTTTCTCACCAGCTCCAAGGCGCCGCTCAGGATTTCTTCTTAAGAGCTAACATAACATCAAGTATAAAAGTTAAAATAAAACCAGTGACTTCACTGATAAAGGTTCTCATAATCTGCAAAAATTTAGATGTTCTTTTGGTATATGTCTGTCTAAACCATGCAACATCTATGAAGTGAAAAACAACTTCTAAAATTCTAATTGAGAAATGTACTTCAAGGTAAGAAATTTAAGTAGTTTATAAACCATTAATTCTTACCCTTCTCATTATTGATATGGCTTCTGTAGATAAGAACCTTGGATACCTTACTTCATCATTTACAATACTGTCAAAAACCTCCTCTTCATCATCACCAGGAAAGGGAGACTAGAAAAAATATCTTTGAGTAAGTCAAAACGAATTTTAATACTGTAAAATCTTATCACCTATCCAAAGTACAACCAAGAACCAGTAGTGAGGAAATTTAACAAACCAAACTACCAAAAAACCAAACAACGACAAGAAGCCACAAAAGATGTACAATAGATCTATTACCCAGATGATACACCATATACTCCATATACACCATATACTCTCACTGAAATCTTCTTCAACTTTATTTCCCAGACTCTAATAACACATTTCACATATAATAGATAACACATTATATATATGATATATATTATATATATAATATATAATAACATATATAACATAATACATAATACCATTTTTCATTTAATTTAATTCCATTCCATTTTGTTTTATTCATTTATTCATCTGGCCTGACAGTCAATATTTTGAGTGCCTACCAGGTACTGAAAAATATTTAGATAATCAATGCATTCCTCAGGAAGCTTAATCTTGTGGAAAGACAAAAGGAAATGGTAAATATGGTAATAAGTGTAACTATAGAAGCACAGAATTTATGGGAATATATCTGATACGGATGTGTTTTGAATTTCAGTCAATAGAAAATTAATTAGCAAAACACAATGAGATCCGCAGGTATAAGGACTATACTAAGCAGCAGCTGCCAACAAAATTAAACTCAAAAGCATACATTTCTAGGCATTTTTAATTTAAGCTCTATATACAACCAGTATAATTAATTATAATTATATTAATTTTTAATATAAGTTCTATATACAACCAGTCTTGGGGCATTTCAGTAAGCAGAATATTAAAATTGTTGTTCATAATGATAGTAGTGACTCTAAGTCATAAAAAAGTAGTTAAATTACATTCAGTATAACAATCTGATGCACAAAGGGATAAACTCAACCATGTTTAAATGTGGCTATGAAATAAGACTCATTACCTCACAATTTGAGATGACTTAGATTTGACTGCTTGCTTCCTGTAAAGTTATTAATGAATAAGAGCCAGTGAGAAAGCAGTACTAATGGAAAGAGAGGGATCTTTGACCTGAGGAATATATAAAAATGAATTTAGAACCCAACTTCCTAAAGCTGAGCTGCCAATCTTACTGCTCATATCTAAGGAAATGTCAAACTTTTCAGTTATCAAAACCTTAGTTTGTTCATTTGATCACTCAAAATAGATAAATCAAATAGATAAATGAAATATCTACTATGTGGGATAATGTAATTTCTTTCTGGGATTGAGACAGAAGCAAATGAGAGGAAAATTCTATTTCACAAGGATACTCAATCAGAATTTCAGAGGGTAATATAAAGCCCTTTTGTCTAGTCAATTTTGAATTTAAAAAATGTCACTCTATATCATCTTAATGAATATGTGGGTATATCTTCACTATTCAGTCATTAAGATGTTAAACTTATTTGTTTCTGCAAATAGATTATAAGCTAACGGAACTAACAACAGAATGCTAACAAATGTGTCTTAAGCAGATATAAAAAGAATTCAACGGTCTTTTCAGATGTCAAGAGTCCAACTCTAGTATCTAAGTTTACTTAAAACTTCTCTGACACTTTCATTCTCATTTAGCACTGGGAAAAGGGACCTAGTATATTAGTTTATTCCTGGAGTCTTTCCAGTCCTCAAAACCCATACAAATACAAATACAAATCTCAAAAACAAATTTGAAAATGCATGATATACCCAATGAGTTTTCAATTATTTGTAACAATAGAGAAATTAGACATAAACTTTAGCCAAACTTCACTTTTATCACAGCTAAAAGTTATTGCTAAAATTTTACTAAAGCTATAAAATTATAAAGTATAGCAATAAGTTTTAAGTTTAGTTCTTTTCCCAACCATCCTCTTCCAAAGGTGCTAAAGAAAAAGGACACTGCAATAAAAAACTGAAGGAACAGTTTTTTATTGGATCCCTTGTCTTTTACATCCTAGTAACTGGGAGGTTAATCAATTAGAAGCTCTTTTAAAAAATACAGAAGAGCATCCTTATTTGTTCACTGCAGTCCAGTTACTTTAGGATAGTATGTAGAATTGACTGGCTCTTAATTCTGTAGTATTTTGTAATAAATTCACATTTTTTTGCCTGTCAGCTCTAATATGGGGGAATAAATTTTAAACTAGCATATAATTTTTGGTAACTCAAGTAAATCTCATACATAAATGAAAATACCACATTTAAAAAAACAAAGCAATAAAAATGTTACTTGAAAAGGAGAAAAAAAAAGTGGGAGGAGTTCAAGTATGCCAGAGCTCATAGGAACAACTATTATGAGTACTTCTGGCATTCTTAGAAAGCAAAGGCCAGGGGTGCCTGGGTGGCTCAGTGGGTTAAAGCCTCTGCCTTCGGCTCAGGTCATAATCTCAGGGTCCTGGGATCAAGCTCCGAGCAGGCTCTCTGCTCAGCAGGGAGCCTGCACCCCCCGCTCCCATCTGCCTCTCTGCCTACTTGTGATCTTTCTCTGTCAAATAAATAAAATCTTAAAAAAAAAAAAAAAAAGCAAAGACCACTGGGATTAGGGATAAAATTTATCTTTCCATCCTAAAATGCTAAGAAAGAGGTAAAATTTTCATATCATTTTCATATCATTTAAGAACAGAAATAAGTTTGGGTGGATTCCATATCCTGAGGTAGCAAAAAAACATAATGGTTTAGAGAGGTTGTGAAGCCAGAGAGCCAGAGTTAAAAAATCCCAGCTCCTTCACATTAGAGCTCTGTGACTTTAAGCATGTTAACTTCTTTTTGTCTCCATTTATATACCTTAAAATGAGCATAAGACTAGTACTGAGCTGATTAAAGGTTGTTGAAAAATTACATGAGCTAATATTTATAAAGCAAATAAGACAGTGCCTAGCACATGGTAAACATTTTAATCAGCTATTTCTTTTCCTCCTTTTCTAAGTATCCACTACAATTTGACATACCAAAGGGGCTGTCTTTTGGATAGACTAAAATCCTTTATTTGGAACAAGTATCATTAAATGATAATATAGAGTAAAACTTTAGAAATTTCTGACATTCAATAATTTGGTCCATATATACAATGGAATACTATGTCTCCATCAGAAAAGATGAATACCCAACTTTTTTTTTTTTGAATACCCAACTTTTGTATCAACATGGACAGGACTGTAAGAAATTATGCTGAGTGAAATAAGTCAAGCAGAGAGTCAGTTATCATATGGTCTCATGTGTGGAGCATAAGGAAAAACATGGAGGGCATTGTGAGAAGGAAAGGAAGGGTGAATTGGGGGAAATTGGAGGGGGAGATGAACCATGAGAGGCGGTGGACTCTAGCAACAAACTGGGTTTGTAGAGGGTTGTAGAGGGAAGGGAGGCCGGGGGGTTGGGTGAGCCTAATTGTGGGTATTGAGGAAGGCATGTATTGCATGGAGCACTGGGTGTGGTACATGAACAATGAATCTTGGAACACTGAAAAAATAAAATAAAAAATTAATAGAAAAAAAATTGGTCAATCATTTATTCAGCTACTAATTTATTCACACCTAGACTGTACAAAGAATTGTTGGTGCTGGGAAAACTGCAAAGCAATGAGCCAAGCTTTTTTTTTTTTCATCCCAAGATCATCAAGCCCCTCTAAGCAGTTTTCAATTACTTATCTAAATATTTACCCTTTCCCTATTCCACTTTATCATATCCAACAATTTATAACAAAATAGATTAGCTAATTATTGTTGCTTTATTTATTAGATACAACTCACCATTTCCTAAGTAGTAACAATTTCTGTGTAAAATAAAGCTATCCCCAGAAATTAATTTTTTCAGCAAGAGAGCAAGCAAGTGCATGTGCACATGAGTAGGGAGGACGGAGGGAGGGGGGGAAAATCTTAAGTTGACTCCACACTGAGCCTGGGACTAGATGAGGAACTTGATCTCATGACCTAAGCTGAAACCAAGAGTCAGACACTTAACCTACTGCGCCACCCAGGCGCACCCCCGATATTTATTTTTTAAGTTAATCAAAAGAAAACAGGAGGGGAAAAATATTAAATCTTTTAATTCTATGATATCTTTTTGGAAGGTAATATTTATTGTGATCAATGTATAGCTGAATTTTTGTTACAAGTATAGAGTGTAAGATAGAATCATAGGCAATTATTAGTATATTATAAATATGTATAAAACAAGTTTCACTTATTCAGGAGACATATTAAATAATTTATAAATGACATCTTTTGTTCTTTCAATTATCTTTCCTCATTTGTCTGTCATCTATTTAATACTGCTTACCTCACCAACGAGCATTTCATATATAAGAACACCAAGTCCCCACCAATCTACAGCCCTTGTATAGGATGTTTCTGTTAATACTTCTGGGGCAAGAAATTCAGGAGTGCCACAAAATGTGCTTGTTCTATCTCCATATCCCATTCCTGAAAAGGTAAAATTTAAGTATTTGTTAACAAAGAAAAAATCTAGATGACAGATAAAACATTAGATGATATCCTTAAGAAGCAAAACTAAAGTTTCACATTTGTGTATGGTGAGCAAACTTAAGATATACCAGACTTCTAAAGAAAATGTTAAAGACTGGTATAGAGAAAACTGTGCAATAGTAACTCTACTATTTAATTAATGAGTAAAAATAAATAAAATTTTTATACTTCATTTTATTTACTTATTTTCTCTTTCTTATCATTACTTTACAAGTGATGTTAAGAAGCTACAACAAAAAAACTGATTCTAAGCTTCAATTACAATTCAACTACATACACTAAGTATATGTAGAAAATACCAAAAAGCTAACCCTTGGGTAATCCAGAGTTAGCCACCAAAACAATTTTTTAAAAAAATTTCATTTATTTATTTGACAGAGAGAGAGAGAGAGAGAGATCACAAGTAAGGCAGAGAGGCAGGCAGAGAGAGAGGGGGGAAGCAGAGCCCTCTCCCCGCTGAGCAGAGAGCCCGATGTGGGGCTCAATCCCAGGACCCTGAGATCCTGACCTGAGCCAAAGGCAGAGGCCTAACCCACTGAGCCACTCAAGTGCCCCCACCAAAACAATTTTGAAAAAGAAAAACAAAACTGGAGGTATCACAATTCTAGATTTTAAGTTATATTACAAACCTAGAATAATCAAAACATTATGGTACTGGCACAAAAACAGACATATAAATCTATGAAACAGGATAGAAAGTCCCAGAAACAAACCCACAATTATATGGTCAATTAATCTTCAACAAAAGAGGCAAAAATATGCAATGGGAAAAAGAAAGTCTCTTCAACAAATGGTGCTGGGAAGAAAACTAGACAGCTACACGCTAAAGAATGAAACTGGACCACTTTCTTATACCATAGAAAAAGTAAACTAAAAAAAAAAAGTAAACAAAATGGATTAAAGACCTCAGTGTGAGATCTGAAACCATAAAAATCACAGAAGACAGCATAGGCAGTAACTTCTCTGACATCGGCCATAGCAAATATCTTTCTAAATAGGTTTCCTGAGACAAGGGAAATAAAACCAAAAGTAAACTACTGGGACTACGCTAAAATAAAAACTTCTACACAGTGAAGGAAACAATCAACCAAACTAAAAGACAATCTATTGAATGGGAGAAGATATCTGCAAATGACCTACCCGATAAAGCATTAGCATCCAAAATATATAAAGAACTGATACAACTCAACACCACCAAAAACAAATAATCAAATTAAAAAATGGGCAGAAGACATGAATAGACATTTCTCCAAAGAAGACATACAGATGACCAACAGACACATGAAAAGATGTTCAACATCCCTCATCAGGAAAATGCAAATCAAAACCACAATGAGATATCACTTTACACCTATCCAAAAGGTTAAAATAAAATAACACAAGAAATAAGTGTTGGTGAGGATGTGGAAAGGAACCCTCGTGCACTGCCGGTAGGAATGCAAACTGGTGTAGCCACTGTGGAAAACAGTATGGAGGTTCCTAAAAAATTAATTAATTAGTTTATTCATTCATTCATTCATCCATCCATCCATTCATTCAAAAATTTTAAAATAGAACTACCTTATGATCCAGTAATCACACTACTGTATTTACCCAAAGAATCAAAGAATACAAAAACACTTAGCACTTAACATTCAAACAATTTGAAAGGATATAGGTACCCCTATGTTTATTTACGATAGCCAAAATATGGAAGTAGCCCAAATGTCTACTGATAGATGAGAGGATAAAGATGATGTAATACACACACACACACACACACACACACACACACACACAAATGGAATATTATTCAGCTATAAAAAGGAATGAAATCTTGCCATTTGCAACAACACGGAGCTAGAGAGTATAATGCTAAGTTCCATATGATTTCACTCATATGGAATTTAAGAAACAAAGCAAAAAAATAAAGAAAAAAAAAGCACAAACAAATTAAGAAACACTCTTAACTGTAGAGAACTGATGGTTATCAGAGGAGAGGTGGGTGGGGGATGGTGAAATAGGAGATGGGGATTAAACAGTACACTTATCATGATGAGTACTGAGTGATGTATAGAATGGTTGATTCACTATATTAGTACATCTGAAACGAATGTAACATTGTATATTAACTATGCTGGAATTAAAAAAACAGGTAAAATAAAAAAGTTAACTAAATGTGTCATAAAATATAGAGATATGGTATTAATCTTTTAGTTAACTAATTCTCAAATTTATGTTCCTCGTAATTTAATTTTATTTATAATACAGTAATATTATCAAATATACATTGTACATATTGAGGATAATGTCTCAATATATTCTAAAGTGCTAAAAGCTCCTTATAAAGCTTATTATGAAAGAATTTGAAAGAAAAGTTCTCAATTCTAAATTTAAAAGGTATAATGAATGAAAAATGAGTTTTTGAGTCTACAGACCAAGACATGAAAAGCATAATTAAATACATTAGCACATAAGGGTGGAGAAATTTTTGTTTTTGCATAATTTCGTTAACATTGTCACACCGTTTTTTTTTTTAAATAATATTTTATTGAAGGAAAAAAAACTTGATACAGTATCTATGTAAGTTCTACACAAGCCTTTTAAATGACTTGGCCAAGATTAGGAAAACCTTAGTTAAGGAAGATAGAAATAGAACTAATGTTTCTTAATCTTTATTCTATGCTTTGATCACAACTAGCGTATAATACAAATGCCATACTTTCAGGATAAAACTACTGTAATTTCTTTTGTTTATAGTAGTGGTATTATAAAATCTGTGACATTTTAATATGTGTGCCAATTACAGTAATTTAGTTATCATATCTAATTCATTCTGATAAATTTTCTTGTCCTGATATTTTTAAAGAAAGGTGAAAGTACCCCAAGTAGCTAGGACTTCAAATTGTTAAAACTCCAAGGAAGGAGTTACAGGCTCTGGAGTCATAAAATCTGGGTTTAAACTCCTGCTTTGCCACTTGTTAGCTGTGAGAAACTTAGAAAAGTTGTCTAATCTCAAAGCCTTGTTTCCTCATCTTTATGCTGGGGTTAGTACTACTACCTACCTTCACAAGACTGTTACAAATTAAAGGAGATCATGCCTATGAAGCATTTGGTAAAGTGCTTGGCATAGAGTAAATGGTCAAAAATTGTTAGCTATTATTATTATAATGTATTACACATTTTTATGATAATGAAGAAAAACATGTTTCATAAGTCTGGTTATTCAATATGTATTTTCTGTGTACCTGTTAAGTTCTAGGCATCCACGCAAAATGGTACAAACATAAAAATGAAAGATATAGTCCTTGTCTTTAAGGAGCTTACAGGAAACTGGAAGAAAGCAGATATATATTGATTTGTTTTTTTTTAAGAGAGCGAGAGAGGGAGAGAGAGAGGTGAGAGCGCAGGGAAGGGGCAGCGGGAGAGGGAGAAAGAGAATCTTAAGCAGGCTCCATGCTCAGTGCAGAGCCCAACATGAGGCTCGTTCTTACAACCCTGAGATCATGACCTGAGCTGAAATCAAGATTTGGGTACGCTTAACCAACTGAGCCACCCAGGCACCCCACATAGTGATAATTTTATAATGATATAGTAAGAGCAAGATATTATGGAAACACTGAAGAATGATTCCTAAAGTTTACTTGTGAGGTAGGATAAGAGGAGAGGAACCTCAGGTAACTTTTCTGGAGAGGCAACACCTGAGTTGAGTTTGAAGGATGAGCAAATGTTACTTAGCAAATAGAGTTGGGATGGATGATACTGGTGGAGAGACAAAGACTGTCAACAGTCCATTCTTGCTGGAGCAGAACACACTAGACAGGGAGCAGCAAGACAGCTGGGTGGAGACCAGGAAGGGCACTGTGTACCACATCTTAGCCATTGAAGGGTTTTTAGCAGGGGTGTGCCACGGTCAGATTTGTGTTTAATGGGCCCTTTTAGCATTTTGGCAACCATATGGCAGGTGGATTTGAAGGAGAAAAAAAATCTAGAGAGAGGAAAGGTGAAGAGGCTATTAGTTTTGTCAAAACAAGATGATAGCTGGCAGTAGTAGAGGGGAATGGAAAGTTTAAGACATATTAAGAAGGTAGATGTCAGCACAATTTGGTCATTAACTTAATATGGAAAAATGAAGAGAACAGAATCCAGGATAATAACACATTTTCAAGTTGGGAGATTTAGAAGATTGTGGCACCATCAACTACAAACTAGACTATTTGAAGAAAAGAAACTATTTTTGTTTGTATAGTGTTGGAGGTATATGTTGACTATTCAAGCAAAGCTGTCAAGTAGATAGTTGAATATTTATGTTAGGAAAGGAATAATAGATCTGGAAATCATTAGCATATTGCTTGTAGTTAAAAGCTAGCAGTGAAGAGCAATGAGCTAAGGACAAATTCAAAGAAACAAAAGCGTTTAAATCAACAGTCTTCAATATAGGGAAATCCAATAAGAGAAAAAAAATATCAGATTCAGATTAAGAGGTTGGTGGGTAATTGATGGAGATATATTTAAAGTTCACTCATTCATTCGTCCAATTATTTATATTAATTCACAGAATACTTAAAATGTGCCAAGCATTGTATTATATATGTGCTATGGAAACAAAGATATATAAGAAACAAGTAGCTACCCAGTGTAGAAGAGGTGCAGAGACAATGTTCATTACAATGCAATGTATAAAATGTCAAGATGAGAAGACCTATTGACTATATGTTAGGCACTGTGCCACATATCTCCAATTCTCAAAATACTCTTAAACAAGAAGCATTACAGACTCAATGAGGTTCGAAGAAACTCGTCAAAAAACATAGCAAATAAGTGGCAAAGCCAGGATTCAAACCTAGGGCTGTCTGGTGCCTATAGCTACAGTCTTTACACTTTTGCCACCTTGCATTCACATTTCCCATTTATTTATTTATTTACTTTTGAATATATAAAAGGATTCTGAGACATATGCATTTTTTTCTTCCTATTTAAAAATGTAAGTTTTAAGAAGCTGGAGAGAAGTTATTAGGCCTATGTAATGAACTCTGTACAGTCCCAGCAAAATAAAAACATTTGGTGCTTAACCAATGTTTTCTCAGGAGTAGTGACAGAATTATTAATCGTACAAAGAGGATCTTGGGTTTTTTCTGAAAACCTAACCTTATTCATATCCACAGAATTTTTAATAATGTGATTAGTCCATAACGTCTTAATGAAGAATAAATTAAAGTTAGAAATACATTTTGCTCTCCATAGACAAACTTGAAAACTACCAAGTACAAAGGAATAGTAATCCATTAGAAAAGGAACTTTAAAATATCCAATTACCTTCTTTGCAAAGACCAAAATCAGCAATTTTCACAAAGCCCTCTGTATCTAGCAATAAGTTATCCAATTTCAAATCTCTGTGCAGGATAAAAAAAATGAAAAATGAAAAAAAATCAATAAAATCAGTAGATAATGCAGACCAAAAATCATTTCAATAGGAGTTGTACTTTCTCTTTATTAAAAATGAGTTTTTTAAGTTATGATTTGAGATTTAAATATTATATTACAAATGTTCACTCTTCTTCCTTTTGGTAACTTTATTACTCTACATAATATAATTTCTGAAAAATTTTTTCCCTGTTATATAGAAGAGAAGGTATTTTTAAAATGGAATGTTTTATCTACTCAGATATGTATTTTAAAGCATGGAAGGAGTTCAAGTATTTTTTAACTCTGGTTCTATTAATTTGTTATATATGATAAATCTGACTTGGACTAAGTTTAAAGTTTGCCTACACACCACTCATAAGAAAAAACTGTCAAGCTCACAGTATAAATAAACTATCAAGACTGCAGGTTTGGGGCGCCTGGGTGGCTCAGTGGTTTAGGCCTCTGCCTTCGGCTCAGGTCATGATCTCGGGGTCCTGGGATTGAGCCCTATATTGGGCTCTCTGCTCAGTGGGGAGCCTGCTTCCCCCTCTCTCTCTGCCTGCCCTTCTGCCTACTTGTGATCTCTCTCTGTCAAATAAATAAATAAAATCTTAAAAAAAAAAAAAGACTGCAGGTTTAACCGTCTAAGAGAATAATGCAAAATAAAGAGAAAGCTATCTATCCATACAAACTGATTAAAAATTAAGTTAAAAATATTTTATCCGGGGCACCTGGGTGGCTCAGTGGGTTAAAGCCTCTGCCTTCGGCTCAGGTCATGATCTCAGGGTCCTGGGATGGAGACCTGCATTGAGCTCTCTGCTCAGCAGGGAGCCTGCTTCCCCCCCCCTCTCTGTGCCTGCCTCTCTGCCAACTTGTGATATCTCTCTCTCTCCCTGTCGAATAAATAAATAAAATCTTAAAAAAAAAGATTTTTTTTATCCATTGAGTAAAATCAGACCAGGAGAAAACCCTTACCTTGGAAATATTGTTATAAGTTTTAAAAACTGATGTTTTTAGTCTCCTAGTTCTTACTGACCTTTCTGAATTTATCTAGTCTAGAAGCAATGCTATTCAAAGTAGTCCACTGTTTGGCTGCTGGGCTATTAACTATTTGATAGTGGTCTGAAACTTGGTAAAGTGCTTATACTAGTAAATAAATCAGCTATGTCACCAAGTACAGTGTTTAGCTGACACCAACACTTAAGGAGCAGGGTGATGTTTTTATACTCTGGCACAAGCTACTTATATTGGTCTATCAAAGTTTTCAGCAGTGGATCAGCTGAACATAAACTATTCACCAGAATGAATACTGTTGGTGATTTTTGTTATCATAGGCCAACTTACAATTTGTCTATTTTAGTTAGGTAACAGGCAGAAGAAAAACAAAGAGTTTCATCATATAATTACTGTGTTAACTATTTCTTTTAGGAGTGGAGCTTAACATTTTTAGAGGTCACTTACCATTTGAACGAGAAAATTAAAAAGCTGGTTAAACATAAAATAATCTTTCTTAATTATTTTTAATTCAAATTCACACCAAAAGTAAGCCATTAGAAAGTATCAAAACTTTACTCACCTATAAACAATTTTGTGTTCATGTAAATACTGCAACCCAAGAACTACACATGCAGCATAAAATCTGTTTGAAGAAACAAATCAAAAGAAGTTTAATGAATTCCACTGCTCTTGAGTCCCAGTTTAGACTTTTATGCTTCAAAGCAGAATTCTGTAGTTAACTAATTTCACAAATATTTATTTAGTCTTTACTATGTGCTAGACACAGTAAGACTTGTGCTGAATATCAGGTGTAAAATTAAAAAGAAAAATACAATCTCTATAATGGAAGCCATTAACTTTGCCTGGGGGTGGTGTCACTAAAGTCCTTAGAGTAGACATTTGATCTGGAGAAATTGCCATTTACCTTAAGGGCAAAGGACTGTGTGAAAAGAAGAATTCTCATGGAGGAAATACAGGGCATTCATTCCCTAAGAGTGAAAGCAATAGAGGTGTAAAAAGTATAAGTTTGACAACTAATAACAAGTTTTTGTGGCTTGTTATTAGAATTAACAATGGGGAAAAAGTGGGAGAGAAGACTGAAAAGATAGCCTGAGGTCAAGTTGTGAAGGACCCTGAATATCATATTATGGATACTGAAATTTTTTTTTAGCAACAGAGAATCACACCATTTAAATCAGAGCAGAATGATCACATTTATGTGAGAAAGATTTTTAGGGAGAGTAGGATCAAGGCTGGAGTAGAAGTAGGTAGATATCTAGAGGGAAACCAAACAGGTAAGGTGGTTACGGTATGGTAGTACAGATGGAAGACCATAAGAACCTCCCATGAAGAGGTAACACAGAGAGTAGGAGATGGATTCAAGAGAAACTTTAAAATTAGCATGACAAGACTTGGTGTCTCCCTAGCAGTAGAGGATGAAGGAGAGGGAAAAACTTAAGAAAACTCTCAAGCTTTCCTTTTTAGTGTAAAGAGTGATAGGTAAAGAGAGAAGTAGCCAAAGTTTTGTGGGGAAAAGGAATTTACCTTTAGACATATTGAATTTGAATTGCCTTGGGGCAGGTGAAGAAATTGGATAAGTGGGTTTAGAGCTTAGGAAAACTTGAGCCCAGTGAGAAACATTAACTCTTGAGGAATAGGACCATGTTTGTCTTTTGCACTGTTTACCCTACAGGTTTAGCACAATGCCTGACACACAGCAGGCTTATTGAATGAGAAGCTAGGTAATAAATGAATGAATTTTAAAAAGCAGATGTTTCAGTGTGGAATAGCTTATAAGGAAAAACTTAAGAGAATCAGTTCTTAATTATGCTAGTAATACATAGATATTTTCTCTATAAGTACACCTAACACCCCTGGGTCCCAAAGCATAGTATTTCAGTCATCCATCCATCCATCTCACCCCAATGCCACTATCATCTATAGAGATAACTACTCTTGTTAGTTTGATGAATATTCTTTAAACTTTTAGAATACACTTACATGCACATGTTGATAATTTAACTATGTCTTATGTTTACTTATTTTTACAAAAAATGGAACCATAATTTGGGAGAATTAAAAAAATGCAAATATTCAGAACTATTTGCTTATACATTAGATCTTATATAATTATTTGCTGAAAGTTTAAAGAATTTAGCTGAATTCCATTAAACACATGTGATTCTAAACTTGCTTAAGGTAGTTATTTTTATACATAAGTTTTTAGGAAACTTATTTTGGTGGCAAAACATAATTATAAAAATATCTTGATTTCTCTTTTATTTCATTTTTTATAAACAAATAAATTTACCTAATGATACTCAATGATACTCAACAAATAATATATATTGTTTAAAATATATATTTCACTGAAGCTTACTATACTATGTATCAGGTACTACGTTGGATATTTTTTGCTTTTAATTAAATATCAATTTAATATATAATCTTCAAATAAAGCCTTTAAATCTTTTTTTTTTTTT
>CM053606.1:64404754-64490132 GCA_028646535.1 Procyon lotor | reverse complement strand
AAGATTTTTTATTTTTATTTATTTGACAGAGAGAAACACAGCGAGAGAGGGAACACAAGCAGAGGGAATGGTAGCGGGAGAAGCAGGCTTCCCGCAGAGCAGGGAGCCCGATGTGGGGCTCGATCCCAGGACCCTGGGATCATGACCTGAGCCGAAGGCAGACGCTTAACGACTGAGCCACCCAGGCGCCCCAAGCCTTTAAATCTTTTACAGAAACAGAAAATGAAGCTCTCAGAGAGAGTAACTAATTTGTCTAATGGTGCAAAGCTAGGAAACAAATTATTTTTGATACCACAGTCTTGGTCAATAACAATTCACTAATCACCTAGTATGTACCAACCACATTTCTAAGTGTTTCACTAATAGAATAGACACTATCCTCCCTTAGCAAGGGGAGACAGGCAATAAAAGCATAAAAAATAAATAGATGGTTTCAGGTAGGAATAAAGTGCTATGGAGATAATAAAACAAAAAAATAGAATAAGACTAATCTGATTTGGGCATTAGTGATATAGTGGTATTTTAGATAAGGTACTCAGGAAAAGATTTCAAAGAAATAACATTTGAAAAAAAAAAAAGAAAACATTTGAGGTGAGATCTGACCTAATCTAACAGGATCTTATCAGATGGAGGTACTTCAGAATTGAGGTACTACAATACAGCATTTTATTCTTGTATTTCACTGGGCTGAACAGTTTCATTTGTATAAGCCTTGTATTCTCAGCAAAAATAGAAGTTCGTTAAGGCAGAACTGGATTTTACATTTCTTTAAAAAAGGGAAGAGCATAGCAAAACAAAAACAAACACAAACGAATTCCCATGTGCAGTTAGCACAGGCTAAGCACAGTCTAGATGCTCTTTTAATCCTTAAATATTCAGGGAAAGCCTTCTACTTTTTGGCTTTTGTCTCCTTTTTGAAAGCTTCACTAACCACCAGAACTAATCCCTCTATTTCTTCATCTGAAACTTGAAGGTATGAGAGGACTCCTATTTAGTTTATATACTTCTCTAATTGTCATGATGAGAATCAAATAAAGGAGTGAAAGTGAAAATGCTATACAAATAACAGTTGTCAGAATGCAGACAGATTTATGATTTTTATGATTTGGGATGTTTTGAAAGTAGGCTGATCAGATCTGCTAATAATCTGGATGTTGCATGTGAGGGAAAAAGAGGATCAAGAATGACTCCCTCAAAAAAAAAAAATTCCCTCAAACCAAGAAACAGACTCTTAATTACAGAGAACACACTGATGATTACCAGAGGGGAGGTGAGTGGAGGGATGGGTTAAATAGGTGATGGGGATTAAGGAGGGCACCCATGATGAGTACCAGGTAATGAGGTGATGCATGGAATTACTGAATCACTATATTGTACACCTGAAGCTAATACGACACTGTAATTTAACTGGAATTAAAACCTTAAAAAAAAAAAAAAAAACCTTAAAAAATGACTCCTTATGTTTTGGCTTGAACAACTCATGATGCCATTTATTAAGGGGAAGATTAGAAGAGTAGCAGGCCTGGGAATGGTGGGTAAGGTTGCAGGGAGATGGGAAAAATCAGGAATTCAGTTTGCAAAGAGAAATACTTATTTAATACTTATACAAAGGGAAAAGTCAAGTTGATGCTGAATGTTATTAGAGTTAGAAGTTTAGGCAAGAAGTCAAGGCTGGAGATAAAAGTTGGTAAACATCAGCATACAGAGTGTGACTATTTGGAGCACTTTCCTAGGGTCAAACCCTAGCTTCACTACTTGAAGAGCTATAAAACAGGGATAACAGTAGGGAGAAAATATATATACACATATATTTAATCTCAAGTATTTTCTATCACTTTTTAAAATGCATTTGAAAAAGCAAAACCTTCATATAATACTGAATTCAAAAACCACAAGAGAGCAAAAAGTTTGCTCTCTACACCTTTCATTAGAGGCAATATTCATATAAGTTTCTTTTATGTCCTTTCAGAAATATTGTAAGCACATGCAAACAAAAAATTTATATCCTTTTAACTTATTACCCTTTAAAGTGCAAATATAAATATTTCACACAAGTACATGACAGAGACTCCTTTATACTTTTTTTTTTTCACTTAACAATATACTTTGAGTATAGTTAGTATTTAAAGCCATGGTTCCAAAAAAAAAAAAAAAAAAAAAAAAAGCCATAATTCAAGATGGCATTCCCTATGAAGAAAATTTAATAGAAAAAAAAAAGAAATTTTACTAATATGAACCTAAACTGTGTATCTAAATTATCAAGTATGATTTAGGGTAATCTATAAAATTTTCAACATGGACAATAGGGTAAAATACATTTATAAATGGCAAGAAGGTAAGTAAGGTGAGTTCTCATATTCTTCTCAGAAATTTTCCATTTGGAAAGAAAAAAAAAAAAAATCAAGGTGCTTTTTTCCTTCCTAGTCAGAATCTGTCATGAGAAAAACTTAGAGAAATGTCTAAAGCATACTCACACAGCTCTTGGTTCAGAAAAGACATCAGTATGAATGTGCATCATTAGGTCCCCACCGGCAGCATATTCCATTACAAAGCAAACATGCTCTTTGGTTTGGAAACATGCAAAAAGGTTCACCAAAAAGGGATGTCTTACACTATTCACAGTTTCAAAAATTCTTTTTTCACACATCAGGCTGTAAGATAAAACATTTAAAAATCAATAGGTTTTTCAAAAAAGTTCTAGTTGGAAGTAATATTCTTTAAAAAATTACTGAACTCTAAAATAAGCCAAGTTCTTACCTATTATAACTTTCAAACCATAAAAGGTGTCTTAGCTTTG
Source organism: Procyon lotor (assembly GCA_028646535.1). Classification (NCBI taxonomy): domain Eukaryota; kingdom Metazoa; phylum Chordata; class Mammalia; order Carnivora; family Procyonidae; genus Procyon; species Procyon lotor. The sequence goes on along the minus strand of CM053606.1, from coordinate 64,487,335 downwards.
CTTTAAAAATTTGGTTTACTTGATATATATAACTTCAATTGAAATATATCAATGAAAACTAAAATGAATGATTAGCATGACATAAAGATCAGAGTTCACATTGATAGTATCAGAAATGGTGAGAATTTAGCAACCTAAATAATAATTAAAACAATTTTTTTTAGGATTTACAGAGAGGGAGAGAAAGAGAGCCTATATGCATGGTGGAGGAAGAGCAGGAGGGGCAGCAGGGAGAGTGAGTGCTGAGCAGGGGGCCTGCGGGGGTTTAATCCTAGGACCCTGAGATTATGACCTTAGCTGAAACCAAGAGTGGGATGCTCAACTGACTGAGCCATCCACACGCCCCAAGAATAATTTAAAAAATATAAAATTTGTGATGAAGGTAATTTCAAGGACAGTATTTATAATTCATAAGCTATAATATTCAAATATTTTTTCATATAAAATATGAAGTTGAAAGGTAAAGATATGCTGCATAAAATTTTAATTTAGAAGGCTGACTGGAAAATAGAGAGACTCCACAGAGAATTCTATTAACATGCTTCAAGGAAGTTCCTTGAGAATGATCTAATTTGTAAAAATTTATAGCAATCACAGGTTTTGCCTTTGCAGCAGCTTGTCACTATTCTAAGCTGCTACAAAGAACAGTGGTCAACTTTATGAACTCTGGAACATTAATTTTGCCAAAATAGCAAAAAACACCATTCTTCCTTTCCTTGAAAATATTTAGTAATCGACTTGACTTTAAAACTCAAAGTAGAAGAAAATCAGGTCAAATACTATTCATTTTTTAAAAAAGGCTTTATTAATTTATTTGAGAGAGACAAAGTAAGCAAGTGAGGGAGCAAGGAGAACAGGGGGGGAGGGAGAGTGAGAGAATCCCAAACAGACTTTGAACTGAGTGCGGAGACCAACTTGGGGCTTGATCGCATGACCCTCAGACCATGACCTGAGCAGAAACCAAGAGTCAGACACTTAACCAACTAAGCTACCCAGGCGCCCTTCAAATATTATTCAACTACAAATTGGAATTAACATATTTTAAGCACCTGATGAAAATAAAGATATTAATATATTTTACTAACAATTAGATTATGTCTTTAATATAAAATGGGCACTTTGTTGACATTAATGCTTGTTTAAAAGCATTAACAATGTCTTTGTTTTTAAAATTAAAAAAATTAAATTGCTTAGATTTTTTGTTTAAATTACTTAACTGTTTAAAATTAAATTGCTTAGATTTATTGTTGTTTATTTCAAAATGCCAAAAAATGCTAATGTTAGAAGGAATAGAGCCATTCTTCTTTCTTTTGGGTGTTTTAAGAAGGAGTTATTTTTTTAAAAAGGTAATTTTAAAGATAAAACATTGGGGCGCCTAGGTGGCTCCGTGGGTTAAAGCCTCTGCCTTCAGCTCAGGTCATGATCTCAGGATCCTGGGATTGAGCCCTCTGCTCAGCAGGGAGCCTGCTTCCCCCTCTCTCTGCCTGCCTCTTTGCCTACTTGCGATCTCTCTGTCAAATAAAGTTTTAAAAAAAGAGTAAAGATAAAGTATTTATTTGGGTATTCCAGACTACACTGCTATGACTCAAAAAAAATTTAAGTAGAATTTTGAAAACATTTAAGATCAAGACGGAACCAGAGGGGGAGGGAGACCAACCATAAGAGACTCTCCATCATAGGAAACAAACTAAGGGTTGCTGGAGGTGAGGGAGTTGGGGAGATGGGGTAACTGGGTGATATACATTAAGGAGGGCACTTATATAATACTGGGTATTATTTATGACTGATGAATCACTGACATCTACCTCTGAAACCAAAAATACATTGTATGTTAATTAACTGCATTTAAATTCAAAAAATTTTTAAAAAATACCTGTTGTGTAGAAGGAGCATGGAATTTTTAATGCTATATTAATATAGCTGTCTTCTGGATTATGAACTAAAACATCTGATCAGTTTTAAATACTGACAGTCAATGCAGCTATTATGGAATAGTGTTTAAACTCCACTTAATAAGGTCACATTTTAGACAAACTCTTACCCTCTCTCTGATTTCACACAATCTGTTTATAATTTTATACATACTTAAAAACAGAAAGTCCCAGTGTAATTGTTTCAAAACTAGGATTATGTCTACATGTATTTGGCAAGGTTTATAAGTGTTATTACAAAGTAAGTGATTATTAGAAATAAATTCCAAAGAAGACTTTAAAAAAGTTAGTAGCTTTGATTTTTATCACGACTTGAATATATCAGAAAATAATGTCCAATTGGGTAAGACTGATAAGATGGCTTCTAAAACAATAGATTCATGAACTCAATCTGAATTTGGTGTATTACAGATAAAATATTCAGACAAAATAAAAACAAAATGATAAGATGTTTGGGCTCAAGTAGATAACAAACACTGTCTCTTCATTGTCTCTTTGGTTTTTATTTATGGGTAAATTACTAATTTACTAATGGGTGAATCACTAATTCTCATACATGGGTATTAGGTTAGACCTGTATTAAACATGTAAATTATATAAAAGATTGAGACTCACTGATCAGAATGCCTCTTAAAATGGCTGTAATGTCCACTGGAATGCTTTGATGAGGACTAGCAATACTGAGGAGGACTGGATAGATGTCTCAGACTCTTAAAGGAGGCAGGCTCTTTGTAGACCAAAATTGTCACAATAACTTCAAGCATTTTACAGCACACCAAAAAGCTACTCTGTGAGTGCCTAAATTTTCCCAACCTTACCTAAATTGTATATTCCCCTTAAAAGTTCACAGAACAATCCAACCTTATTAAAAACTTTAAATTTTATTCATTCTGTCCAGAACATTTCTCTCATTTCTCTCCATATTTCCAAGCATCTTCCATCTGCCAAAGAACAGCACAAATCCAATCTCTTATAAGGCCTTACCTAAATCTAACTGCACACCATGATGTTTCCCTTTCTTTGAGCTGATACTGTCTGTACTGTTTATCTTAAATTCAAACATATCTAGTCTCTTTTATTTACATAACTAATGTACTTATATCTTATTTCCCTAAGTGACTAATTCTATCCTAAAATTTTTGGTACACTTCCTTCAGAGTTCAGTACATTATTAGACATTCTAGAAACTTAGAAGCTTATATAAATATTTATTTTGGTCAGTGGAAAACAACATTGTTGATAAGACTAAGGTCTTAGGATTGAATCATATTCATATATATTTTATATGCATGTATAGATTTTAAATATAAATGTATACTTATTTATAAAATATTGATTTATTGATAAAGATTTTATTTATTTATTTGAGGAAGAGAGAACATGAGGGGAGGAGAGGCAAGGGGAGAGGGAGAAGCAGACTCCCTCTGCGGCTGAGCACAGAGCCTGACTCAGGAGAATCAATCCCAGGACCCTGAGATCATGACCTGAGACAAATTCAGACACTTAGCTGACTGAGCCATCCAGGTGCTCTAGTATGTATTTATAATATCTGATTAGCTGTGCTTTTGTTCTGCAAAAATAAACTTCCAATATAATTCCAGTAATATTCTGTTGTCTCGAAATATGAACTTGTAAGAAAAGGAAGCTGAATGAGGAGGCACAGCAGGGACATAAAAATTCTTACTCAGGACTGGGCATAGATGGGACAGAATTTTCTACTAATGGTAGGTGGAGAATGCGATCTTTGTAAATGAATCACATTACTTTGGAGTTACTCCATAATTTTCATTTTTAAAAGAGGCTGATTTGGAATTTTCTATGATCTATTAAAAAAAAAAAAAAAAAAGGCAGTTTTCTAAGTAAAATAATAAAATCCAGACTAGAGAAAGGAAAACTGTCATTAAGTATTTTGGAAACATCTATTAAACAAAAAAACACAACAACAGTAATATGCAGTCACACTGAATTCTAAGAATCTATTAAAAGGATGAACTAGAAAGTGAATATAAAGCAATCTGCTTATTAGCTTGGTTGTTTACTATTTAGAATTGCAAGTTATAAATATGTATCCTTTTTAAAATATGTTCACCTATTTTTAAATTTTCTATTCTTTTCTTGCTTTGCTCTAATTGTTCCTTTTTGCTGCCTTCCTCAAATTCCCTCTAACAGTGAGTTTGATTTCTCACTCCAGGTTTTCTATTTCTCTGTTTCTGTACCAGTTCTACTGAAGATTATTTTACTTCCATGTTATTGAATATGTGGATTTATAACTGAAGTTAGTAAGGATCACTCATCAACTTTTCACCAAGACTGGATTAATTTTCAGTAGGGGTAATAGCCTAGGTTCTGGCTAAAGCTCCATCCTCTGATCTGGACATTCTTCATTAACGGTAATATTAATGTTATTCTGTCTAGATTTAATTAGAAAGTGTTCTATAAAGACTTGGCTCAAAGTAGTAACAAGGTAGCAGGAAGCTATATAAACCATCGAGATTAACAAAAGTAGTACCAGTTTACTATTATTTTTGGAAAAAAAAAATATTTACCATTCACAGATCTAGAATAAATCAAACATTCTTCCATAAAAGAAAAATATTTGACCCTAGTATTACTGAAGTTATAAACAGACTGCCAGTGTGATTAAAGGTTTGCTTTAACCAACTACTTCAGTAAAATAAAAATACAGTTCTAAACATATCCTGTGGTGCACAGCATAGTGTATAAATATTCAGCAAAATCCTGAGTAGTTTTACATATCAAGAAAGAGTTTATTTTGATGTAATTGAGGGATATGGAAAGCAGGTAAAAGATAAATAGGCAAATCCAAAAGAAATTTTTTTTCCTTACATAAAGGAAAACTTCATTTTCAAGAGCTATCCTAATTCTAAGAACTTCCCAGGGAGCCTGGGTGGCACAATCGGCTGAATGACCTACTCTTGATTTCAGCCCAGGTCATGATCTTAGGGTTGTCAGATCAAGCCCTTCAGTGGGCTCCTTTTGGGGCTCAGCACTCAGCTTGCAGTCTGCTTGAGTTTCTCTCCCTCTGCCCCTTCCCAGCCTGAGAGCACGCGCCCTCAATCTCTCAAATAAATAAATAAATCATAAAAAGAAAGAAAGAACTTCTCATATCATGGGGAAAAAAACATTAGAAATAGTAATTTGTGTGTGTGTGTAGCACTTAATACAATTCACTAAGGCAAGCATTACCAATAGACATGTTTTAAAAATATGCAGGTTAACTGAGGTTCAAAGATGTTCAGTGAATTGCTCTGGGGTCAAATCATTAATTAAGAAGGAACAACCAGGAAGAGAGGAGCTAGTCTTTTCACGCATAGTCCTAGCTCTCTTCATATAGGGGTTATCTTCTATTATAAAAACTGATGCTTCCAAGTGGCTTAAGACAAATATTGCTTATAAATACCAAATAAAAGACTCTTTCTGTAATCAATAAGCCACTTGTTATGCAATAATCTTTTATTTAATCATCCTATTAAGACAGTCTTTTTAAAGCATATTCTTTAACCTAATTATAATATTGTCCCCCAAAGCCCTTGCATTTTAAGATCTATATATAGGGATGTATCCATATCAGTTTACATTATTAAACCCAGACAGGTACAATGCTCTGGTTAGGGGTGCCTGGGTGGCTCAGTTGGTTAAGTGTCAGTCAGCCTTTGGCTCAGTTCATGATCCTGGGGTTCTGTGATCAAGCCCCGAGTAGGGCTCCCTGCTCCAAAGGAAGCCTGCTCCTCCCTCTCCCTCTGCCTGTCACTCCCCCTGCTTGTGTTCTCTCTCTCTGTGTCAAATAAATATATAAAAATCTTTAATTAAAAAAAAATGCTCTGGTTAAAAAAAAAATTTTAAGAAAATGAAAGCAAAAATACAGATATAAGTGCATTTTAAAAAGCAGAATATTTTAACCACTCAGTTAAGTGCAGATTACCTGTAACTGACATTCTATTACTTCTGTAATATGAAAGGGGAAATAGTCTCATCCAACCACAGATGATTAACAGTTCCTGTTCCATATAAACACTTTCCCATCTCCAAGTATAAAAAATTTAACAGAATTATTTAAACATTTCATCATCTTCTTTGGTACCCACTAACCAGTAAACAGTCATAAGGGGAAGCTGACTAAAAAGAAAAACAGTAATTAATACCTACCTTACATCAAGTATAGATAACTTAGTGTCTTCACATATTATGGAAATGGTAAATTTTGCTGTTGTAATATATACATCAGTTTTCATGACATTAAGTTAAAACTTCAGAAAAATGAACAATTTCATTAAAAAAAAAACCACTAACCTGTCTACTTCATCTCGAGCTACAATGTCTCCTTTCTTTAAGGCTTTTATAGCAAACATCTCGTTTGTGTGTTTATATTCAGCCAAAAGCACCTGAAATGAGATTAAAATAAGTATTTTCTACTTGAGTTATTACTTTCATAGTCATTCCAAGAAAATGTAAAAGATTACCTTTCCAAAATGTCCTCTGCCCAAGACAGCACAACATCTGAAGTCTTGTAGATTAAACTGAAACATCTGTTGAGATCTGAAAACAGTAAATCAATTAAAAATAAGGCAAAAGTATGGGTCCAAACATGTAGTAGCAAAGCTGTGTATATATTCTTTACCTTCTATCCTCAAGTTCTCGAATACCACTGTATCCTAGGCCTGGTTGAGGAATATCAGGCTCATATTCAGATGGAGATTTTGGAAGTATACTATTTCTGTCATTCTCAATATCAAAAACAGTTTCTGAGTCCTGTAAGATATTAAATACTCATTAAATCATAGAAACACTGAGAAAACAACTTATTTGGTAAAGATAAAGTTTAAAAATGTCAAAAGTCAACAGAAATATTAGCGAGAAAAGTAAAATTCAGAAAATGCATATTCTTAGTTATTAATTCTATATTACACTTACTTAAAAAATTTGAAAAATGAACACATTATCATCTTCAATGCATATTTAGAAATCATGTTACCCAACTTAGAAGGTGAAGAGTTTGAAGCAATATATCATCTAATATCAACCATGCTCGTGTGCTCCTTTTACTTTCAGCAGCCTATTCCTTCTGTACTGGCCCACGAGCTTCCAGAGGTTTTATGTTTCATTTAAATGAAACATAAAAACACAGTTCACACAGGCAATTTAAATTAATTGAAATGTACACCTCATTATGATGCTTTTATCAGTAATTCATTTGCTGAAAAGGAATTATACAAGGTTTAAAATGCCTTGCCTGTCCTGGTGTATCCGAATCTCTTAACTTAGCAGATTCATCTATTTCTCCAAGGGAAGAATCACGTGGTGGGGCCGGAGGAGGTTCAGGCTCAAGATCAAAGTCCAATTTGGTTACTGTAGAATCACTTATAGAAGATAAAGTAATTCTTTATAAGGAATTATAAAGTAATTCACTTAAAGAAGAAAAAGTAATCAAAAGTATATATTTTAAATAGCTTTAAAATTAAAGCAAACAATTTTATTTTAAAGTAAACAGAACACTAAGTTCAATATACTATTTGGAAAAAATCAGACTTTTAATAGGCCTATTGTAAACAGTATGTATGAATGTTACAATAACTATTTCATAAAAGCGATGCTTAAAAATCTTAGATACATACCTAGCTGGAGGTGCTAGTTCAGGAATGCGTACATCAACCACTGGCACTGTAGCAGGCACAGGAGCTTGAGGGCTGAAGGTGCCAGAATGATTTACTGTAGGAATAGCTCTTCTCACTAACCTTCCCCAAGTGGCAATATTAATATTCATCTGAGGAGCTCTGAGAAATGTTTTGCCTGTGGATATTGTGAATAAAAAAAAATAAGTAGAATAATAATTTTTTTTATATATTACCAAAAGCCATAATTTATAAATTCATATTCATTGGTTTATAATTTATGAAGAACAAAATTTGCCACTTAAAAAATAGTTCTTTTTTAAAGATTTTATTTATTTATTTGACAGAGAAGAGAGAGATTATAAGTAGGCAGAGGCAGAGGGAGAAGCAGGCTCCCCGCTGAGCAGAGAGCCCGATGCGGGGCTCGATCCCAGGACCCTGAGATCATGACCTGAGCTGAAGGCAGAGGCTTTAACCCACTGAGCTACCCAGGCGCCCCTAAAAAATAGTTCTTAACTATTTGTTACTAAAGGCTAGTGCAAAATAGTGAAATTGTTTTAAAAATAAATAGGTAGGCACGATTTGTTCTTTTAAGTCTAGCAATGATATGTAGCTAAGGTTTAAAAAGAATTCTCTTAAAAAAAATGAACTTTTAGAGCTACTATAATATTTATGGATGAATCAATATAGTGTCTACCTGTGCTTCATATAATCTGAAGTAGTATGTGGATGGGATATAGATGAAACATAATTGGCCATGAGCTGACTGCTGTTTAGGCTGAGTAATGGCACATAGTACTAGTCTCCCTACTTATGGATATGTTTGAAATGTTCCTTAATAAAAAAAAGTTAGAAATGAATGAATAAAAGAAAAACAAAGATGGGCATCACTTTCAAATGTAGGTCATCTATGTATAAGAATACAACAAAAGACATTATTTGATTCCTTAGTAACTACCTTGTTGTTTTGAAAAAATTTTCTTTTGTCTTTGGAGTTTGGGTCTTCTTTCAATAACTGGATTAAAAAAGGTTACCTGCAGTGAAGAAAATTCAGGTTGATATGAGTACAGCTTTGGATTTATGGTTCATGAAATTCACTAAACTTATAACTTTTGAAAACATAAGAGAACCTTAGATGTAATTTAAGCCCAACTTATTTTCTAGGTGAGAAAATAGACCTAGAGAGGATAAATGATTTGTCTTAAGGATATACGCCTATGCAGTAGTGGAATTTAAGTTGTCTGTTATTCAACCTAATACTCTATCCACTTCCACATCACGCTGCCTACATACATAATTTCAATTACAGTGATGCACACTTAATAAAATACATTTATTACCTCTGCAAATAAAGTACCCTGTGGTTCCAAATAGAGACACATGCCATGCCGTTGGTTGTCTAAAAAATCTTCTAACCTCAGAAATTTTACAGCACACAGAGATCGCCAATCACGCCAATAAACTGAAATTTCCAGTTCACGTGACTAGGATAATTAAAAAAAATAAAGAAAACAGAGAAGACATCATTGGACACACACTTGAATAAAAGATAACAAAAAATATAAAATACAAATAAACAAAGATAACACACACAAAAGTCACACTATTTTTAAGAGTGCTTTGTAATGTTTCTCTATTATATATTATTTTAACAAACATATATTTCAACTACAAAGAAGAAATTTATATGTCACCAGTCTCCAGCTAAGATACTCCAAAGAATACACAACTGGGAACAACCAATAAAGAAGAATAACCACAGAAACTCCTCCCCACGTCACAGCTTCAGTCTTGGTATCACTTACTGTGCTATTACTGAAAGACCTCAGTGATCTCAAGAACCCATTTCAGACTGTCTTATTTCCTTATCCCAATGTTGAGTCAGGGAAAGGTCTGCAGACAGCATTTATTCTGCACTTACAGTGTGCCACACACTGTGCTAAACACTTTGAAAGTATTAGGTCATTTAATCTTCAAAAGAATACGACTGGGTAATAGGACTAGTGATAGCAGGGGCCAGTGAAGGTAGGAAGGGAAATTCAGAGTAAGTTTTACACAAAATGATGTTCATTTTTTACGACTATTCTCGCCCCCACATAAGGCAGAAAATTAGCAACAGCCTGAATGTCCAGAAACTAGGGACAAGTATGTTATACCATATCCATGTAAGAGAATACCCTATAATCATTAAAAATAATGCTTATGTGGAAAAATACATTTAAGGTTTTATCAATTAGAACATAGTTTATAAATAGGGGGTCAAGCCACAAACTGGCCTGTACATATATGTTATAATCTACATACATTTTAATTAGAAAGCACCAGACTTCTCTATTACTTTGTTTTTCAGGATTTTGCAGACCATTCACAAGAAGAGGTAAACATTTCCCCCCACTTAGGCTCAACAAAATAATAAGTTATCTCTTTCATATAAGAACTTTCAACTTATGAACTTATGCCTACTATATAAGCTTCTAGTATAAATAATAAACATTTTCACTTTAAATAATACATGAGTTGATGCAAATGAAGACAAAAAAACTTATTAAAAAAACCAGAACATTAAAAAAAAAAAAAAAAGTGAAAACACAATGCACCAGAAGGTCTCATAACTAAACAGAAAAAGGTACCTATGGCAGTATGTGAACCCAGGGTCACCTCCTCACCTCCTCTTTCTCTTTGAATGCTGGTCATGAAAGAGGAAGTATTAATTCTTTTTTTTTTTTTTTTTTTAAAGATTTTTATTTATTTGACAGAGAGAAACACAGTGAGAGAGGGAACAGAAGCAGGGGGAGTGGGAAAGGGAGAAGCAGGCTTCCCGCCAAGCGGGGAGCCCGATGTGGGGCTCGATCCCAGGACCCTGGGATCATGACCTGAGCTGAAGGCAGACGCTTAACGACTGAGTCACCCAGGTGCCCCTAATTCTTTTAAGATCAGGCAAATGGCATCTACTCAAGTTAAAAGTTTAAGTATTTTGGGAAGTTAATCTGGGAAATAAACTAGGTGAATAACTGAACCAGAGATTGGTAATTTACACTACACGGTTTCTGACTAGAGGAGAGGTGTACTTTCTCCTGTCTTATTCCTGGTCTCGGAGAGGAAGACCTGTGATAGATCAGGCGAACAGATGCAGGGGGGTAGAGATGCTGGCAATGGAATTAGTACTTATTAAAAGTTCTTATACTTTCACACTGCTAACACTTAACACATGGTTAAGATTATATCTTTCTCTGGATGAGGAGAAGAGGTCCAATCACTTCATTTGTATTTATTCTAGCCGCTCTGATAGCATACATTAACTCATTTCTCTTTCTGCTTTCACTTCATTCTGTGTTTTAAACTGAAGTGTGTTAGAAAGTTCTAAGATTTGAGATGGAAGGCTAGCTTTCTTAGAGTTCTACACTGAGGTTTTAGGTATAAAGCTCTTCACTTTTTGTGACTTTGCCTTGTTCCTTGTGAATACGCTCTCTACAGTTCAAGGGGGGAAGGAGGGGAGGGTGACTGTGATCTAGAGCAGATTAAGATCTTTTAGGTCAATACTTATAACACTATTTCATGGAACCCTAAATATTAATCCCTAACATCTTGTGTGATTTGGATAGGTAAAGCAGGAATAGAGCACCTGATAAGGAAAATACCTTTTATATAATGTTTATTGAATTTAAACTCTAAGTGTGACTGCTTATTTGCTGGCAATTTTCCAGATGAAACAGGCCAGTTCTAGAAAGCAAGGACATCTTTCTAGGTTATGTCAAACTCTAAGAGCAACAAAATTCTAGACGGAGTAAAATCATCACCAAAATAGCAGGGCTGTATGATCTGAGCTACTCCTGGGCAATTCTGGCAAACCGTCCCAACCTGTGCTTCATTTGGTCTTATTATGAATTTGAACCTAGGATCAAAGAAAAAACTGTTGTAGATCTAAGGCACCTGTGTGATTTATCTGACGCCTCTGGAAGGCCTAAAAGCAAACAGAAAAAGAGATGTTGAATCAGCTCTATAAGTAGGAGAGGAAGGAAGGAGAACAACTTAAAAAATGTGCGGCAATTAAAAAAACCCAGCACACATCTAGCATAAAAGGAAGTGAAACATCAACAAGGCTGAAGTTCCCAAACTGAGAGGCACTCTTGGGGCAATGGAGGATATTTTAACTTTACAAAGGAAACACAGTGACACCTGTGGGACCCGTAAGAAATACTAGCTCATGGTAAGCAGTTTCAATATCAGAATGTACCACAATCTTCCTGATATCTTATCTTTGCCAAACTGGGTTTCAAAAATTGATTTTTCCACATGAGAAATAAATGTGTAAGAGGAGATAGGGATGCTATATTCACTCTGATTCCATGCTTTGAGAAATTATATAGTATACAACAGGCAGACTCCATTGGTAAATAACTGGTTACATAAAAATAATCTTTTCTCTCAATTGTTTCACTCAAAAGTACTAGTTTCTTAAGACCTAATTACTAAATATTTTTTAAGTAACCACTTTTTAAATTGTGTACATTTAAAGTGTTTATCAAGGGGCACCTGAGTGGCTCAGTTGTTAAGCGTGTGCCTTCGGCTCAGGTAGTGATCCTAGGATCCTGGGATTGAGCCCTGCACCAGGCTCCCTGCTCGCCTGGGAATCTGCTTTTCCCTTTCCCCCTCCCCTTAATTGTGTCCCTCTCCTGCTGTGTCTCTGTCAAACAAATAATCTTAAAAAAAATAAAGTGTATATATCAAGATATTTTGATATGTATACACAGAAGATTTTTCCCATCTAGTTAATTAACACATCCATCATTCCATGTATTTTATATTTGAGGAGAACATTTAAGTTCTCCTCTCAGTAAATTTCATTTACATTGGCTAATTGAATTTAAATGAAACAAAAATTTCATTTACACAGTGTTATTAACTATAGTTACCATATTATACACTGGATGCTCAGACCTTATTCATTTTATAACTAAAAGTTCGTACTTTTTTTTTTTTTTTTTACCAACCTCTCTGTATTTTACCACACCCCTAGCTCCTGTCAACCACTTCTCTACCTGATTTCTGGATGTTTGACTTTTTTAATTTTTATTTTAAGATTCCACATATAAATTATACCATGTAGCATTTGTCTTTGTCTGGCTTATTTCACTTAGCATAATATCCTTAAGGTCATCCATGTTGTTGCAAATAGCAGGATTTCCTCTTTCTCATGGTTGACTCATGTTCCATATAGATCTCTCATCTCATCCTTTTTATCCACTCATCGTTGACACATTGTTTCTATAACTTGGCCATTGTGAATAATGCTGCAATGAACATGGAAGTGCAGATAGCTCTTCGATATTGTTTTCATTTCTTTTGAATATATGCTGAGGAGTGGGACTGATGAATCATATGGTATTTCTATTTTTATTTTTTTGAGAAATCTTCATACTATTTTTCATAGTGGCCACACCAATTTACATTCCCACCAACAGTGCACAAAGGTTTCTTTTTCTTCACATCCTTGTCTACACTTGTTATCTCTTGTCTTCTTAATGACAGCCATTCTAACAGGTATGAGGTTGTTATCTCATTAAGGTTTTGACTTGCCATTTCCTTGATGGTTAGTGATGTTGAGCACCTTTTCATGTACCTGTTGATTATGTGAATGTCTTCTTTAGAAAAATTTCTATTTCAGTTTCTGTCCATTTTTAATAATTTTTTTTCTATTGAGGTTTAGGACATTTTTATATATTTTGAATGTTAACCCCTTATCTGACCTATGATTTGCAAATACTTTCTCCCATTCTATAGGATTCTTTTTCATTTTGTTCATGTTTCCTTCTCTGCATAGAAGGTTTTTAGTTAGTAAGCCCTTCTTAATAAATGAAATTGTTGGATATTTCTTTTGGCCTGGACACACATTGTTAAAAAAATAAATACAAATAAAAAATAGAGCATTGAGGACGCTGTGAATCAAGATAGTCAGGGAACCTCTGATAGAAGAAAATGAAAGCTAGGCTGCATTGATGAAAAGAAAAAAAAGGGGCAAAAAGCAAAGCATGGAAAATTCAAGAGCCAAGGAAAGGTAAAACTTTGTAAACGTACAATATGGCAGATATCACATTAATTGGTCTTCTATTAATTGGACTTCTGTGGGCTTCTGAAGACATCACAGGCTTGGGGAAACACCAGTTAGGGTCCCAGCAGCAAAGAAATTGCACATTCAGAGTCTGAATTTTATTTATTTTTAAAAAGACTTTAACAAAGAGACAGAGAGCATGAGCGGGGGGAGGGGCAGAGGAAGAAGGAACAGCAGACTCCCACTGAGCAGGGAGCCCAACGTGGGGCTTGACCCCAGGACACTGGGATCATGACCTGAGCTGAAGGTAGATGCTTAACCAACTGAGACACCCAGGCACCCCAAAGAGCCTGAATTTTAAAAACCGGCAATTTATGGAGGTGTGATTAAGGTTAAGGAACCAACAAGGATGGGAAGCAACTGACACCCATCAACAGTAGAAATCCATTACCACCCCTAGCCTCAATGGGCAAGAGGCACTAGTTACCAGAATCCAATGAGAACTAACTGGACCTTGTAAAGGGACTGTCCAAAAGGAGTTATAGCCATAGTTGAACCAATGCTGTGAAAAGAGGCAAGGAGAAAGGGTAACAAACACCTTGACTTTCCTCTCCTCCTGCCCTCATACTTCCTAATAATGTCTCCCATTATAAATCAGAGCCTAGTGGTTCAAATTCACTGCTATCAGGCTCGAAGAGCAAAGCACAGGATAGGGAAGGGGGCCACTGAAATCTACTAGGAGCAAATAAGAAAACAACTGCATCAAGAAACAGTCATATGTCTTTTGAGTTTAGGATCCAATAAGGATGATCTTCCAGCTGGACCAAATGCGACAAAAGGAGGGAAACCTTAGCTCTTTGGGGAGGATGGGAAATACAGAGAGGAGAGTTCGAGACTGAGATAATAGAGAATACGAGGTTGTGATATTTGCTTGAAAAGTCTGCCTCCTATAGATGTGGGTGACTCTGCTCTCTTCACAAGAGAAAAGTAAACAATTATGATACATATAGAAACTGCTTTCTAAAAAAAAAAAACTGCTTCCTATTTATCAATTCATATTGTATAAAAAGTTCCAAAGACTCCCTATTATCCCAAACCTATTACAAACTTTCCTGCCTCTGTGTCTTTACATACATAGTTTCTACATCTAGTCCTGTACCTTATTCTCCAGCCAAAACCTATACCGTTATATGAGATTTCAAACTGCTCTTTTCCTTGTACCAGTTCAAATTCACTTTTCATCAAGATCAAATTTTTCTAGGGACTTGTGTTCTCAAATCTGAGGATTCATGTTTGTCATCATTTCTGGAAAATCCTAGGTCATTATTGCTTCAGACATGACCACTGCCCCACTTTCTGCACTCCCTCATTCTGCAACTCCACTTGGTGTATTAGTCATTTTCATCCTATTCTTTGTATCTCTTAGCCTCTTTCATGTTTTTCATTCCTTTGTCTCTTTGTGTTGCCTTAAGGCAACTTTTTTAGCTTCATCTTCCATACCACTAAATCCTCTTTTCAATTGCAAATGTTGTAGTTCTGATTTTTGTTAAGTTTTATTTCATTCTGCTTCCCACCCAGCTTCAACAATTTACCAATGGCAATCATGTTTCACTGCCACCATTCCCCCAATTATTTCTGAAGCACATTTCAGATGTCTAGTATCTCACTGTTTTTTAAAAACTTTGCCTAGTCTTTTTGTCACTCACTCTTTGCTCATGTTTTCAAATTCCTCTTTTATTCAAATAAAATTTAAACATTTATATTATACTCTATAATGAATAATCCCATTATCTACTGCTGCTTACTGTTGGTGGTTGTATCCTTATGTATTTTTAAATTTTTGATGCATGCTCATGTTGGGCAGAATTCTTCCCTAAGCTTCTGAAACACAATAGTTCTTTATTTTGTCTAAAACTGTTTTTTTTTTTTTTTTAAAGATTTTACTTATTTATTTGACAGAGAGAGAGATTACAAGCAGGCAGAGAGGCAGACGGAGAAGAAGGGGAAGCAGGCTCCCTGCTGAGCAGAGAGCCTGATGTCGGGCTCGATCCCAGGACTGTGAGATCATCATGACCTGAGCCAAAGGCAGAGGATTTAACCCACTGAGCCACCCAGGGGCCCCTAAAACTGTTTGTTTTTTTTTTTTTTAAAGATTTTATTTATTTGACAGAGAAACACAGCGAGAGAGGGAACACAACCAGGGGGAATGGTAGTGGGAGAAGCAGGCTCCCTGCTGAGCAGAGAGCCCGATGCGGGGCTCGATCCCAGGACCCTGGGATCCTGACCTGAACCAAAGGCAGACACTTAACGACTGAGCCACACAGGCGCCCCTGTTTTTTTTTAAACGTACCAGACCACAGGGTACTTTATGGAAAGAGCATTTCTTGCTGTTTTGTATTTCTCACAGGGCTAAATGCAGGCCTTTGTACGTTAAAGATCACAGAGGTGGAAAAAAGCTAAAATGTCAATACTGTGCTATAGGACAGTAACAGGTAAGACAGAAGGAAATAAGTCAGACTTAGTTGTGTGGTGGAGGATGAGAGTAGGCAAGAAAGAAGATATTTTCAAATTGTATATGACCCGCATCCTCAAATTTTAGTGTGTGTCCTTTTGGGAACCTATTTGGGAATTTGTACCAACAAGAGTGTGCCACCTGGGTATGTTGAAGTAGGAAGGAAAAAGAGGAAACTGAAAAACCTGCTTTTTAAAGATATTTTGCATAAGTTATTTTCATTCATGCTGTTAATACTCAATGAATATCTATCTTAAGTACTGTGACAGAGATACAAAGAGAAGCAATGTATGGTCCTGTTCTAAAATAGTTCACAGTTTTGTTGGGGAGATGGAAATGTAAATAAACACTGGCAATAGAGAGGCATATACAATTGGCACAATGACACAAAAGGGAGAACTGACCCATTTTTCCTAAGGGAAAGGTAGCAGGAAGATCAGAAAAGGCTAAGAAATGCTCAAGTTGTGTTTTCAGATACAAATTACAAAACTAAAGGAAGAGAGAACACAGCAGTCACGGGAAAGAATGTACAAAGTTAAGCATGCATAAAGTATATTCTAGGGATAGGAAATGGTTTCATCTAGTTAAAACCTAGATATAAGTAGGAATACTTTGGGAAATAAAGATGAGAAGATGGGCAGAGACAGGTCATGAAGGGCTTCGTATGACTTGCAAAGTATTTGGTCTTTAACTTGTAAATTATATGCTGCCACTAAAGCATTTAAAATATAGAGGAGTAGAGGTCAGATCAGATCAGGCAATATAGTAAATAAAAACAAGGCCTCTAGAATTAAGATTGCCTGGTACTGCATAATCAACTAACTTCTGTAGAACAACAAATAGGTTGAAATCTTAGCTCACCACCACTTAACTAGTTTTGTGACCTCGGGCAAGTTATTTACTTATCTTTTTGAGACTCAGTTTGCTCATCTGTAAAATATGTATAATAATGGTATCAACCACTAGTGTTATGTGAAAATTAAGAGTTAAGACAAGCTTGGCACTTAGTCAGTATTCAGTAAATGTCAGCTTTTATCACTACTATTGTGATATGTGATTAAGAAAATCTATATTGGAAACAAAGAGACAAGTTAGTCCACTATTAAAAAGAACATATTGGTTTCAGGTAAGACTTGGCTTTAGTGTTAGATGCTTGTGTTGACTCCCAGAATCACTGCTTTCTAGCCATGTGGGCAAGAAAAGTTATTTAACTTTTGGAACTTCAAGTAATCCCCAAAACAGTGATAATAATTATACATGTAAGATTGTTGGGAGGATTAAATGACACTATATGTAATGTGTGCTGTTTAGTACCTATTACAGCACAGGTTCAGTGCAATGTATAATGAATGATAGAGGAAGAACAGATTGTGATCACTAATTCAAGGATCTTGACTATGAAAGAGAGGCCTATCAACAGACCTATGAAGAAGCAAAACAATTTTTTTTTTAATGGGAGGAATGTTAACATATGCAGTAAGAATCAGAGGTGAGAAGAAAAGGAGGTAAAAAAAAACATACAGGTGACAGCTGGGGTAACTGACAGAAAAGAGTTTAGGAGATGAGAAAGAATGGAAACTGGAGCACAAATTGAATTCTTACAGGCTCTTACAGGATAGAGAAAGACCTCTTTCTCTAAAACCAATAAGGAAGGTACAGAAATATTTGCAGGTGATGGAGGAATTTGAGGAAGCTGCATCCTAATGATCTTAATCTTATCTATAAAACAGAAGCAAAGGAGTCTCAGGGGAAATAGAATTTTGAAGAGAAAGGTGGAAGAAAGCTTCTGGTAATGGGATTAAGATCTGAAATGCAGGATAACTTTTACAAGCCCAGCTGAGGTGAGAAACTAAAATTTATAGTAATAGGTATCGTTAATATTTCAGCAGCATTCAGTAGACCGGAGCAGAAAAGACAGATGCTAGAAATGACTGGTGGTTGGGCGTTTCCATAACGGGTGTTGATATAAAGACAATGTTGAAGAATGCTTTACGTGGAGGCATCAGTAAAGACATGGTTCCAGGTAACACTAGCTTAAGGGCACAGGGAAAAGAAAATTTAATTTGGAAGGGGCTGATCACCCTTCTTCAGTCCCTTCCTGAAGAATCAAGGAAATGGAAATAGTTGATTAAATATCAAGATCTGGGGCACCTGGGTGCTTGGCTAGTTAAAGCCTCTGCCTTCAGCTCGGGTCATGATCTTAGGGTCCTGGGATCAAGCCCCGCATCGGGCTCTCTGCTCAGCAGGGAGCCTGCTTCCTCCCTCTCTCTCTGCCTGCTTCTCTTGATCTCTCTGTGTTAAATGAATGAATGAATGAATGAATGAATGAATGAATCTATCTATCTATCTATCTATCTATCTATCTATCTATCTATCTATCTATCTAGTTCTGTGGTAATAAAGAAGAGAGCCAAGTGAGTAACAATAACAACATGAGCTGTCACATACTATATAACCATTAATCCTGGTGCTTTATGTAACTACGTCATTAGAGAAGTAAAAGACTTGGTAAGTCTAACATATCAAATTTAAGATTTCAGAACAATTCATTGCTAAAATGACAAGGAGTAAAGGTATACTGTGGCTGAGGTGCTCAAAGAACTTTGAAATAATACTATGTTAAGTAGGTTGTCTACATATATAGTTTTGTTCTTTTTTCCCTTTAAACCCCCATAATGATACTAAAGTGAAGAACCAAAGTCCTTAAAGAATATTGGAGACTGGTCATCAAGAGATGATAAGGATGTGGAAAAAAAAAGTAGATGATTATATACAGAGTTCATTATCTCAGGACTCATAGCCTCAGAGAATATAATGTGTCATTCCAGAATCTGGAAGCAGCAGAAAGGTAAGAAGGGTAAATATTTTCGTAGTTTCTTTTTTTTTTTTTTAAATTAAGTAGGCTCTACATCCAACATGGGGCTTGAACTCATGACCCTGAGATTAAGAGATGTATGAACTACTGACTGAGCCATTCAGGGCCCTTGCAGTTTCACGTTAAGTTAAAAAACAGCATCTCAGATTAAACAGTATGGTCAAAGTCAGACAGCTCATACACAGAAGAAATTAAAATGCATTCCTACTCTATAGCTTGTTCCCCTAGGATAACTGAGGGAATTCAGGGAAAATGAGATATTACATCGCTGCTAATGTGTTTACAATAATCATTAAAAAGGACAAAGTTTTATAAGAAAATATAAAAAGGGTAATCTGATTAGAATAGAAAGAACACAGCATTGATAGGAGCTTCATTAAGGATCCTGGATTATTGGGGGGACTGGCTGGCTCAGTTGGTGGAATGATTCTTGATCTTGGGCTTGTGAGTTTGAGCCCAATGTTGGGCATAGATATTACTTGATAAGAAAATTTAAAAAAAAGAATCATGGGGCACCTGGGTGGCTCAGTGGGTTAAAGCCTCTGCCTTTGGCTCAGGTCATGATCCCAGGCTCCTGGGTTCAAGCTCCACATTGGGCTCTCTGCTCAGCAGGGAGCCTACTTCCCCCTCTCTGCCTGTCTCTCTGCCTGCTTGTGATCTCTCCCTCTTTGTCAAATAAAATCTTTAAAATAAAAAAAAAAAAAAGAATCATGGATTATTATGAAAAGTGGAAACACACCCATAAATACAGAGAATAAACAGATGGTTGCCAGAGGTATGGGGGTGGACTGAGGGGATGGGCAAAATGGGTGATGGAGTGGCAGATACAGGCTTACAGTTATGGAATAAGTCACAGGAAAAAAGGAAAAAAGAATAAAAGCATAAGGAATATAATCAATGGTATTATAATAGCTTTGTACAGTGACAAGGTAGCTACACTTGTGGTGAGCAGAGCAATAATGTACAGATTTGTTGAATCATGACATTGTACACCTGAAAATAATATAATACTGTGTCAACTACACTTCAGGAAAAATTAAAAAAAAAAAAAAGAATTTTCTATTATACCTTAGGCTAGATACTTATAATCCTTAGGCCATTATTTCCTTATTAATTTGTAAAATGAGGGGGCTAAATTACATCAGCAATTTTCAAAGCTTGTTTTTCTTAAGTGGCAAATTCCAAGTATCTTACCCAGAATACCAAAACAAACAGTTTCTGTGTTTCCTCCTAAGACAATTCTACAGAGTCCTGACCTACCAGGAACATAATTTGGGCTTTCTTAGATTATTCTAGGTCTAGATTATTT
This sequence comes from Procyon lotor, assembly GCA_028646535.1. Lineage (NCBI taxonomy): Eukaryota > Metazoa > Chordata > Mammalia > Carnivora > Procyonidae > Procyon > Procyon lotor. The sequence goes on along the minus strand of CM053606.1, from coordinate 64,467,029 downwards.
CCAGTGTATCTCCTAACTCCAAAAAGACCTACGAATCTTAGTATCTTGAAAAGGATAGAGATAGTATAAATAACTAAGTTCCAGACCCCTGTGGAAAAGAAACTTGACATTTGAGGCAAAATGCTAGGCATGAATATGTCAGATAGTTTAAAATAACATTTTCTATAAATACTTCGATAAACATTTTCCATAAATAAATATTCTATAAATATAAGGGATAAAGTAAAAGGTTAAAAGGCACATGAAAAAGTGAAATGTACTATGTAAACACAAGTGGTTATCATGATAAGGAATGTAGTCTCTGTCAAAGAGAAGTTTCTAATCAAATTAGGGACAAGTAACAGGCCTACCAGGAACCTAGAAAGTCTAGCTGGTGTCACGGATGAATAGCTTTACTCGATCATGTACTGTTTTCAAACTTTGAAAGGAAGGACTACTCTAAAGTAGGCAGACTATCTGAAGTCATGGAAAAAAAACAATTTTAGGTGAAGATCATCTATGCAAGTAAAGAACAACCGATCAACAATTATCAGTCTTTGAAGTTTTCTAAGCTTGTAGTCTGGGTAACTTTAAATTATTTTCTCTTTCAGGTTTCATTATCTTGTTATTTCTTCCTTTATGTGACTGTTATCTATCTCATTCAAACTACCATAGAGGAAAGAGCATCCATTTTGAAGAACACTGAGGTCTAGTACCAACTCTGACATTTATTAACATGTAACTACTCTGGTGCTCAGCTTAACTATAAGATGATGGTAACTTACTTTTGAGTTCTTTTTTATTTTATTTTATATGTATGGTGTATTACTTTCAAGTTCTAGTTTATTTTTTAATATTTTATTTATTTATTTGACAGAGAAAGAGATCACAAGTAGGCAGAGGCAGGCAGAGAGAGAGGGGGAAGTAGGCTCCCTGCTGAGCAGAGAGCCTGATGTGGGGCTCGATCCCAGGACACTGAGATCATGACCTGAGTCGCAGGCAGAAGCTTAACCTACTGAGCCATCCAGGCACCCCTCAAGTTCTGTTTTAAATATAAAACTCTATAACACAATAACCTGGCTACAAGAGAAAGCTTTTAACCAGCTGTTTTCCCTCTAACAATAATTCTCTGAGTTTTTTTTTTTTTTTAAGATCTATTTATTTATTTTAGAGAGAGAAAGAGAGCCCATGCACACCCATAAGCAAAGGGGAGGGGCAGGGAGAGAGGGAATTTCGAGCAGACACCCCATTGAGGGTGAAGCCTGATGATATGTGGGGCTCCATCCCACAACCCTGAGATCATGACCTGAGCTGAAATCAGGAGTTGGATGCTTAACCAACTGAACCACCTTTCATTTTGATCACACCACTCATCAAACATCCTATAATTACTTTAAACAGGTTCTGAAGTGAAAGAAAATGACATTCAACCAATTAATTCCCCATAACCTACTATTCTCTTCTATTATACTTAAATTCATAGCCACCCACAAATCAAAGCCTCTGGCTAAAGAATTAATGCCACTGAGTGGCTAAAATGTGCCAGGCAATGAAAAGGATTATATATACACTATCTCAGTTTTTCTAACAGTCCTGCAAAGATTACAGTTGACCCTTGAATAATGTAAGGGTTAAAGGTATCAACCCAAGTATGACTTCTGACTCCCCAATACTTTACTAATAATCTATTGACTGGAAACCTTACTGATAACATAAATGGTTAACTTATACGTATTTTGTATATCTATTATATACTATATTTTTACAATAAAGCTGAAGAAAACAAAATATTAAGAAAATCTAAGAGAAGATACATCTCTAGTACTTTATTGTACAATATCCATGTATTATTAAGTAGACCTGAAAAATTCAAACTTGTGTTGTTCAAGGGACTGTATATTTTAACCCCATTTTAGAGATGGTGAAACAAATGCCCAGTAGAAAGGTTATGTAACTTGTCTACTATCAAAAGCTAGTAAGTACTAGATGGACAATGAACCCAATTTGCCTGGCTTCAAAGCCAATGTTATAGCAAATCTAATAGATTAAAAATGAATGCAAACTGAAAGAAACATTTTATGGTCACAAATATTTATATGTGTTCACAGTTTAGAAAGAAGCCACAAATATAACAAGACATGAAAATTGTATCTATCTATACTAACAACCCCAACTATTATTTCCCTCTCTAGTGGGCTTGTTCTTCTACCCTGAAAGAGAAAATATCAAAGGTGAAAAAAAACCTTAGAAGTTTAACTTTTTTCTCACACAAGAATTCCTTTAAAATCTCTTTTATAAGTTGCCCATTCAATTTACTGAGAGAGAATTGATTATCTTCTATAATAGCTCATTTCATTTTTTAACAATTACCCTTTCTACTGAAATAAAATCTGCCATCCACTGAATTTTGCTTTGTCCTCCACAGCCACAAAATATACAGTCAATCCGAGGATGGAACATGTACAACAGCTTGCCACCTGCCACTTCCTCAAGAATTTGGCAAACACTGCTACTTGATCAGTATGATCTCTGAAAACCAAGACCCATCCAGTAAACCTTAACAGTGAGCTCCAGGAAGTCACTACTAATCAATTAGAAGAAAAACATATGAGTTAAAATCTCATTGCTATCCCTACCCTAACTTTTCCCTCATATGTTCCTCCTTTTAACTTTATTTTAAAAAAATTTTTAAAAAGATTATTTATTTATTTGGCTGAGAGAGAGAGAGAGAGAGATCACAATTAGGTAGAGAGGCAGGCGGGGGTGGGGGGGGTGGTTTAGCAGGCTCCCTGCTGAGCAGAGAGCCCGATGCAGGGCTCGATCCCAGGACCCTGAGACCATGACCTGAGCCGAAGGCAGGGGCTTTAACCCATTGAGCCACCCAGGCACCCCCTCCTTTTAACTTTAAAGACAGTTATAAAATCTTTGTTAAATTTCTTCTTTAATAGACTTTTTGAAAATCCCATTTTTTAATTGTTTAATATGTAATAGGATTTTCATCATCTCAAAATTCCTGCAATTATTCACTGGATAAGCTTTTATAGTGTTTATCTAAGGTATAATTTGATTCAACTCAAAGTTTTTTACTTCTCTTTGGCAGGTAAACCTTTCTCCTCCTACCCTTGGAATACTGCTTAAGATCTGGTTGTTAGATCTTTGTTTTCTTTACAAACTCTTTCCCACTATGTGTTAGTAAGTCTTTGATCAGTTTCTATAGTACAGGGTACTTTCTTCTCTCAGATCATTTACCATAGATAAGTCAAATGATGTCAACTCCCCTATTAAAAGCCCTTCAACTGTCTCCCAATTCCTAACTTATAAAGATCCTAGTGATTTGTCACATTCCTACATCTACTTCACTTTACTTTGATTTTCTGTCTTACAATTTTTATTTATTTTTTTAAAAAGATTTTATTTATTTGACAGAGAGAGAGAGAGAGAGATCACAAGTAGGCAGAGAGGCAGGCAGAGGGAGAGGGGGAAACAGGCTCCCTGCTGAGCAGACAGCCCAACGCGGGGCTCAATCCCAGGACCCTGAGATCATGACCTGAGTCAAAGGCAGAGGCTTAACCCACTGAGCTACCCAGGCGCCCATCCATTTTTCTAGTTACTGAATACATTTTTAAAAGCAGGAAAATGAAAATACTAAACAAATCCTATTACTATACCTGGACTGCCAACTGTATTTTAAAAATACAGCATAGCTGAACAGCTGGAAAGAACAAAATCTCAAAATACTGGTGTTTATTTCTAAGTGGTATTTTCATTCATGCATTTTCCAAATGTTCTCTAATGTGCATGTACTGAAATGTAGGCACCCCTATAATTTTTATTCTTAAAACATATCAGATTCTCTCCTACCTCAGGGGTTGTATATGTTGTCTCCTCTTGCTGGGAATACTCTCCCTGAGTCTTTACAAGTCTGGCAACTTTTCACCCATCAGGTCTCAAGTCAAATGTGCCCTTCTCAAAAGACTCTCTAATTACTCTGTCTAAAGTAGTCCCCACTCCTGTATTACACCACCCTATTTACCACCTTCACTGTACCTATAGTTTATTTTCCCTCATTAAGATATAAGGTACCTCAGTATATGGACTTCGGAGTTTTGATCAATCATCACCAGGGTCTAGAATGGTGCTTGGCACAGAACAGAAAATCAGTGATTATTAAGCCTAAGAGATCTGTTACAGCAATAAGCATATATTATCTTTGTAAATCTAGAACCTAATAAAAAGCCTGGTACATATATAAGATGTTCAATGAATATTTGTGAAATGAATGGATTGATCTTATCTTCATGGATGGCATTCACTGTGACCTCTAGTCAGATGATCTCTGAATCTGCTTATCCAGCCCTGACTTCTAGTTCTACATCTTTATTTAATTGCTAAGTAACTAGGTATAGAACCCATCTTCTTCCAATATAGCTTTTTCTAATCACTGTGGCATTATTTTCTTTTCAAATTATAGACAAATTCCTTCCCTTGTACTCAAATCCAACTAGTTACTAATACAATTTTTCCTTCATTTCCTACATGTATCTTTTTATTTTTTCAGTGTTCCAAGATTCATTGTTTATGCACCACACCCAGTGCTCCATGCAATACGCGCCCTCCTTAATGCCCACCACGAGGCTCACCCAACCCCACCCTCCTCCCCTCCAAAACCCTCAGTTGGTTTCTCAGAGTCCACAGTCTCTCACGCTTCATCTCCCCCTCCGATTTCTCCCAATTCACGTTTTCTTTCCTTTTCCTAATGTCCTCCATGTTTTTCTTTATGCTCTACACGTAAGTGAAACCATATGATAATTGACTCTCTGCTTGACTTATTTCACTTAGCATAATCTCTTCCAGTCCTGTCCATGTTGATATAAAAGTTGGGTATTCATCCTTTCTGATGGAGGCATAATATTCCTTTGTATATATGGACCATATCTTCTTTATCCATTCGTCTGTTGAAAGGCATCTTGGCTCTTTCCAGTTTGACAATTGTGGCCATTGCTGCTATGAACATTGGGGTATATATATCTTTTCTATTCCTATTTGCCAAATTTTACTTCAAGCTCTCCTAACCTTACAGTTGTAGCACTGGAGTAGCTGTCTGCCAATACGCACACCTTTAGTTCCTCCTCCCTCAAATTCGTTCTTCATACAACTTCCAAGATCAACTTTTCTATTATGTCTCTTCCATCCCATCTCCCATACTGACAAGTATAAACACCTTAGCCCAGCATTCTAAGACCTCAACATCATTTTAACTGAAATTATCAAAATAAAGGTCTATTTGGGAAATGAGGTGGCAGACTCTTACAGTTTCAGATTAATGGTAAAAAATTCTGGGAATAATCAGGTATGTATTGAAGACCACTGAAGTGTAAGTTCCTTGAGGAACCTTGGAAGACCTTATTTTTTATTCACTGTTAATCTACTACCTGGAAGTGCTGGGAATATAATAGATACTAATGAATATTTGTTGAGTGAATGAATAATTACATAGTAATCTCTAAAATAAATGATCCTAAATGAGAGAATGAATGCCAAGATGAAGGTAGTGTTCTTTGAAAATCAGTCTGGTATTAAGACATGTAGGAATTAGTAAATTACTTTAATAAAAATAAAAAAGCCAACATCAATCAAGTTTTTACCACTTGTCTAAGATTTTTTTTTTTTTTACACATCTCACTGTAGTTGGTGGCATTAAAGCTAAGAAAACCAGTGTACATAAAGGTGAAGCATTTTGCTCAAGTATATACAACATTTTTTGAAACAATAAATGCAGTGACGTGGGCCTGATTAGGATGCTGGCTATGCAGAAAAAAAAAAACAAATGGGAAAACTTGTTTTTAAAGTAGAGGCTAATAGGGTCGCCTGGGTGGTTCAGTGGGTTAAAGCCTCTGCTTTCGGCTCAGGTCATGATCTCAGGGTCCTGGGATCAAGCCCTGCATCCAGCTCTCTGCCCGGCAAGGAGCCTGCTTCCCCTTCTCTCTCTGCCTGCCTCTCTGCCTACTTGTGAACTCTCTCTGTGTCAAATAAATAAATAAAATCTTTAAAATAAATAAATGAATAAATAAATAAATAAATAAAATAAAGTAGAGTCTACTAGAGCAGTAATCACCACCTCACATCATCATTCAACACTGTAAATCTGCTTTCCCTAATATATGTAATTTACAAATGACAAATGTATCATCTACCTAAATACTAAATGATAAAAAGCTTGATATCTTTCTTATATTTTAGGCAAAATTAGAGTTAAGTTCTAATATTTTCTTCTCACACCCCAATAGATGGATTAGAAACTAAATAATAAAGTTAGCACCATGGACTTGAATCTGCTGTGGACCAAATTTACTTCTGCTGGATTCTAAAGCTACCTTTTGCATTCTAGCCATTCACATCATTCATGAAAGCCACTGAGATACATGGAAGGTTGGGTAAGTGAGCACACAGTGCATTTTAAATCCAGCTTTGATACTATAAACCTACAAATGGTGAGTCAGAAGAATCACCTTATTTGTTAGGGAGTGCATTACTAAGATAAATGTATTTCAATATTAGCTCTCACTTGGTTGTCTTTTAGGTTATACAAATTAGACATTTTCAAATCACTGCACAAGCAAAAGCTACTGCAGCACTCTGATGTTCACCTCTGTCTTAAGGCAGACTTGTATAACTCACCAGATGAGGAACGTCAAAAATACCTAGGTTCTTCTTTTATTGCGTCAAAAATAAAACTTCTCTAAAACAGAAAATTTACATTCAAAATGAGTGATACATATGCTGAAAATTCAAGCAAAATGTTTTCATCTTACCCTGTCCAGTTCCAGTGTAAACTTCTGGTCCCATGACTGATTGGAAATGGGTTTCCAGCTTGTTTGACCAACCACAGTATTATCTAGCTTCAAAACTGCACACACATCATCTGTAATTACAATTTATAAACTTGCTTAAATACTTTAAAACCTTTAAAACGGAAATACCACCATTTATTAACAACAAAAGTCTTAAAATTCTTACTAAATTCTTACTAAAGTAAGGTGTTTCTTTTTTTCCTTTTCTTTTTTTTGGGGGAGGGAGTGGAGGAGCAGAGGGAGAGGGACAGAGAATCTTAAGCAGGCTCCGTGCCCAGCACAGAGTCTGATGTGGGGCTCCATCTCACAATCCTAAGATCATGACCTGAGGGAGAACCAAGTGTGGGAGGCTTAAGCAACTGAGCCACCCAGGGCCCTGGATGTAAGGTCTTTCTTAATCCTGAAGCTGTAGAGTCTTAAATGGCTACCTTTTTATGTACATACATTCCCACTAGATGCTCCCAATTTATCCTTTGTGTTTCAGAAAAACACAAAGATTAAATGCTATTTTGTATGTGTTTGTATATAAATAGCAATCATCCAGTTTTTCATACTCTACACTTCTATTTAGAGAGCTTATTATCTCAAGCAGTTTTTTATTTTCACTTTTCCTAAAATCTCTCTCTATAGGAAAGCACTAACATATTCACCTCCATACTCTATACTAGAATGAATTATCACAGGCCTTTCCCCCCCCCCACTCCCTAGTTATACTTTTATATCATAGTTTATAATTACATTTTAGAATGTCTCTAAAGTGCTTCATAAACCTGTTGCATAATACTCTTACCACCTCCACTCACTCTTCCATTTGTCTGCTAACTGAGCCACTACCCTAATATGTTTGGTCCAGTGGTTATCAAAATTTCAGTGTTAGTTTAGAAGTGTCACTATACCATTAAAAGAATCAAGATGTAACAAATCCAATAGCCTCCGAACACTTTCAGTTTGGCATGAAGAATGATACTCAATATTTCATTCTTCCAAAAGAATTAAATACTATATGTCATTCAATTTTCTAAGATAATTTCAGTAAATTTGGTTGCGTTTGTTTTCCTGATAATATAGCTTTTAACGTTTTAAAATTAAATTACAGAAATCGTAATTGTAGAGCTTTTTGTTCAACTTTGGCTCTTCCTATTGCTGTCCCCATTGCTAAGTCCTTTGTATAGATCGTTCAATTTGTTATAGGATTTTTTAAAAATCAGGTTACTGAACTGGATAAGTCGTCGGTTTTTAGGAGATTTCGACTACTTCCACTTTTACTTTTACTTGTTCTGCTCATGAAAGATGATCTGGTTTCACTTGGGCTCCAACCAGGTAGTGCAACTGATGTTGCTTTTGACCGTCCAGGGACATTCTCTAGAATATCTTGACAGCCCATAAGACGAACTTCCAAAGTACCTGTTAGCATAAACAAATATCAAACAACATCAATTTTTAAAAAAAGATTTTATTTATTTGAGAGACAGAGTGAGCACAAACAGGGGAGGGGTAAGAGGGAGAAGCAGACTTCCCGCTGAGCAGGTAGCCCAATTCAGGCTGGATCCCAGGGCCCTGAGACCATGACAGTTGCTGAAGGCAGAAACTTAACTAACTGAGCCACCTAGGCACCCTAGAACATCAATTCTTATATAGAACTGTTACCCATTCAGAACATCAGTTGTTCCATCAATTGTTACCCATTCAGAAACAGTTCAGAAACCCATTCAGAAAAGATGTTCTAAAATAACAAAATCTCTTCTCCCAAGATGATCTGTGAGGTAACTAATCATCTTTCCTGTTTTAATTAGAGAAACCTATTAAAAATTCTTAATTAATACCACTATAAGAAATTTCATGCAAAGAACAGCACCTCCCAAAAACTGTCTGCAGGGCATAAAACAAGTTATATAAACTTCTTGTATGTCTGAATACTCATATATCATTTTTATAATTACATGGAAGAATTATAGAATTATGTCGCTAGACTGTGTGGGTGGGGAAATATAAAGCCAAATAATATGCCTATTAAAATAAACATACAGATATTAGAAACAAGAGGGGCGCCTGGGTGGCTCAGTCATTAATCGGCTGCCTTCAGCTCAGGTCATGATCCCACAGTCTTGGGATCGAGCTCCACATCGAGCTGCCTGCTCAGCGGGAAGCCTGCTTCTCCCTCTTGCACTACACCCCTGCTTGTGTTCCCTCTCTCGCTGTATCTCTCTCTGTCAAATAAATAAATAAAATCTTAAAAAAAAAAAAAATTAGAAACTAGGAAATCTGACTATGTGAAAAACAATTGTGCTTAGTAGCTATATAGTTTACATGAAAAAGGACTTTATAGGAGTTTTTGCATAAATAAATGGGTTTCTGTTCTATTTCAGATGTAAAATAATAGTAACTTTCCATTCTAATAGTTTAGTAAGTCAAATAATTATTGGCTGTAATTACTGAAGCATAAAATAATTACAATTTCCTTAGGCAAATAAATACTAAAGGTGTTCAAATGAAAATGAGGAACTCCGATACCATCTAAAGATATAGTTTGTCATCATTTGGGCTAGACTTTGTATACTCAAATTTAAATATGGTGCTACAGTATTAAAATTTTAGATACTGTACAGAGAATAACATTTTAAGAAGAATATTTCCTAGTCCTATTAAACTTAAATAATTAAAGCTTCAATTATTTAAAAATTTTAATTATTTAAAGTAACCAAAGGACTTTTAACAAAGTAAAAACGCAGGGATTTATGCTCGACTCAAACTAAAAATAAAATTAAGCAAAATATGTGAAAAAAGTGCTAAAGACACTGGATGTCAGGCAATGAAGAACACAGATACTCAAGAGATGGGAAACAAATGAAATGACCCCTAACACTGCTTGAGTTTACTGTCTTGAATACATCTAGGACATAGAGGAGGAGGGGGAGCTCAGGGACAGCCAAGTGGACTACCTGAGTTAAGGAGCTAGAACTGAGAGTACTGACACAGAACTGACCAAGGTGGCTAGAATTCACAGGCAATATAAAAGAAAACAGCTCTCCAGAGGTAGAACTAAGATGTGGGGAGAGTTCCCCTGATCAAGTATTCAGTCTTGCCCCAGTAGTAGAGAAAAACCCTTAGACTAAATGATGTTCTGTTCTGCATAACAAATCTTAAAAGCAATACTCAGATCAAATTATTTATAGGTAATTTAACTGTGATCTACAACAAAGCTCAAGACTATTTTCAAGAATACAAAAAAATCCAGTACTCAAGAAGCTAATACTCAATGTCTGGCATCTAATCAGAGACTACCAGGCACATTTGTTTTCTATTGCTAGATTACCAATTACCACAAATGTAGTGGCTTAAAATAACACCTATTTATTACATCACAATTCTGTAGGTCAGAGTCTCTGTAGGTTGCCTGCACTCTCTGCTAGAAATCTCACAAGGCTGAAATCATCATGTTTGTCAGGAAGGCTCTTGTCTGGAAGCTTTCAAGAATCTGCTTCCAAGCTTATTCAGGTTGTTGGCAGAATCCAGTTTGTAGCAGACACAGGATTGAGGTCCCTATTTCCTTGCTGGATGATGTCCAGGGGTTGTTTTCCTGCTCTAAAGGCCACCTGAATTTCTCACTACATGGCTGGCTCTATCTTCAAGCCAGCAATTGCACATACAATCTTTTCCATGATTCAGATCTTTCTTCCCCATCTGCCACTGGCCAGAGAAGATTCTCTACTTCTGGGGGACTCGTGATCATACTGGGCCTACCCAAATCATTCCACTTTATGTTAACTCAAAGACAACAGATTAGTAACCTGAATCACACAGGCAAAATCCCCTGTGTCATATAACATAATACTATCACTGGAGTGTACCTCATTGTATTCACAAGAGAGGGGTTCCAAAGGTCATTCTTAAAATTCTGCCTATTCTACCAGGCAAGAAGAGAAACACAAAAGACCCATAATAAGAAAAAAAATTAATTAAAAATCAATCTGAAACAGACATAAAGGTTAGGATTAGCAGATAAACACATTCATATAGTTTTTATAATTATATTCCATCTGTTCAAAAAGTTGAATAGAGACATGGAATAAAAAAGATCCAAAACAAAATTTTAGAGATAAAAACTACCATGTTTGAGATTTAAGGAAAAACACACTGGGATGGGATTGGTGGCACATTATACGTTGCAAAGAAAAGGTTAGTGAACTCAAAGCTAAAGCAATGATATAGAAATGATCAAAAGAGGAAGTCTTGAGGGGAAAAAACAAAACAGTGCACATGTAAACTGTGAGTTTAACTTCAAGTGGCCCAATATATGTGCAATTAAGTCCCTGATGAAGAGCAGAGAGAATGGGAACAGAAACATATTTGAAAAATAGTGGCTGAAAATTTTCCACATTTGATGAAAACTACAAACCCAGGAAGTACCCAAGAATTTCAATTAACACCATGCAAAAGAAAAATAAGTAAATCACATGAAAGTATATCATAATCTAATTTCTCAAAACAAATAATAAAGAGAAAATATTAAAAGCAGCCAGAGGAAAAAAAAGACACATTACAAAGATTAGGATGGCTGTGAATTTCTCGTTAGAAACAATGAAAGCAAGATAGAGAAGCAACAACTTCAAAGTACTGAGGAAATGAACAAGCAAATAAATTGTGAACTTAGAATTCCAGACTCACTGAAAATACCTTTCAAAAATGAAGACGTTTCAGATATAAAAATGGGTAAGGAATCCATTATCGGTACCTACCATATGATCCAGACATATCATTTCTAGGTATTTACCCAACTGAAATGTACATTTAGACAAAAACTGCACAAGGATGTTATTAACAGCTATATCTGAAAAAATACAAAATGAAAACAACTCAAATATCACGAGTAAATGGATAAACAAATTATGGAATATCCACACAACTGAATACTATCAATAACAGAGAGGAATTATTGATAAAGGCAACATAGATGAATCTCAAAGTAATTATTCAGAGTAAAAAAGGCCAGAAATCCCTCTCTCAAAAGAAAACAACATATACTGTATCATTCCATTTATATAAAATTCTACAAAATACAAACTAATAGCAAGTGACAGAAATAGGTCAGTGATTGCCTGGAGAAGGATGTGGGTAGGAAGAACATGAGAAGAACAGGAAGAGGGATTACACAGAGGCACAGAAGGACATTTTAAGGAATGATGAAGATATTCATTATCTTGATTGTTGTGATGGTTTAACTGTAAATTTATGACAAAAACCTTGAAGTTATATACTTCAAATAAAACTGGAGGTTAATGATGGTGGCACAACTATATACATTTCCTAAAAATCCCAAAACCGTATACTTAAAGTGGTGAATCCTATGGTATGTAAATTATGTCTTAATAAAGTTACTAAAGATGGAGGGGGAAGTTTCAATTTCATGCTTGGTCAGGCTTTAGAAATCCTCTTAATTGTAAAGTGTTAAGAGAGATTAAATATAATAGAATTTTAATTTTAGTTCAAAAAAACACAACTTGTGTTTGTGTGTTTTATTTGCATTTTTGTTCTTAAACTGGCAAACGTAGCTTATTTCCATTGTAAAGGCTCAGCTGTAAAAGTCATCCTGGGGAAACTGAAAACATCTGGTCAGTACTTTAAACCCTGGTAACTTATTAAACATTTTACTAATTTCAATATATCAGGAGATGACAATGCTCAGCACCTGCTTTCACTTAGGAAAAAGAAATTGGAAGGGATTTAAGATCTTTATTAAGCATCTAGAAGTTTCTTTTATGAGGTGACACAGTTGCAATTGCAAATAGCCATATTAGAAATAGCTTAAAATTAGTTTATTTTTATAACCCACAATATGAAATTTTTTAAAACAAGCAATCCAAGAAATAAATGTTTGTATCCATAAGCAGTAGCTATGAATTATGTTAGAAAAAGTAAATCCTTTATTTTTTTTTAATGTTCCTGAAAAACTATTTTATATCCATTTTACTAATTTAGTATTTCATCTTGGTACATTTTTTTTTTAATTCTGAGGAAATCTTCTTTCATAAAAACTAGCAAATGTCTTAAAACATGGACCAAAAAATTCAATACCTTAGATCAAAATAGCACTAAATTTGCAAATTTCAATTTATAACCATACAACCACAAAAGAAATCAGAGTATAAATGAGACAAACCACAAATAATAGCGTGCAGTGAGAAACTCAGGAGGGTAAATGTTCCTACTACTTGTCCATGATAATTCTTCATTGTGTCTAATCTTTTATTAAAGCCAATACTATTTTTCTTCCTAGTCACTCCATATTTAATATAGTTTAAGGTTCATCAGCAAATAATTATAAGTTTCAGTAGGAATTTAAAAGAATTTTTGTAAAAAACAAAATGTCTTAAGAATTGTAAGATACTTTCTTTTACACTGGTGATTACACCACTTTGAATAAGGTTCGATAAGGTAGTAAGAACCGGAAACGAGAGAATGGTAGAGGTTAAAGAACTGGGGAGAGGAGCCAACAAGAATAGAAAAGAAAAAAAAATTTCTAGCCATATCAGATGGTTTTCTAAAACACAGCTTTATTACTCTTCTAGAAATATTGTTGATTTCCAAATACTGACAATGATATTTTATCAATGAATCATTCAGAAACTCTCAAATATTACTGTGTTCAGCACTGAGCCATAAAATGGCAAAACTTAAGTAGTAAGTACAGTTCCTTCTTTATCATTGAACAAACTTTATCAAGTATCTCCTGAATCTATAAAGTGTCCTGGGCTAGGGGCTAGGATTACATGTAGGTAGATGACAAGGTCTTTGCTCCTCTAGGTCTATATTGCAGTTCTGATTTTAAAAAATAGAGTAAGATGGATAATAAAGCAAGGATATTAAACAGGGGGTGAACACAAACCAGTTTAATTGTGATAGAAGATTCATGGTAGTAATTATAGAAGATGTGACTGGAAAGATAAACATTTTAATATTTAAAACATTTTAAATAAAATGGAGGATTTTGACCAAAGGTTCCCCAAGTTTTCTTGTTTCATGCTTCCTAGTGTCTCAATTTTTTTCACAGTGGTCCTAGTCTAAAAGATACACCTAATAGTTGTTTCAAAGGATATTGTGACAAATTAATAACTATTTACAAAAATAATACACATAACTTGAAAGAAAAAGTAATCTTACTTCATTTGAAAAGAACCATGGTTTCTTCCTAACGGGATGTCTGCACCTACTAAGCACAGTATAGCTAGCTTCTCAAACTCTTGAACTAGACTGGAAACCGCTACTTTCTTTTCTATTCCACATTGATTTTTCACATGGTATTTATTATCACAGCAATGCAGGCAAACCCAGCTTCTTTACCGTATGACATCACTGAAAGGAATATTGCTCTACCTCCTGCTGAAACTGTAACTACCTTGAGCTAGCAGTTTAAATGGTAACCCTAGGAAGTGAAATAACACTGTATTTCCCTCAAAAACTTAAAATACCCTGTTGTACCCTGTGAATTCATTCTGGCATCCCAGGATGCCTCAGATTTAGAAACTCAATTTGGTAACTGCAGGCTTAGATTGACCCTAATAGTGGCAACAACATAGTTCAACCATAAATTTGTCCTTCAAGTTTTAATATAAAAGTCTGCCATAATATAAAACTGATCGATGATACTCAAAGCTACTAGAATGTGACAGTATGCTATGCACTTCTGAAGAACAGTTGCACAGCTTCGAAATATGGAATTATGTTATTTTTAAGGAAAAGCCCTTGCTGACATTCACACTGATAATTTAAGGATTTCTAAGGGCAACAGAAGTCAGTGTAACAAAAATATGTCACATTCACATGAACCATAAAAACCTCTGTAGCTGATGGTCAGAGAAAATGGTGAGGAAGCAAACTCTATAGGCACATTCTCCACAGAAACATAGGAAGCAAACAAAATAACCAAAAGTTAGCAAAAACTTAGAATCAAGTGTATGAGAAATCTACAAAATAGTAAAAGATTCACTGCAACCAAGCAAATGGTTAATTAAAAAAAAAAAAAAAGCAAATGAGTACTCAATGGGAGAGCTCTGTGGCATTTTAACTTACCTTTGTCTCATCTTCCCCCTACCCAAATAGCTTGGTGATGGATTGGTTTTCAATATAGCAGTCGACAGGGAAAAATTCATTCTCAAGAAAGTATGGTTGCCTGGTTTGACCTAACTGAGGGCTCCCTGAGGGACTAACACAAAGGCATGCTGTTTGTTTTTGATTGGTTGGTTTGTTTTTTGCCTAACTAGGAAATCGCTCAGGACAGAGAAATAGCTAAGTGGAGGGCATTTAACGCAAATGAGTCACTGCAGCCTGGGGAAAAGGATATCAATTGGGACAAACAATAAGATATCCCAAAGAGTCTTGGAAGAGAATATAGGGAGTGAGATGTTTTGAGGAATAAGGGCTTTGCAATGCTTCCACTGAGAAACTAGAAAGCAAAGGAGAAACCGAAGACATCCTCAGAAAAGACCCAAGAAAGCCATAAACTCTCACATCTGAGTGATCTACAATTTTGTGTGAGCAAAGGCTGAGTTTTTAAAATGTTTGGGTAACCACTAAGGATATATGCCTCAGCATACAAGCACAGAGCCCAGCTGCAAAAGCAGCGCAGTTTTTTTTTTTCTTTTTGCCTGCATTCATTAAAAGAAATGTCTATCAAAACACTAGCTGACCAGTAATTTAACGGAGGCTTCTGTGACCATACATGACAATGAATACAATCTTCACAAAATAGCTTATAAAAGCTCCTAAACAACTACATCCCACCCAAACAACAACAAGAAATTCTAGAGAAGGGGAGTATCTTTCAGAGTTACCCATTATAAATTCACAATATCCAGGTTTTTTTTAATTTTTATTTATTTATTTGACAGAGAGAGA
The DNA here is from genome assembly GCA_028646535.1 of Procyon lotor. Taxonomy (NCBI): domain Eukaryota; kingdom Metazoa; phylum Chordata; class Mammalia; order Carnivora; family Procyonidae; genus Procyon; species Procyon lotor. The sequence continues at coordinate 64,451,307 of CM053606.1, read as the reverse complement.
GAGATCACAAGTAGGCAGAGAGGCAGGCAGAAAGAGAAGGGGAAGCTCCCCACTGAGCAGAGAGCCCGATGCGGGGCTTGATCCCAGGACCCTGAGACCATGACCTGAGCCGAAGCCAGAGGCTTAACCACTGAGCCACCCAGGTGCCCCCACAATATCGTTTTTAATAGAAAATGATGATACAAGCCAGAAAATAGAATATGGCTAATTGACAAGAAAGGCATTTCAAGAAAGAAATTAACAGAAACTGAGAAACCCTAGACATGGGATTTAACTGACAAGGACTTTATTTTTTATTTTTTTTAAATATTTTATTTATTTGACAGAGAGGGACACAGCAAGAGAGGGAACACATGCAGGGGGAGTGGAAGAGGGAAAATCAGGGCTCTTGCCAAGCAGGGAGCCCTCCTGATCAAGCAGTGAGGCTTGATCCCTGGACACTGGGGTCATGACCTGAGCTGAAGGCAGATGTTTAATGACTGAGCCACCCAGGCACCCCTGACAAGGACTTTATATCAACTCTCAAAGTCCTACCAAAAAAAACCCCAAAAAACTCAAAACAAACAAATGAAAGAAGAATGGTGTTTTGGCAAATAGAGAATATTAAGGAAGACACAGAGTTATAAAAAAAGAATCAAATGAAATTATAGAGCAGAAAAGTACAGTACTGAAATCTTAAAAATTTACTAGAGAAGTTCAATAGTAGGTAGAAGAATTAGCAAATGTGAAGAATGGTCAATTAAAAGTACCCAGTCATAGGAAGAGAGAGGGGAAAATAAAACAAAAATAAAGGAGAGTGGATATAATTCTCTGTTATTTAAGCGACCGGATAACAAGCGTCACTGCATGGAGAAATATATTGTTAAAAATTATAGCCAACTTTTTATAATAGAAATACAGAAGCCAGAAGAAATATTTTTCTGAAAGAAAAAAGGTACAGATTTCTACATCCACTAATAATATTCTTAAAACACGAAGCTGAAAAATACAGGAGGAAGGTGAAAGAATGACACTCTAGCATATCTTCATTACAATAAATGCTAAAAGAAATTTTATTTTTTCTTTTAGCATTTATAAATGCTATATTTATAGAAACATAATAGAGAAAATTACAAGTACAAGAAGAAGAAATGAAGAACAGAAAGAATTAATGGGTCATTAGATACATAGGACAATGTCTTATTTTCTGAAAAAAAAAAAAAAAAAAAAAAAAAAACCTCAAAAAATGAATGATACCCGTAAAGCTCTTAGCTCTCTAGGGTAAAACAATACTCAAGGATGATGATTTTTAAGGTATATGTAGAAGTAAAATATATTACAGGAATACAAAAGTGTATAGTGAAAGGCTTTGAAAATATTTCTTCATAAAATTTTTAAACTGATTTGGAGGTAAGAGAGTACAGTGTGATCATATGCTGGAATAAGTTCAATCAATATACATAGCAGATTCCCTAAAGAAAGCAATAAACACACACACACACACACACACACACACACACACACACACACAGGCAAAACTAAAAAGGCTGTTTTGGAGATGAAATGGAAAAATAGAAGCTTTTTTCAGGAACAACTACAAAGGGCAGGAAAGATGCTATTCAAATGTCAAGACTGTACAGTAAATACATATTAAAAATAATATTATATTAAAAGGAAAGCTTATAAAGGGCATATGGAAACTTTGGGGGATCATATCAAAAGTTACCAAACTGTACTCATCAAAAGTGTACAATTTATGTACACAAAGCTGTTTTAAAAAGGGGGAGTAATATGATAGACTGACAACTTCAATCATATTTTCAGGGTAGATAAAAAGAAAAGAGTCACCTATATAACGTATATAAAATATGTCACTTTAAGTTAAAAATATAGGTTGAAAAATGAAAAGATGGAAAAAATTCTAGGAAAAAATTCTTGCTAGGTTACACTGGGCATGAGAAGGATACTATGGCTCTACTAATATTACACAAAGTAAACTGCATGTCAAGGAGTATTTTCAGAGATGGAATATTTATAATGATAAAAGAGTAATTCATCCATAAGATAAATAACACTAAATGGGTATGCTCCTAATTAAAAATAAAATAAAAAGGAAGTAAAACAATGAAACTAAAGATGGTTTGTAACTGACTTAACCAATTTGACATCCGGCGTGGTAACTTTAAAGACCCTTATGAGTAGCTTCTTTTTGAACTCTACTAAAGTCAGGCTTTTGGGAGAAATCTTCACAGTTCAAACCAGAGAGACATGATTCATGTTTGTGGGCAGGGCTCACAGGAGTCTGCTGGTCGCAATACTCTGACTTCTGACGCTTTCCTCACCCTTCTAATATCTGAACCCATGGAAGCTGATGCTTGCTTTTGTACTTACCTCTGTTCTCTGGGTCCACAAAATGTCTATACATCAATAAACATTTGTTCTTTTTAAAAAGAAATAGTGAACAGAAACAATGTTATCTCTGGAATACCATGAAGAATGCAAGCACATACTAGGGGAGTTTCAGGAGAGAAGAGAGATAAAGTGGCAGAAAAAATATGTGAAGAAATAATGTCTGAAAATATCCCAAGTTTGATGAAAGACATGAATCTACACATTAAGAAGCTCAAGGAATCCAAGTAAACTCTAAGAGACTACTATTTAAGACATACTATAATCAAACTGAAAAAACCAAAGACAGAAATCTTACAAAATAGCAAGGGAGAAGCAAGTCACCACTTACAAGGAATCGCAATAAGAATAAAAACTAATTTTTCATCAGAAAGCACAAAGGCCAGGAGGGACTGGAATGACATTTGTAAAGTAATGAAAGAAAAAACGGTCAACCAAGAATTCCACATATCACAAAACTAACCTTCAAAAATAAAGCAGAAAATAGATTCCCAGATAAACAAAAGTTAAGGGAGTTTGTCACTAGTAGATCTGCCCAGAAGTGCTAAAATGTCATTCAGATTGAAATGAAAGGACACTAGACAGTAACTTGAAATTGGGAGAAAAAATAACACCAGTAAAACTAACTACACAGGTAAATATAAGAGCCAGTATTACTGTGTTTCTGATTTACAACTCTTTCGGTTTTCTTTATTACTTAAAAGACAGATGCATAAAATAGTAATTATAATGTAATCTTATGGGCACAAATGTAAACATGCAATCTGTGACACAACAACAACATAAAGACAGGGAGACACAGCTATAGAGGAGTAGTTTTTGTAGTCCTTTGAAGGTAAAGTGGTAAAGACTCTTATAAATTCAGGATATTAATCACCAGGGAAACCACTGAGAACAGAACTAAAAAATAGACAGACAAGAAAACAAAGGAATCAAAAAGGTAAACTAGAAAAATTCAAACACAAAAGAAAGCAGTATCAGGCGCCTGGGTGGCTCAGTGGGTTAAGCCTCTGCCTTCAGCTTAGGTCATGATCTCAGGGTCCTGGGATCAAGCCCCGCATCAGGCTCTCTGCTCAGCAGGGAGTCTGCTTCCTCCTCTCACTCTGCCTGCCTCTCTGCCTACTTGTGATCTCTCTCTCTCTCTGTCAAATAAATAAATAAAATCTTTAAAAAAAAAAAAAAAGTATCAGAAGAATTCGGGTGGGGGGGGGAGATTAATACCTATAGAAAACAAATAGCAAAATGGCAGAAGTAAGCCTTTTTGTTGGTTGTTTAATAAAGAATTTGGCTGGTTTTTGTTCATGGCTCTTAGGAGCAAGCCTTTAAACCATTGTTATTTCCCCAGTGATAGCAGTGTCTTCATTTAATGGTGGGCCCCTCAGACCTCAGATGGGTTTATACTAACAAAGTGATTCATGGTGGGCCCCTACACAGTTTCTGGATGGAGCCAACTTTGCCAGAAAGACAACCATATGATTAGAGGGCTGGCACCACATAATATTAACTTGACCTCCTGACCTTCAGTGAGGGATGGGGAACGAGGGACTGATTTCAATCAAGTGGCTGAATGATTTAACTGGTCACCCCCACTTAATAAAGACACAATAAAAACTGGATGCTCACAGTGGAAGTGAGATTCCTGGTTGGTGACAGAAACTGATACGTGCTGAGGACTAGGAAGCTTCACATTTGGGACCCCCAGATCTCTCCTTATGTGTCTTTTCTAATTTATGTTTTTAAAAAATAATAAAATTGTCATAGTAAACATAGAGCTTTCTTGACTTCTTTGAGTTGTTCTATAAAATTACTGAGCCTGAGGTGGTAATGGGAATCCCCGAATTTGTAGCCAGTTTGTCAAAAGTGTGGATAGTTGGGGAAACTCCAAGCTTACAACTTGTGTTGGAAAGGAGGGCAGTCTTGTGGGGGACTGTGCCATTAACTTATGAAATCTGACCCAACTCTAGGTAGTTAGCATCAGAACTGCATTGCCACATAGGTAATTACCTTAAGTATACATGGATTATACTGTTCAAGTAAAAGGGAGAGATTGGCAGAACTGACTAAAAAAAAATGATTATAGGCTGTCTAAAAGGACTCTTTTTAGACCCAAAGACACAAACAGATTAAAAATGAAAGGATAAGAAAGTATATTCAGTGCAAATAGTAATAAGGAAAAGAAAGCTGGGATGGCTAGACTAATATCAGACAAAATAGACTTTCAATCCAAAATTGTTATAGTAGACAAAGAAGGACATCACATTTTGATAAAAGAGTCAATCTATCAAGAAGACATAAAAAATATTACAAACATATGGTGCACTTAACAACAGAATCCAAAAATATATGAAGCAAACAATTACATAATTAAAAGAAGAAATAGGCACAAAAAATAATTGGAGATTACCCCACTTTTAATAATGGACCTACTAGAATGGCAATAATAATAAAAAAAAAATGGAAAAGTGTTGGTAAAGACATGTGTTCTTGGGAACTTAAAATGATGAATGACACAAAATGATGATACAGCCGTTGTGGAAAAGTCTGACCACTCCTCAAAAATATAAACACAAAATTACCACATGACCTGCTAATTATACTCCTAGGTATATACCCAAAATAAGTGAAAACAGATATTCAAAAAAAACCTGAACACAAATGTCAATAACAACACTATTTATAATAGTCAAAAGGTGGAAACAACCCAAACAACCCAAATATCTACCCTCTGATGAATGGATAAACATACAATGGAATATTACTTACCATAAAAAGGAATGAAATACTGATATATGCTACAAGAACAAGGCTTGAGACTAGAACACTAAGTGAAAGAAGCCAGACATAGAAGGCCACAAATTATATAATTCTACTTATAGGACATATCTAGAAAATAAATCTACACAGAGACAAAGTCAATAGTGGTTGCTAGAGGCTGGGGAATGGGGAGTAACTACTTAATGGGTATGGGGTTTCCTTTTAGGATGATGAAAATGTTTTGGAACTACATAGTGGTGGTTACACAACACTATAAATAAATTCTTCTGAATTGTATATTTTAAAATAATTAAAATAATAAATTTTATGTGTAATTTATCACATTGAGTAAAAATCTGTGCATACTTTCTTATTCATTTATTAAACCAAGACCAGATGTAGACACAAAAAAAGGCATCAAAAATAATTAGGAGATGTATGCAACATACCTGTTAGTGCTGCCGGTTTGGATAGTGTACTATACTGGTTTTGTGTAGATATCATACTTTGACGTGGACTTAGTGTTGGTGATGCAACAAGTGAAAGCTCCTCAATAATAATACTGCTTTTGGGATGATTCTTGGGAAGTTCATTTAATCTCTGTTCTAATGAGTACTTTAAAAGGTCCAACTTCTGACTTGATTCATTAAATCTTGCTTGGGCCTTGAACAGGGAAAAGACAATTGTTATCTAAATAATTACATTCTTTGAATAATGTATTTATTAAGTTAAAATATTTATTTAAAATTACTTCTGAAAGTGCTTTTCTGTCTGTTACTTTTCCTGAGCCAAGTAATTTCATTACATTCTTTGCACCTTCTGCTACTGCAAACTCTATCCTAAAATGATGCCTTAATTCTTCCATCCGAAGTTCAAGAGGACTTATGACAGGTTTTGCTAGAGGGGGAAAAAAAAAAAACGCAATTGAACCATTTATTTGGTATTCTCATGTGAAGTGATTAAAATTCATGAAAAGAAACAATTTTCTACAACTTAAAAGTTAGTTATTAAGTCAATAAACACTCAAGTAATACTTAATAGATACAATGTTGAAATAAAAAGTCTTCCATTTTAGCCATCAAAACTCAAACATAAAAACTAAAGATCAAAAAACATAATGCTTCCTCCTCCTTAACTTTGAACCACTGCTTTTCTCCTACATAACATTTATTAAGCACCATGCCCATAATAATAAGAATGATAATTTATCTCTATTCCATCACCATTATCAAAAGCCAATTCATTGGTCTGGACTGCCTGAAGAATCTGCATTCGTATCACTTCTATTTTTGTCTTGCTGTCCTGGAGCAATTGCTGAGCTGTGCCATGGAGTTTCCGATCCTATTAAAATAAGTTCGAAAAGGTAAGCAGATGAAAAGACAAAACATTTTCATAGCTTCTAAGTAAGATCAAATGATTATCAATAAGTGAAAAACAGAGAATATACTTATTTTAAATATAAATAGATATACTTGTAGATACATTTTTTAAAAAGCCACCAAACTGATAGCACTATAAAGGAGAAAAACAACTTCATAAATCAGGATAATTTGAATGAAAGCAAGTGAATTTTATTATTGTTTTAAGAAACTCCAAATTCACATTTGTAATTTTCTCTTTTTCTGCTTTACACAAAATATAAAGTGTTTTCCCATACCATGGTCAATAATTCTCATACTCAGACTCATTGTATGTGACAGAGATGCCTCAGTGACTAAGCCTGAACATTTTGAAAATCTCTTCCTCTCCCATAACATTACAGTTACATTCTTATGGTGTTTCACATATGTAGACAAATTTTTTAAAATAACTAATCATAGATGGTATCTGTGATAAATCTGACAAAGGAAACAAGAAACAGCATTCGTCAACATTGGTGAGATAATGAGAAAGGTTTCTTGAAATTCTTGAATATCAAAAAGACTATCTCAATAAAGTAAGAGGAAATTATAGTGAGTACACTTTTGTTATTTCTTTTAACTTCAAGAAAGGTGAATTACATGAAATAATGTTACTATCATACTTCAATTTAGTTTCAATAACAATGAACGCTACTGATGGGGAGTCATGAAAACTTACCATATTTGGAATTGTGGTCAGTTAAATAATGATCCACCCAAAGATGTCCATGTCCTAATCCTAGAGCCTTACGAATGTTACCTTACATGGCAAAGGGGAACTAAAAGAGCAGATGGAATTAAGGTTGTTAATTGCTCAACCTTAAAATACAGAGATCATTTCCTAGATTATCCAGGTGGACCCAAAGTAATCACTAGTCTCCTTAAAGGTTGAAGAGAAGGCAGAAGAGGAGGGTAGAGTAATGTGAGAAGAATTGACCCATTGCTGTTGATTTCAAAGACTGAGAAGAGGGCCATAAGCCAAGAAATGTGGGCAGCCTCTAGATGCTAGAAAGAGCAAGGAAACAAATTATCCTCTACCTCCTTCAGAAGAGAATGCATCCTTGCCAATGCCTGATTTTAGCTCAGTGAGATCCATGAGACTTCCCAATTACAAAATTGTAAAATAATAGTTATGTTGTCATATGCCACCAAATTTATGATTTATTGCAGCAGCCATAGAAAACAAAACAGCAATTTCTTCCAAAATTTTCATATGCAACAAGTACCAGAAGTTAATACCATCTCCTGCTTAGTTATAGTAGTTGTCAAAGTCTAGTAGGTTTCAATCCACAAAAAAAGAAATGATAAAGCTATGCATCAAGTTAGGAAACATTTATTCACAAGAAAGGCCAATTTTTGCTTATTATTTAAGCATCTCTACTTTTATCACCAAGGCAGTTAGTACTGATTTGGAAATAAAATAGGATACAATAAACCTTTATTTTCTGGAAGAGTTCAAGCCTAGAAGCTAAGAGACAAGCATCAGATGTGCAGCATTTCAATAAAAACACACACAAAGTATATGATGACACTGAATAAAGGGGAGGATGAAGATGTGGGGCGAGACAGCCAATACCAATATTATATAAGGAAAAAAAGAAAGTGAGCTGACATATTTTGCAATAAATACCAAATTAGTTTGGTTAATATACAAAGGAAGAAAAATCAGTTTGCAAACTTATTTTCATATTTTTCTTCCATTTCTTTTCTGCTCCTAAGGTCAATTTAAGAAAGATCTTCTAGTCCGATTTCATTCTTTATTAAATATTTAGATTTTACACCAAAGGGAGTTGGGCAACAGAGTTTACTGTAAGTCTCTCAAATATCTATTTACACCATGAAGTGTACACACACACACACACACACACACACTCTATTTGTTAATTCTGTTTTACCGATAAAAATACTTGCTTGAGTTTGGTGTTTGGCTATGACTAATTATGTATGCTTTTAAGATTATACCTATTCACCTCCCAGATTAAAAATGAAAATAATTTACTTTTACTTTAATTCTTCCTTTATAGTATTAGGTACATCAGACAAACTGAAGATTTAAAATACCTTTTCTGTTTGAGACCTTATTGGAGTAAGAGGAAAAACTTAGTATTCCAAAGCTCCTAATTTAATGGGGCAAATACGTTTTGCAATCAGATAGACTGGGGGTCAAATCTTAACTGTATTTTTTTAATAAAGATTTTTTATTTATTTATTCAACACAGGGAGAGATCACAAGTAGGCAGGGAGGCAGGCAGAGAGAGAAGGAGAAGCAGGCTCCCTGCTGAGCAGAGAGCCCGATGTGGGGCTCAATCCCAGGACCCTGAGATCATGACCTGGGCTGAAGGCAGAGTCTTAACCCACTGAGCCACCCAGGTGCCCCTTAACTGTATTTTTAACCTTGGGTTAGCTACCTATCTTCCTCAAGCTTTAGGTTTCTAGCAGAAATTATGTAAATGGGGATACCACTCTCTGAAACATGGAGATTTGTAAGCATGAGATAAAACTAAAATCATATTGCCTAGCACTTGATTGGCATTAAAATGTTCTCTTTTAGAGTAATAAAAATGATTGCGTTATTTCAATGAAATCCTAGTATAAATATTAAGCAAACTGTATAATGCTATGCTTTTCAATTAAGCCACTCCTTTCATCATTTTATCACCATGTGAGAAGTCAGCAGTTCTGTCATTTACATCTTTGGAAATAATTCAACATGCAAAGTAGAGCATTAGTTCATTTTAAAAGTAATCAACTTTTCCCAGACTTCTGGAAGATCTGCACAGATGTCAAAGTGTATGATGAAGGCTTTTAAAACTGACACTGGATATTACCTATCACAGGTGACTTACAATTACTACATGGCAGTCTTAGGCTTCCAGCATTTAATAAATTTTTATGGTTAGTTTTATGCTTCTAGGAATTCAACTGATTTTTTACTGAGCAGCTAATATATTCAAAACAAGAGATAAGGTAGGTTTAAAGTATATGAACTGGTTTAGGAATTACAGAAATACTGGCTTTCTAAAGCCTTTCTAAAGGCTTTAGAAAGATTTTTACATATGTTAGGTTGAATCATATGAAAATGCCAATATCTAATTTTGAACTAAAAAGATAGTAATTTCATAATGTTCTATTGGTAATTAGCACTCTACAATGCCTGTTATATTTTGAATGTACAATATTTTAAAATTATAAGTTAAAAATTTATAATATTTTCCAATTATATAATATTTTGTTTTATAAAAAATAACCATTATTGTTTTGCAAGTCACAGTGGGACCATTATAACCAACAAACTACATCACACGTGGATTTCAGAAATAAATAAACCAATCATTATCTTTATTTTTCCATCACATATTTATGACTTATTTTACATGTATTAATTGTGGTCACATCCAGTGAAAATACAAAGATTAATCAGTTAGGATGCTACCTTTAAAAATCTATAATTTTACTGAACAGATACCAATAATTATTCTATGTATCAGAATGTTTAAAGTAGCCAAAGAAAGTTCAAAGGAAGATGGGATGAATTTTAGCTGAGGAAATCCAGAAAGGTTTTATGGGCTGTTAATACAGATGAGATTGGACTATATCAAGACTAGAACCATTGAGGAGAGGGAGGCTGGGATAGATGGTCAGATACTTTCAAATGAGAAAAAGGTTTGAAAAGACTTGGGTGCATTTAAAGGGGTTAACAAGAACCCCAAATTTTAATAAATAGTTTAGTTTGTCATCTGAATACATCAATGGAAAACATCTCTTCGACATGTCTTATCAAGCCCTCAGATTATTCTGAAAACCAATGGTGCTACTTAGAGCCAGGAAATTTACATTCTAATGTTGACAAAGATGATAAATTGTGTAAATGATAATTTCAGGTAGTAGTAATGCAACGAAAGAGACAAGGAGAGAAGGGGCTGATATTTTACAAAGGACAGTAGTAAAGAGCTTGCTGAAGTGTTAGCATCTAGCAGTGATTATAATGAAGTGAGAGAAAAAAGCCCCATGAAAAGTACTTGAGAGAAGAGACATCTAGGCAGAGACACAGTGAATGCAAAGCCTCTGAAGTTAAGAGTGTGCTTGGTATGTTCAAAAGATAGCAAAGAAGCTGATATAGCTAGAGTGTAATGTGAGAGAATGAAAGTGTTTTAAAGGATAAAATCAGAAGGTAGCCAGGGTAAGTCATGTATGAACTTGCAGAGGCACAATAAGGACTCTGGATTTTGTTCTAAGCTTGCCAGAAAGCTAGCAGAAGGTTTTGAAACATTAGTGTGAAAATATCTGACTTGGCTTTTAAAAGGACAATTCTGGCTATAATGTGTATTAGGGTAGTTATTTTGTTATGCAGAATCAAATAACCAGGTCCTGAAGACGATTTTTACCACCAAACCCTGCCATCATTACCATTACCCCTGCCCTAAATTTGCTCTCCATTGTGAATTACCTATCCTTGTGAAGGGCACTACCATTCGCCAATCTGCGTACATAACCAACCTAAGAATCATCTTTGACTCTTTCTTTCTAATATAAAGACACCACATATTTATTCTACCTGAATAGCTCAACTCTGTCTTCTTTGCTTTCACTGCTGTTACAAGAGGAATGAAGCATGTTTAACCAGGACTCCTACAAAAGCTTAAACTTGCTGTCTATATACTTGACCCTTCTATAATTAATTCTACAAGTCTGAGAGAGATGAATTGAACTTTCTAAACTTTAAATCTGATCATGTATTTACTCTGCTAAAAGTCTTTCAGTAGCTCCATATATCTCATAAGATAGAATCTCAACTGCTTACTTTTGCCCAAAGTACTTTATAATCTGGTTTGTCTTTCAATTATGCTACACCTCTCACTATACCTCACTCAGTTAACTCTACTGGTGGGGAACAGGAAAAAAAAAGTATTGTTGGAATTACCTGGAAGACTTTTCCCAAAAATAAATGTGCTTTTCTGGAGATTGAGATTTGTTCAGCCATGAGGGCGTGGCCTTCCACTGAAGATGGCTGTCACTGTTAAAAGTATATTCTATCTATCTCAGATATATTGGATAAGAAATAAGTTGAGAGTTTCTGCTCTAGTCATACAAAAGCACTTCCATTCCTTAGAATAAGCCATGCTACTAAACAGTTCTTTATTCTGTATCTGCTGGGTTTACCCACATCATCTTCCCTAGAAAGTAATTCCAAATCATCCTTCAAATCTCCTATCAAGTAATGATTTCTTCTGACAGTGAAGTGATTCTTATCCACTGTTTCTAAACTAACTTGAACATACCACTATTATATACTATAATTACTTACATGTGATACCTCCTTTTTGGATAGTGGAGCTTTTGAAAGTGGGATATTTCTTATCTGTTAAGTACCTATTATGTTATAAAGCATTAACTTTATTACATTTATACTACAGAGTCCAGCAGAATAGCCATCAAACTGTTAAGTCCTTAACAAATTAATATTCCACATAACTACAATTTACAATTTTCCCTAATCTCACAGAGATACACTTTGACCCAATGAGAGGTTTAAAGATGAGAAATGAAAACAAGACCAAATCTAGACAGAAATAACTAGCAGGTCTACCTCAGAGACTATAGCAGCTGAACCTCTACCTGACTCCTTCTAAACTAATAAATCCCCTAATTAAAAATAAAAAGCTATTGGGGTGCCTGGGGAGTGTAGTTGGTTGAGCATATGATTCTTGGTTTCAGCTCAGATTGTGATCTCAGGGCTGTGGGACTGAGCCTTGGCTCCACACTAGGAGCTCCACACTAGGCTCCACACTCAGCATAGAGTCTGCTAAAGTTTCTCTCTCCCTCTCCCGCTCCCCCCCACTCACTCATTCTCTCTCTCAAATAAATAAATCTTGAAAAGATAAAAGACTATTATAAAATTACCTCTTTTTTTGGTAGGATGCTCATAGTTATGTTCATTTTGGTCCTGTGGTTATCATAAGTTATCTATTTTACTTTTAATATTTACATAAACCTGTTTATATTGGGGGTGGAGTGGGGCAATTACAGACCACTTGAGGATGAAACCTATGGCCCTCTCATTCATCCATCTATCAACATACACATTCACTTTCTTTTTTTAACATCAAAGGGTTCATAAACCTCTTAATCTAATCCATCAAATTTATATTTAAAAAACTTACTCCAGAAGGTGGTAGCTGGGTAAATTTAATTTAATATTTTTTAAGATTTATTTGAGAGAGAGCGAGAGAGAGAGAGAGAACACATGCAGAGAGGGAGAGGGAGGAGAGTCCCAAGCAGACCCTGTTGTCAGGACCTGAGCTGAAACCAAGAGTCAGTGGCGCAACCAACTGACTACACCACTGACATGCTCCTGAATAAATTTAATTTTAAAACACCCAGCATAAAGCGAAATAAGTCAGTCAGAGAAAGACAATTATCACATGATCTCTCTGATATGAAGAATTTGAGAGGCAAGGAGGGAGTTTGGGGGGGGTGGGGGAGAGAAATGAAACAGGAAGGGATGGGGAGGGAGACAAACCATAAGAGACTTCTAGACTCATGAAATGAACTGAGGGTGGCTGGGAGGTGGGGGGATAGGGATGGGGTGGCTGGGTTGTGGACATTGGGGAGGGTATGTGCTGTTAAGTGCTATGAAATGTGTAAGCCTGACGATTCACAGACATGTACCCCGGGGCAAATAATACATTATATGTTAATAAAAATTAATTAAAAGAAAAAAAAAACCCAGCATAATATGATGCATTCACAGTTCCAAGAACATACTATTTGCTTTAAAACAAAAAAAAGTTTAAAATAACATTTGATAAAAATGAAAAATGTCAAACTAAAAGTCAACACTAAAAATAACACAGAAAAAAACTCTACCACCCCATGAGTGTTCAAAGTTAATAAAATATGCTATTAAGTATCATAAGTAATATATCAAGTAGAAACAAATATGTTTCTCTAAAAATAATTTAAAAATTCATTTGCAATATGGCATATAATTTAATTTTTATTATTAAGCTTAAAAAATCTTAATATAAATACATTAATAACACATTTAAAATTTTTTAACTGTAATAACACATTACAATTAATTATAATTAATATATTAATAACACATTTCTCCCTTTTCAGCATCTTCCTAGATCAGGGTGCATAGCTCCAAGTTAAAATTCTACCCCCAGGTCCATTTCAAATTCTTAAATAAAACAAAACAAAATCAAAACACAACCTAACAATTTTTATTCTGAAATTACTTAGGAAGTATCTATTAAAATACGAAAGAAACATTAATTTGCAGAGGCAAAATCTTTAAATTAGTTGAGAATACCAAGGTAAATTTTGTAAGTCCACTTTTCTAATAAGACTTTATGGAAATTATAAAATTACAGAACCTTAGATTAGAAAGAACCTTTAAAACAACCTGGTTTAGTGGTTCCCAACATTTTCTCTTCTACATTATACTGCAGAACAAGGACACATTTCTCTTAGTAATAAATGCTCCCCATAAAATGATTTTCAATTAGGAATTATATGCCCAATCCAGATACCCAAAAAACCACAGCTCTACTCCAAACAATCACTACCACTAGAATATCCTGTCTTTCCATTTGTCGTTTCCTAAAAACCTGTCTATAGTGCTGGAAAACTTATTAGAGTCTAAAATTTCTTTTTAAAGAGAGACAGCAAGAGAGGGAACACAAGCAAGGGGAGAGGGAGAGGGAGAAGCAGGTTCCCTCCTGAATAGGGAGCCTGATGTGGGGCTCGATTCCAGGACCCTGGGACCATGACCTAAGCCGAAGGAAGACGCTTAACCAACTGAGTCACCCAGGGGACCCTAGAGTCTAAAATTTTTAAAGATAAAATTTTTGTTTTAGAACAATTTTAGATTCACCAGAAAGTTGCAAATATGGAGAGTTCCTGTGTACTCTTTACTCATACAGCTAAATTTTTTCTTGACTGGTTTTGGTAGGAGTAAGCAATTTTTAAAAATTTTTAAAAATATTTTATTTATATATTTGTGAGAGGGAGAGCGCGCTCACAAATGGGGAGCAGCAGGGAGAGGGAGAAGCAGGTTCCCTGCTCAGCAAGGATGATGTGGGACTCAATTCCAGGACTCTGGGACCATGACCTGAGCTGAAGGCAAATGCTTAACCAACTGAGTCACCCAGGTGCCCCTAAAAATATTATTTTAAAAAAAACTATTTGATTCTTACTTGTTTTATTGCCAATACTTTCAAATTTGGAGGTTAAAATGGTCTTAGAAATCATAATAATACAGGTTTAAACAGCAAAATCACAGTATGCACAGAAATGCAAAAACTGTACTAAACGGACCATGAAAAGGATACTTGTTTACAGGATAAGAGCTTAAAGAAGAAGGTAGAGTACTTTGTTTGACCTTGGCTGTGAGCATGCACATCAGACAACTCACATTTTTCAGCCCTCTATGCATGTCCACGAATGACTGTGAAAATGCCCCAAGTATTGATGCTGGGTTTACAAATAAGTTTTATCAGATAGATGAATTCACACATACAGAATATGCAAATAGTGAGGATTGACTGTATACACTTACATTTATAGGACTTACCTTGGAAGATCCATTTGAATACATCTGTATCATGTTCTCTGCACCTTGTTTTACTTTAAGTTCTATATCCAATTGTTTTTGTAAGGCCATCAACCTATTATTGCTAGTGGAACAGCGAGGGTCACTGCTGGGAGTATCTGGAGTCCTTGGGCAATCTGTAAATTAAATAGTATGTTAAAATTACTTAGTAGGACCAATTACTGCTTAAAATTAAAAGTTGATATTCTCAAATGATAAATAATTATAGGGTTTAAGATGAGCTTAAAGTCACCTAAATGGAATCTCCTTATGCTTACAGATAATACAAGAATTCAAGTCAAGAAAATGTTCAAGTAGAGTTGCAGGATCATCTGCCAGGGATACATTGAGTCTGAAACTGAATTAGATCATTGCCCCAAGTCTTCCCAACACTACTGGATTTAAGTAAAATAAAATAGGGGCGCCTGGGTGGCTCAGTGGGTTAAAGCCTCTGCCTTCGGCTCAGGTCATGATTCCAGGGTCCTGGGATCGAGCCTCGCTTCTCTCTCTCCCTCTGCCTGCTGCTCTGCTTATTTGTGCTCGCTATCTCTCTGTCAAATAAATAATAAATAAAATCTTTTTTAAAAAAATTAAAAAAAATAATTGGACTTGTCTATTCAACAATTATACTGAATCTCTACTTAATACCTGATTGGTTAAAGAAGAAGGCATATTTAAACATTATACAGATTCCTCTAAAGTAATTCTTTCTAAATAGAACTAATGTAATGCCAACATTCTTTATCATAATAACCTAAACATACATATAAAGGATTTCATATTTTGTTTTCTACTAGGAGGATGTTCAGTCACAATGGAAAGTGTTTCAAGGATACTGATTGATACCACATTGCTGATAGGGAGATATCTAAAACCTAAAGTCCATGGTTTCTCATAAAGCATACAGTGGTGCTTCTACTTTAAAATAAAAACAAAAACTTTGAATAGATCCTTCTAATTATTTTGGCTAATCCATTATTGTTGAAATACTTCTAATTTTACTGTAAAATTCTTTTTTTTTTAAAAGATTTTATTTATTTATTTGACAGAGAGGAGAGAGGCAGGCAGAGAGAGAAGGAAGCAGGCTCCCCACTGAGCGGAGAGCCCCATGTGGGGCTTGATCCCAGGACCCTGGGATCATGACATGAGCCGAAGGCAGAGGCTTTAACCCACTGAGCCACCCAGGCGCCCCACTAAAATTCATTATAATGAAGTTCATCATTTGTGTTTTATCTACCTTAGATCACTTGCTTATAAAAAAAAAATAACCTAGACGACTAGGATACTAGACCTGGTTTAGTTATAAGTAACTCGGCAATCACAGGAAAATTGTCTAAACTTCAAGTTACTTAACCTTTGTGCTTCAGGGTTAAGTGCAATAAAAGATGGCATGACTAACTGATTTTAATGAATGTTTTACATTTGGCTTTATATTCCTTTAAAAAATTTATGAATTTAAAGACAATTCAACATAATTTGTTAATTAACTTGCAAAAAATATAGGTGCTATGCTAGTTATGGATATTAAATACCATTTTATCACTTATATACTATGTTACAAAGTATAAGTCTTGATATAAGTGCTCTATAAACTCATCAGTCCTCATAAACAGCCCTGCATAATGAGCACTGCACCCATATTATAGAAAAAGAAAACTAGGGCGCAGAGCGGTTAAGAAACCGGCCCAAGGTCATCTAGCAAGTCAGTTCCATACCAAAGTCTACCTTACTAATTGCTGTGCTATGCTGCCTTATTACCTTTTAAAAACCTTGTAAACAACTATACTAGACTCTGCATGTATGCATACTTACATACATAACAGTATAATTATACATGCACAGATAAGTACATGTATGCATATTAATCCTTAAAATAACTTCTCGAGACAGGTATCATCCACATTTTACACATCAGAAAACAGGCAAAGTCATAGTTACTAGCTGAGATTCAAATTCAAGAAAGGTTTCTATTGTAACTCAATTCCCCACATTATAAATGAGCTGTTCCAAAAGCTGATTTTATAGGTGACATATTCTTATTAAAAAGTGAATATTAAGTATAGACAACTTTTCAGAACAAGCTCACAAATGAACTACTTAACATGGACAGAATGTTTATTATGTCCCTCTAAATGCGTATGTTGAAACCCTAATGTGATGGTAGTGGAGGTGAGCCCTCTGGTATTTAGATCATGAGGATGGTCTCTCTCTATCATGTAAGGATACAGAGAAAAGATACTGTCTAACACCAGAAAGAGACCCATTATCAGAGCTCTGATCCTGCTGGCACCTTGATCTCAGTTCTCAGCCTCCAGAACTGTGAGAAATAATTGTCTGTTATTTAAGCCACAGAATCTATGGTATTTTGTTAAAGCAGCCTAAACTCAAGACATATGTATCAGAGTGGTTAAGAGTACCTAGGTCTGAATCTCAGTTTTGGAACTGAGATTTAGTACAAATCATTTAATAGAGGGTAAGCTACCTAACAGGTCTGTGCCTCATTGTCATTACTGTTAAAAAGTAAAAACAGCATCAAGCACACAGGGTTATTGTGATTTAATAAATTACGTGTAAAGAACTTAGAAAAAGGCATGGTGCATAGTAAATATTCAATAAACATTAACTGGTAGTAATTATTGTATGAAGTGTAAGCATATGTCCTGTTAATGTCCATAAATCAATTGCACATCATAGTAGTGAGTAAAAAGTTAGGTCTATTCAGATCTGTGAAGTTAGATTTTCTTCCTTTCTTGTAAGACACTGAAATCACATAAAATTTGGCATATGAAGTTAATTTATAGTAAGCACATTAAAAAAAAAAAAAAGAACTGGGATGCATTCACAGAAGGCTCTCAGTTGAGAAAAGTGTGGAAATGTGTTTTCTGTAAAACAGCTGATCATGTTTAGCCTAGGGTGAGAAAAAGAAATAATTCTTGCCTAAATATTTAAATATCTGTCTATGAAAGAAGCTATCCACTTTCTATTTCCCCACAGGGTAAAGAATTAGAACAAATAGATAAAGGTAGTGAGGATAAAAATTTTTTATCACAAAGAGAAATTCCTTACATTTTAAGTTATTCTAACAATGAAATAGATCCCTTAAAATGTAATAAAATCCCCCCCTCTAGATGCATTTACACAAAAACTGATTATAATCTGTTAAAGAAGCTATATAAGAAACTTTTGCACATTACAACAGGTTGTACTAAGACACTGAAAGATACAATGATTCTAATAGTGTGTGAATTTCTAATAATTTTATAAAATCTAACACTGTTTTTATGGAAAAGTATGTCCTCAGTTTTAATAAGGATTATAAGAACATAAGAAATATAATGATTAGGAGTCCGGGCTCTGGAGGTCAGAGTGCCTGGGTTAAAATCCTGTGGCTACTGCTTACTGGTGTGGTCTTGATCATGTACTTACTTCATATCTCTGTGTTGCAGTTTCCTCAGCCACAAATTGGGGGTTATTGTGAAGATAAAGCCTGTATAGTGCTTAGGCCAATGTTTAGGTCTCAATAAAATTACATGTCAGGGCACAGTTAAGTAGCTGGTATTTCTGCTCATTTAATCTTCAAAGGAATTACAAATTTTGTACTATAATCTCACTTTACAAATAAAAACAACTGGGCATCTGGGTGGCTCAGTTGGTTAAGCAACTGCCTTCGGCTCAGGCCATGATCCTAAAGTCCCAGGATCGAGTCCTGCATCAGGCTCCCAACCCCAAAGGGAGTCTGCTTCTCCCTCTGACCTTCTCCCCTCTCATGCTCTCTCTCACTGTCTCTCCCTCAAATAAATAAATAAAAATCTTAAAAAAAAAAAAAAGTTTAAAAAATAAAAACAACTAAAACTTAGATCAAGTAATTTGCAAAAGTCACAAAAGTGTATGCTAAAGCAGAAATTTAACCTTAGATATCTAGTTTTATAAAGCTCACTTTTTGCTCATTTAGAAATTAGAGAAACACTTTGCTGTTCCCTTCAGATTTTACCCATATTTCCTTTTAACAAACTTTTTTTCTCTCCAATTTCCTTTCTTATAGATTATGGTAAATTATAGGATTTTTAAACATATGGTGGCCAGTATATCTGTTAAACACTTTTCTTCATGGTAAAACATATTTCAAAACAGGGGTGATAGGAACTCCCCATGTTCTCTTCTTTAAAAAAAGGAAATTTTCAAAAATTCTGTAAGATGAAATTATTTTTCCACTCTGAGAAGATCAAATGTTGAATTTATTCTTAAGTACATACTTTGCCACTTTAAAAAACTATACCCCTTGATTAAGACTCATGTCAAATCTCCATTTGCTGCATCTATTTGATATAACTACCACACCAGCTTTGGGGAGAAAGGTGGATTACAGGAATTATTTGTACTTCTAACCATCTAAATATTATGATACAATTTGAAATATGTTATACAAAATTCAATAACAAGGTTTTAAGGTTTATATATTAGATCAAAAAGGTCCCACTTTCATAGTTAGGCATTAATAGCTTTATGCTCACTAGCTAAGTTTCTATTACTGTTTTTTGTCAAATTCAATGTTTGCTTTAAAGATTTATTTATTGGGGAGCCTGGGTGGCTCAGTCGTTAAGCGTCTGCCTTTGGTCCAGGTCATGATCCCAGGATGCCAAGACATGACCTGAGCTGATGGCAGAGGCTTTATTTAACCCACTGAGCCACTCAGGAGTCCCAATCGATGTTTGCTTTAAAAAAATCTTTTTCTATCCCCCAAAATGCAATGTACTTTTCTTCCTCCATACCACTGTTAGCTCAGCTTAGGCATTATTTTTTCTTCCCTAACCATCCCCTAATCTGCTCAGGTGTCCTTTCTGATATGTCCTTAAAGTATATTTTCTTCCTTCCATTGAAATATATATTATACAGTATTACAATGATTTATTTTCATGTCTGTTTTCCCTCTGAGACTACAAATATCTTGATTTAACTATTTTAATGGATTAGTTTAACAGCAAATTAGACATAGAAAAATAGCAGACTAATACTGAAAAATAAGTAAATTTAAAAAAAGTCAGACCCAGAGGGAATAGCACATGGAAGATTAAAAGGCACAGAGGGCAAAAAAACAACAGAAACTAAATATACTTACTATATTTCAGGAGAAAAAAAGAAAAATGATTCAAAGACATGTGAAGAGAAAATGACAAATTTTTCAGAACTTATAAAAGATACCAATCCATGAATTTAAGCTATCCAATCAACACCAAGCAGAGATATGTATATATCAACTCCAAGCATATATATATATATATATGTATATATATACATATACACACACACACACACACACACACACACATATGAGGAAAAGTCCATACCTGGACACATCATGGTAAGACTTCAAAAAAACAAAGACAAAATCTTAAGAGCAGCCAATGAAAGGGTACCTTGAAAGAAGCTACTGTAAATTGACAGTAGATTTTTCAAAAATAGCAATGAAAGCTAGAAGACAGAATGATATTTTCTTTATAAGATATAATTATCAAGCTTATATTGTAAACTAAGTGAAAATACCTTACAAAAGTGAGGAAAAAACTAAAACACTACCAACATGGAAAGAATGTCACAAACAAACTCTTAAGAAGAAAACTCTAAAAGTGATACAAATTAGTGTATCAAAGAGAAATAAGGAATGAAGAGCACAGAAAATGGCTTATATGTCAGAAACTTTAAATGACCACTATATAAAAGTCAATTTAAAAAATCATGTAAGGGTTTTAAGAAAGCTAGAATAAAAAATAAGGCAACAACAATGGATAAGTTAAGATGTGGGTAAGTGGAGGCATCGTAAGGCCTCTGAACTGTATGGAGATGAGTAAGGACAACGATTAACAACAGTTTTTGATAAGCGCACATTTTATACTATCTAAATTAACCAAAATTTCCAAAATAATTGACTGATGTTTAAAAAATACTATAAAAATACCAAGAAAGAAGAGAGAAACATTGAAAGCACAAAATATAAACCCAAATATATCAGTAATTATTTAAATATAATGGACTAAATGATCTAGGTAAAAGACAAAGATCTTACATTGATTCAAAGATTAGTCTGGGTAAAAACTAATACAACTAAATGTAACTACATGTTATTTACAAGACACATATCTAAAATATAATAATATAGAAAAGCTGAAAGTAAGAGTAGAAAAAAGATATTCCATTCAATCAATAATCCCAACCCCCAAACTGTAACAGGCAAAAGACACTTTCAGCACAAAAATTTCTGGAGATAAGAAATTCCTTTTATAACAATAGAAGGTTCAATTCACCTTCTATTGAAAAGACAAATCAATTCCAAATTTGTAGGTGCTCAAAAATATGGGCCACAAAAGAAAGCAAAAGTTGACAGAATTAAAAAGAAAACAGCAACCCTACATTCCATTAAGTAGTAACAGTGTTTTTAGTAATTAATAAAGTAAACACAAATCCAGGGAAGGATGCAGATTTTAATAGCACGGTTAAAGGCTTAACTTATAAACATACTAACACCCAACAATGGGAGAATATGCATTATTTTTTTGGCACACGCAGAACATAAAGCAAGTCTCAGCAAATTTCAAGGGACTATAGTGTAATTAATAAAAAAAAAATCAATAAATAAAGGATAACTAGGAAGTCATGTTTAATAACTAAAAAACACACTTTTAACTAGTTCATGAGACAACAGAGACACAATGAAAATGAGAAAATATCTCAAACGGATCAAAACTTTAGGTGATATCAGCATCATGATATGGTGATATATGATAGATGTTCCTCCTATTTGTATACCTTTTAAACAATAAATTAGATATCCATGTAAGAACAAAAGTGCCTTTGTGAAATTTGTGGTATACAGCACCATAGGCCAAAGGACCTGGGAGCAGTCTTGTCCACATTAGCATTCAGTAATAGGCAGACTAATCTTGACATCTCAACATAAATCAAAGACAAACATAAGACCTGATACCATAAAACTCTTAGAAGAAAATATAGGAAAGAACCCTTGACGATGGTCTTGGCAACAGTTTTTTGGTTTTAATACCAAAAGCACAAACAACAAAAGAAAAATAAACTCAATCTACATCGAACTCAAAAGTTATCCATAGCAAAAAACAATCAAGAAAATGAAAAGTGATATACAGAAAGGGAGAAAATATTTGCAAGTCATCTATCTAATAAGGGGTTAATACCCAAAGTATATAAAGAACCTACAAAACTTAAGCAGAAAAAGAAAAAAAATCTGATTAAAAAGTGGGCAGAGGAACTAAATAAACATTTTTTTAAAAGAAGACATTCAATCATCAAGAAGACAAGAGGTAACAAGTGTCCTCAAAGGCTATAGAGATACAGGAACCCATGTATATTGTTGGTCGGGATGTAAACTGATTTAGGTATTATGGAAAACAGTATGAAGGTTCCTCAAAAAATTAAAAATAGAACTACCACATGATTCAGCAATCCCACTCCTGGGTATATATTTAAAGGAAACAAAACCATACCCAAGAGATATACATACTCCCATATTTATTGAAGCATTCACTCACAATAGTCAAGATCTGAAAATAACCTAAAGATCCATCAATAGTAATATGGATAAAGATGTGGGGTGTGTATGTATGTACATATGTATGTATGTATGTATGTATACACAAAACACAAAATGTAATATGTATTATTCAGCCATCTGTGACATGGATTTTGTGGGGATAATGCTAAGTCAGGTAAGTCAGACCCAGAAAGACAAACACTATACGGTATCACTTATATGTGGAGTCTAAAAAAGCTGAGATATCATAAAATAGAATGTAGAATGACGGTTACCAGATGCTGGGGATGGGAAAATTAAGGATGTGTTTGTTGTTTAAAGGTATAAACTTGGAACTGATAAATAAATAGGTCCTAGAGATCTAAAGCACAGCAGAGTGATTATAAACAACAATGCTGTATTATAAATGTCAAGAGGTACTAAGAAACTAGATCTTAATTGTTGCCACCACAAAAAAGAAGACAATGATAACACTTGATAAAGCCTTCAGCTAATGCTATGGTGATAAGCATATTGCAATATATAAATGTATCAAACCAACATGTTGTAACCTTAAACTTATACAATGTTACATGTCAATTATGTAATAAGAAAAAAAATTTTTTTAATTTTACATATGGAAAATGCAGTTAAGCAATACTGGGAGGAAATTCATAACCCTGAAAATATATATTAGTAAAGAGAATAAATTTAAAGTCCTAGGCATTTGTCTCAAGTTAGTTTTAAAAAAAATAGCCCAGTCATTCCAAAGAGAACAGGAGAAAGGAAGTACTAAAGATTAGGGTAGAAATTAACAAAATAAAATCAAATACACAAAAGAAAGGATCAGTAAAGTCTTTTTTTTTTTTTTTTTGGTGAAGGAGCAGAATAATAACAAGAAAAATCTTAGAAAAGTGGTCAAGGAAGAAAAATGGATAACATATTTCATGAGGAATGAAAGAGAGAATTTTACTACAGATATATGCTAACTTTAAATGGATAACATAGATGTTATAAATTATGTCAATGTGAAAATTATATTAAATAGAGAACATCTTAAGAAATTAATTTCACCAAAGTAATTTTTTAAAAAGATAATTACCTGTAAAATTTAAAATGCTGGGGCATCTATGTGGCTTAGTAGATTAAACATTCGACTCTTGATTCTGCTCAGGTTATGATCTCAGAGTTGTGAAATAAAGCATGACCGCATCTGACTCCATGCTAGGCATGGAGCCTACTTAAGATTCTCTCTCTCCCTCTGCCTCTCCCTCCCACCCCCATTCTAAAAACACAAAGTGTTTTGAGACACCGAAAATAAAGAGTTAGAAAATATTTGTAATCTGTAAGTACTAACTTCATACTCCATGTTCAATCTCCTCTTTTGCTCAAAATAAGAGGCAAGTTAAGGGAGGAAACAAAATTTCTCAGTCTCACTTAGAGAAAGCAGTACATGGCACATGTGACCCAATTCCAAGGCAGATATGAGATAGAAATCTGTAGCTTTGTTTTTCTGAGAATGCTTTTGCTTTATTGATAAAAAGAGACTTGTTAAACTCTCATCATCCTGATGGAATAAAGCTTGGATTTTATTTTATTTTTTTTTTTTATTTTTTTTTTTTAATTTTTATTTATTTGACAGAGAGAAACACAGCGAGAGAGGGAACACAAGCAGAGGGAATGGCAGCAGGAGAAGCAGGGCCCCGCAGAGCGGAGAGCCCGATGCGGGGCTCGATCCCAGGGCCCTGGGACCTGACCTGGGCCGAAGGCAGACGCCCAACGACTGAGCCACCCAGGCGCCCCTAAAGCTTGGATTTTAATAAGAGCCCAAGAAAAGGCTGTGGCAGAAACCTACAAATGAGCAATGAAATCAGAAAGAACCTAATTAAAGACAGACAGCTCATAAGGTGCCATCCATAATGGCTGAATTATCTGTTGACTTGCCTTTGGCTTAGGAAGACTGTGGGAAAGGAGAATGATATCTTTTAAACATTCCTACTGCCCTCATCTAGGTTTGACACAGGAAATCATACTATCTACATGGTCCCCAAAATTTATTTTAATGGACTGCAGGTTGATAATGCTTCCAGGCATCTTACCAAAAGAAATGCAAATCCTCTTTGAAAAAATTCAGGCACCTAGAGGCATCTGGATGGCACAGTCAGCTGGATTACCTCTTGGTTTTGCCTCAAATCATGATCTAAGGGTCAAGAGATTGAGCCCATGTCACGCTCGTACTCAGTGCAGAATCTGCTTGATATTCTCTTTCTCTCTCCCAGCCCATCCCACTTGTCATTCTCTTTAAAATAAATCTATAAATCAATCAATAAATAAATACCTGAAAGAATTTCCACAGATAAAGTTCCAGTGAAAATGTGCACACAATTACAAATCACAAAGCTCAGGTAGAAAAAAATTCACTCTAAGTGAGGAAAAAAGCTACAGGGGTAGCATGGCAAAAATTTCACTTATTGGGGCGCCTGGGTGGCTCAGTCGTTAAGTAGCTGCCTTCGGCTCAGGTCATGATCCCGGAGTCCTGGGATCGAGCCCCGCGAGCCCCGCATCGGGCTCCCTGCTCTGTGGAAAGCCTGCTTCTCCCACTACCATTCCCTCTGCTTGTGTTCCCTCTCTTGCTGTGTTTCTCTCTGTCAAATAAATAAAATCTTTAAAAAAAAAAAAATTTCACTTATTGTCATTATCTTACATCGAAGTTGAAAAAGTATATTTAATATGTAAAACTAAATACAAAAGGTATCAAAAGAATGACCATGACACGTGACTATCAAAAATTACCAAGATTAACAAGACTATTAAAAAATACCAAAACTAGAAGTAGTAAAAAAGGTAACATTAATTAGAAATACAATATATGTGCTCAAGAGCAAACTGGACACAGGTGAGAGTATTAGAGAAATGAAGATAGATTTGAAGAAATTATCATGCATCTAACTGGAATTCTAAAATGAAAGAGTGGAGGGAATATAGTGATATTCAAAAAAACAAAAAAACAAAACCAGGGGCTAAGAATTTCCCATAATTAATGAAATTAATTAATGAAATTAATTAATAAATTAATAATTTATTATTATAAATTAATTAATTAATGAAATATGCAAATCTTAGATTCAGGAAAGTAGAACAGAAGGGGAAAAAAAGAAAGGATAAACATGCGGATAATTAAAAACCAACAATGACTAAATAAAATAATCAGATCTAATTTGTAGAAATGAAAATAAAATGATAGAACTAGAATATGGACAAGAATGGGATGCACATTAGTGGAGTCAAGCAGGTTGGAATTATAGTATTCTAAGTTTGTTGTATGGTACTGGGAAGAGGGAAAAACATTCAGAGTCTAATTGATAAACAGAAACCATACTAGGTATTTTGAACAAAGGGAATTTAACACAAAGAACTGATTACATCATATATATCCAGGTATTATTTAAAGGATGAGGGACAAAATAGTAATAAAATGAAAGAGGTTAGTCAGGGGTACTGCTTTGGAAGTCATCAAAAAATACCATGCGGTTAAATTGTCCCTAGGGTTGAGATTTTCCAGAGCCCGAGTAATGAGTAAAAAACTGAATTTGTTAGTAGTTTTGCCAACAATAGTAGAACAGATAGGCCGTTTTTGATGCTTTTGGTATTTTTTTCTAAAACCACAACTGAGCAAATGGCTTCCAAGATGAATGAGAGTTCTAGAACATAGGAGCAATCTATATGCTTAAAAGGTTCCTTAAGGGCTTTTACTTAAGGACTTTAACTACTATTACTTAAGGTTGAGCCTTAAACTGGTTTCTTGATTCTTTTGGAGGTGATTTTGTAGCTGACCTTGAGTCTTCCCAGGCCCAAGAAAAGCTTCCTCAGACTTTACTTACCTCCAAAAGAGGTTTTATGTTCAGAAATAGAAGAGATTACATGCTAATAATTAACCTTTCATCAAGTCATTAAAACATCTTATTCACAAAACACCCTAGAAAGCGTGTATATATAGTCCATCCTCCAGGTTATACAAATGAGAAAAACAAGTCCTGGAGGGGATGCAAGTGGTACATAACCATACAACTCCTGGATTAGATCTCAGGTCATAAAATCTTTGATCTTTTATTTCATACCCAGCGGACTCTCAGTGCTCAATATTCATGAAATGGTACTTGTACAGCCAGGATGTCTGCTTATGGAACAAGGACTATTTATTTACTGCATCAAAAAAAAAAAAACAAATACAAGAGGAAATATAGGTGAAGTAAACCTAGCAACATTTAAATTAAAGTAATATGCTGAAGCACTAGCTTACTGTTTATCTATCTCCTTCACAAACTTCCATCTAGAGTCTTAGCTACTGTTCACTTGCCAACTTGTAAATTGATATTTTAAGAATAAACTGCTCCCAAGATACCTGGGTGCTTAGTCAGTTAAGCAACTGCCTTCAGCTCAGGTCATGATCCCAGGGTCCTGGGACTGAGTCCCACATTGGGCTCCTTGCTCAGCAGGGAATCTGCTTCTCCCTCTGCCTACTCTGCCTGCTACTTCCTCTGCTTATACTCTCTCTCTTTTTGACAAATAAATAATAATTAAACAAAATCTTAAAAAAAAAATTGCTCTAGAATCTGGCCATGTGTTACAGTTATATTAACTGTTTATATTTCCCCCAAAATTGAGCTTTTGTGTTTAAATAGATATGCTTACCTTATACCGCCGTCTGACCCTGCTCAGACTATAATGAATGCTCACTTACTATTAATGGATGCTTAATCAGTTATTTTGTGTACTCAGAATGACCTTTGGCATAGGTCATCAACTAATGGTGAGATCTTTTATAACTAGTACAACCTCAGGTTTAGCTTTCTTAATATTTTTTAAAAATAGCATAAATAAAGTGCGCCTGGGTGGCTCAGTGGGTTAAAGCCTCTGCCTTCCACTCAGGTCATGATCTCAGGGTCCTGGGATGGAGCCCCGCATTGGGCTCTCTGCTCAGCAGGGAGCCTGCTTCTCCCCCTCTCTTTGCCTGCCTCTCTGCCTGCTTGTGATCTCTCTCTGTCAAATAAATAAATAAAATCTTAAAAAAAAGAATAGTATAAATAAGATTGTGGGCTGTAATATTATTTGTTTAAGGTTAAGTAAGCAATTTAGGCATTAAAAATTTCAGAATTACTTGTATCTCTTACATCTTAATGTTTGAGAATTGACACTGTATCTCCTGGTAGAGAAGACTTCTTTATTCTGTACTTAGGGCATGCATAGTTCTTTCATAAATTCTCCTAAAGATGGTGTTACTTTATTTTTCTTCTTCCCTACCTCTGATTATTATAATATGTATCCTCAACCACTATACACTTATTAGACTGGTTAAAAAATATATTAACAATACCAAGTGCTGGAGAGAATGTGGAACAACTAGAGCTCTCATATAGTCCTGATGAGAATGAAAAATGATACAGCCACTCTTAAAAACATTTTGGGAGCTTTTTTTTTTAATTTTTTTTTTATTTCAAGTTTTTATTTAAATTTTAGATATCATATATGGTAAAATTGGTTTCAGGTGTAGAATTCATCACTTACATTTAACATGCAGTGCTCAGCATAACCAGTGCCCTCTTTAATAGCCATCATCCATTTAGCCCATCCCTGGCCCACCTCCCTCCATCAACTCTGTTCTCTATAGTTAAGAGTCTCTTACAGTTTGCTTCCCTTTTTTCTTCCTCTATGTTCACTTATTTTGTTTCTTATAATGTTAAACATACTCTAACATATAACTTAGCAATTACACTACTAAGTATTTGCTAAAGTGAACTAAAAACATGTTCACACAGAAACCTGTTAATAGATAGTTACAGCAGCTTTACTGACAGTTGACAAAAACTGGAAAACGACCTTAAAGTTCTTGGTTAGTGGATAAACAAGTTGTGGTGCATCTATATAAGAGACTTACTACTCAACAGTAAAAAAGAATGAACTATTGATAAATGCAAAAACCTGGATGAATCTCAAAATACAATTCTTGGAAAGAAGTCAGTCTCAAAAGATTACATACTTTACGATTTCATTTATATGACATTCTTAAAAAGCAAACAATTGTGACAGAGAATAGACCAGCGATTGCCAGGGGATATGGAATGGGGAGAAGGTGTAACTACAAACAGCCCTGTTCCTTTTTCTGATTGTGGTGGTTAGATAAACCTGGTATGTATTAAAATTTATGAAATGGTTTACCAAAAAACAATCAATTTTACTGTGTATTACCTTTTTAAGAAAAAGTATATCATTAATAATTTAAGTGTTAGGAATCTTTGAATCATGTAATCTCATGATTTTAAAGATGAGGAAACATATCCAGGGGTGTTGAAAGTGATCTGCTAATTAATGATCACACTCAATGGCAATCCTTTCATTAAGATTTTAAAACTTAATAAAAAGTATGTTTACCTCAAAATGAGAAATTCAGTCAAAAATGAAAAATATGTAGAATTACATAACAAACCAGGCCATGGATTTCATACTAAATCTATAAATTTAGTGTGATAGATTTAATTTATAAATAAAGAGATTTAATCTATAAATAAATCTATATATTTTAATATATGATATATATAAAATTCAACTATAATTTCTATGCCATATTTAGGTGGATAGGCCAAGAATAAAAAAAATTAAATTCCTACTTCTACTGAAGACTTCGTAAATTGCACCTTAGTCATTAAGAAAGAAAACTGCTTCAATATAGTTATCATCTCCAGAATTTAGCAGAATTTCTAAGGTTACCTCTAAAAATTCCAATATTGTAAGTTGTATACTAAATCAATATTTCCCTTCTGGATGTTTTAGATATTAATTTTAGATACAAAAGAAAATATCCTCTACTTCAGTAGTAAATAGTAAATTACTTCAATGGGTAAAAATCAGTCTAAGTTTGGGGGAACATGAGAAAATGGAAATAGGAAGAGGTATAAGAAAAGGAAATAAGATGAAAACAGAGGGGCTTATACTATACAAATTACTAGGTATACTTAATAAAAATATGAGACATATTCTTACTCTCTTCTTTAGAGATGATACACAAAAGTTTAATATTCAGGATCCTGGTTCTTTCCCAATATTTCCTTTTGGAGTCTCAGGTGTCAACTAAGACTTAGATTACCACTCCACTTTACAGAGATCCAATAATCTTTTACATAAGATGCATTCAGCCTCATCTAAGCATATCTTAATAATTTCCATGTGGGGTGGTAATAATACCAATAAAACTATCTTAAAGAATATAGAAACTAAACAGGGCATAACATGAAGAAAACATCAAAAATATTAATTTCTTGCTACTCTTAAGAATAAATGAATACTCATATATTCCACCAATAACAGTCCCAAATGATTAGATCTTGTATTATAATATGCAACATTTCAGAGTTTTAAAAGTCTTGAAATGTATCTGATAAATCCTTATTTTACAAATGAGAAACTAAAGATTAATAGAGTTAATTACTGCAAAAGTGAATTAAGAGTAGGCCTATTTATTTACAAAGTAATTATTCTTACAGTGCAGACTTAAATTTTGTCCCTCTCTCCTTGAGTATTCTGCTTGAATACCCCCAAGATGAGAGGAATTAGCTAAACATTTGTTACTAATCCACATACTTTAGAGCACTGAAAGCAAAGAACTATATCCTTGAATCTTGTCAGACCTAATCTAAAATAAATGATTTTGTTTACCCTAACACACAATACAAAACACATACAATTTTATGGCAATCTAACCTAAAATTAGCTTTCAACCACCTTTAATCCTGTGTTGTTGCTTTTACTGCTGTTAAATAAGTAATGAGGAAAAAGAAAAAACAAACAACAAACTTATCACCAGGTTGTTTGACTATGCCATTTGCAAAGAAAACTTTTTTAAAAATTCAAATTTTAACAAAATTGTCAAGTTTATTCCACACAAACCAAGTATTAAGAAGTCGCAGTGGAAAGTTACATTTCATATAACATTTGCCCTGCAATTATCTGAAAATTCAACATTAAAAATGATAGTAGAAGGGCGCCTAGATGGCTCAGTCGGTAAAGCGTCTGACTCTTGATTTTGGCTAAGGTCATTATCTCAGGGTCGTGATACTGAGTCCCGCATTGGGCTCTGTGCTGGGCTTAGAACCTGCTTAAGATTCTCTCTCCCCCTCTCCCTCTGCCCCCACTTGCCCCCCCCAACAACTGGCTTGCATGCTCTAAATAAATAAGTAAATAAGTAAGAAAAAAACAAAGATAAGTAAAGAAAATTTCTGATTTTTTTAAAACTTTTATTCAATGCTTTGTTCCCCAAGTTGTTAAATTTTTAAAGTACTATGATAAAGTCTACTTTAGTATTAATTACTACAACTAATACAAGATTTTTATTTGCTGACTTTTTTCTTTTTTTTCTTTTTTTTTTTTTTTGTGATATACAACTAAACAGCTACTATATTCCAGGCTCTATGATAAGCCTTGAGAATAAAAACATGTCCTTCCCCTCAAGGAGCATGCAGCTGAGTAAGTGATTTAAACATGTACAGAAGTAAGTCACGATGCAACATGATACAACAATGAATGTACACAGCAAAACAAAGAAAGATAATCAGAGATAGGAAAGATTTCAGTGATATCCAAATTGGCTTTTGAGAAAGAAAAATAAAAAGAATTTGCTAGTAAGATCACAGGTCATTTCTTTAAATGAAACTCTAGGAAAGACAAACTTATACAAGGTAGACCAGTGGTTGCCTAAAGCCAGGGATGCAGACTGGAGATTGAGAATACAAGAGGACCACTGAAGTGATGGAAATGTTTTAGTGACAGCTACCTGGGTATATCCATTTCTTAAAACTCATCAAATCATATACTTAAATCTGCATTTTATCATATATAATTTATACTTCAGTTAAGCTGATTTTTTAAAAGGGACTGGGGAAACCAAATGGGCTACTCTCTGTGTGGCAAAAACTCTCAATATTCCAATTACAAGGTAGTTATCAGTATTCTATGAGGAAAAAAATGTTTTCCCTAAATAAACAGAGATTAAAGCTCCAGTGCCATTTCTTATTTTAGACTTCTTCTAAAGAAGTAATGGGCAAAAAATGCAGAGCTCGGCAGAGTTCCAATAGAAGTCTATTTCTATGTTTACATGATATTGTTAAGAAAAGCATTCTCATAATATGAATTTCCATT
The DNA here is from genome assembly GCA_028646535.1 of Procyon lotor. Taxonomy (NCBI): domain Eukaryota; kingdom Metazoa; phylum Chordata; class Mammalia; order Carnivora; family Procyonidae; genus Procyon; species Procyon lotor. The sequence goes on along the minus strand of CM053606.1, from coordinate 64,419,440 downwards.
ATATGTAATTATTAAATGTATGGGTAAGAGAATACTAGATGAGTTGAAGAGTTCTTAGTTAACTTTGCTATTCTGGGAAAATTAATTCACATCTTTGGGGTTATTTTAGTTCTAAAATAAGATGACTGGTTTCTCTATGATTTCTGTCATTTTTGAGATTCAATTCCTCTGGGGTGTCTGGGTGGCTCAGTGGGTTAATCCTCTGCCTTCGGCTCGGGTCATGATCTCGGGGTCCTGGGATCGAGCCCCGCATCGGGCTCTCTGCTCAGTGGGGAGCCTGCCTCCTCCTCTCTCTCTGCCTTCCTCTCTGCCTACTTGTGATCTCTCTACCTCTGTCAAATAAATAAATCTTAAAAAAAAAAAAAAAAGAAAAGATTCAATTCTTCTTACTAGGTTGAAATCTCTACATAGTCCCTAAATGAAATCCCTAAGGTAATTCCCAGATGCTGAAATTGATGCATTAATATTAAGTTTTATTAAGTACACTAAATATCTGAAGGTATCTCATCCAATATTTTAGATTGGCAATTTGAGGTTCTTAGTCACATTTACGTATTTTCTCAATCCAATTTAATTTTGCTTATATCTGTTATTTCTTATGAGCTAATCTCACAGATACTTCTCAAATTTCTACGGTGTTATGTTAGATATATTACTGCACACAGACCACTCCTTTTCTCTGTGAATGAAGATACTGAAGGTTATAGAAATTACAAATCTTGCTCAAAAATACCATCTTTGCAAAGACAAAACAATTAGACAAATGTGTCTTATATGATTTTAAGTAAAAAGTTTAAGAAAGAATGCATATATAAATGGATAAATATTGGTACAAACATGGACATTTTTCTTCTGGAAGGATACACAACAAAAAGTTAGTAATGCTACCTTTAAGGAGAGAGCCTAGGTGGAGAGAGGTAGTTTTTCTATTTTTACCTTCTGTGCCATGGAAAAATATCCAACATGAACATTTGTTAATTCCATTGTTTACAAATCTTAGGTTAGACTTATGGGTTCTATTTTTCTTTTCTATGTTTAAGAAAAAAAGTAATGTTTGGTTTTTAAAATTTTTTCTTCTTCCTTTTCAAACAGTACGCCTGGTGGCTTAGTTGTTAATTCAGTTGCTTAGAGCACACAGAACAAAGGTCATAGGTTTGATTAATTACGTTTGCAAAGAATAAAAATATCCCTCGGTCACAGAATACATTTTTAACTTTAAAAAGTCATCTGGCAAACTCGTGTTGCTGATCACAAGGATGAATCAGGTAAGAGCATGCTGTTGACTCAATAAAAACATGAATCTTGGAAAATAACTCTAAGTGATGTCTTACTGACAGAGGGTAAGAGAGTAGACAGCAAGGTTATTCATCTCTAAGTAAATGTTTCAATTTTCATATCCATCAACTAACTGCACTTCTGAATAGAATAGAAACAAGACCTTAACAATGGGAGAAAATATAGTCCTGGTACTTTCAGAAAAACTAAAAACAGTTATGTCATAAAGCTTACTAATTTCAAAGATGATACAATTCTTATTAATACACTATATAAATATTAAATAAAATACATATATACCTGTAACATCTTCTGGATCTGAAACAACAATATGTGCATTTAGTTCCTGTAGCTTGTGATGCAGTTCTTCTAATTTTTTATTTGATTTTTTCAAAATGTTGTCCACGTAAGCCAAGCTTTTTTTATCTGTTGTGACTTTCCTCAGATTTTCAGCTCCTTCTTTGATTTTCAGTTCTTTCCTTATTTCTCTCTTGATTCGATCCTTGATATCATCCAATTTCTGTTGCACCATAGTATCTGAAAAGTCTAATTTTTGAACAGCACTCACATTCTCAGAAAATGGAAGACTTCGGGAATCTCCCTGCAGAAGAAAAATAAACATATACAAATGTGGTAGTTGAGGAAAATAAGTTGCTCAGTAACATGAGCAGCATAAGAGCAAAACTACGTATTTAGTGATTCTTTATTAAGTACATTATATTTAATTATTTCCCTAATAAGCAACAGACTAGCTACTTTTTAATAACCATACAAAATCCTAAGTTCAAACACTCTGCCCACTCACTAAATAGCATTATCTGACAAATTTATTTTAAAGTAAACACATCTACACACAAAAGCATCTTAGGGTTCTATAAGGACAGTGAATTTCTGATATCCTATGAACCCATGTTAGATTCTAACACCTACATTGTGAATCATGAGCAAATTTAACCTTTCAAATATTCAGCTTAATAATCTGTAAAATCAACATAATAGTCCCACCTTTCCAAAATATCTTATGTGAAGTTCCAAGTATAGTTCTTGGCCCACTGTACAGTCACTCAAAAAGTGAAAATTATTACTAAATCCCATATGTAAGATACAATTCTATTTGATCTTCTATAAAAAATCTCTTAAAAAACTAATATTGGCAAAAATAAAATAAGTTATATCCCTATGACCACTTTTTGGTTAATGAATTAAGTGCATCAGGATTTGGAAAGACTATATTCAGAATTTCTATATATTTCATGGCTAAATGTCCCAACTGAAAACTTGGTTGACTCACTACAAAAACATCAGTAGTAGAAAATATGTCTCAATTATGTCCTACTGATAGAAGCTAAGATAATACACAGTACCAGTTATTCATCTTAAAATAAAAACCAGATTAAGTAAGCATATCAAATCTACATTTAAAACAAACCAAAATTATGCCCTAGCTATGTGTATATCATTTGTAGTTTAAAACACAATTACTCCAATTAATCAAAAGATCTTCCTTAATTTCTTCAGGAATCCATCATAACCATATAAAGTTCTGCTTAAATTCTTGGGTGCAAATACTTTTTATATCTAATTCTTAACCCCTAAAAATCAGGTTATCTTGCACAATAGTTAGTTAATAGATGGGAAGATGTGGGATCTAGTCTTGGCTTTGGATCAATTTACCTTGTGCCAAAGGGCATACTATACAAAAAATGAAGCAGTTGATAAATCTATTCTTAATGTTTCTAGGGCCAAGAACCCCTTTGGAACTCTGACAAAAAAATAGTAGAACAAAGAAAATTTCATGTGTGATATACAACTTCCAGGTTTCATGAATTGAAGATTAAGAATTCGTGGGAAAAGTGATCTATACCTAATTGACCTTAAATTTCTGATCCTTATTTACATGGATATATAATGATTTTATCTTCTACCTGGACTAAAATAGTATCTAGACTTTTCACTATTTAGAGTGGACTATAAGTCCTATCATCCATTTAGTCAGTTTCCAAAGTTTATGAATCTACCTTTGGCTGGTTATCAAAAATAATAGCATGAATACTGTCAAAAAATAAAATGCCAAATTCCTGCTGTCTGGCTTCAGGTAAAGTGGATTGAGGCAAACCGGCAGAGATGAAAAAGTTTAAGCTAATTGCATTCCTTTAGATATTTTTATTTCTACATTACAGACTCAGAAAACATGAAGTGCTTCCATAAATTTGTGCTTTAATATTATGTACTAAGCTAGAGGTTCCCTAAATTTCTTGGTTCATGGTGAGCTTAGTCTATCAGTAATTTTTTCCATATGCCCTATAGCTCAAGAGAAATACCTAACAATTCTGTATTAAATAGCAAGTTTCTAATTATTTAATACTTAAATTATAACAACTCAGTAGCTGTTTGAAATAATACAAATAAGAAAGAAAATGCTACATTTTAAAAATTCCTTTAGTAAACAGTTACTTATTAATGTTGGGTACTTTCACCATTTCTCAAACTTTGAAATCAGATTGGACACTCCCATCTTCATTTTCTGTTCCTCCATACAAAGGGAATGTAAAAAAATCTAACCCTGAAACTTAACCAACTCCAGTTAGTTCACGTGATACCCAACAAATAGGGTCACTGTGTCTCCCTAGAAATTTCCAAATACACTGAAACATCTTGAGAGTTTGCTGAGGCACTCCAGAGAGCCTTGTTTTACAGTTTGAGAACTGTGTTACTAAAATATAAAGCTGTTACAAAAAAACTCCCATTATATGAAAATGCCATCAGTATTTGACGTGAATCCTTGGAGGTCTTTTGCCTACTTCAACTCTTATCTCCTTTCAATTTGCTACCTAAATCCCAAACCTACCAAACTACAGAATTTACTGCTGGAGACGATGTCTCTTGGCTCAGCTACTAATTAATGCATACTGCACCTTTGAGATATACCACCTTTCCTTCTTAACTTCAACTATCTCTTCTTAGTCCTTCCTCTGCCAACTTCTACTTTGTTTCTAAGTTGATCTTCCTGGGAAAGAATTGTCCATCTGTGCCCTCTCAGAATTCAGATTAAATGCCTCTCTTCACTACCCCAAAGACTATTAGCAATTTGAGAGCAAAGCTTATACCTACTTGGCAGAGTAATTCTATTTTGCTTTCTTAATGATTAGTCCATCATATTATTTTATAAAAGAAACCTCATAATTCTAATATCTTTCATCACTAAAATTATAAGCTAGCCACTCCATCACAGTCAAATTAATCTAACATTTTGCTGTTTATATTATTTTACCTTGTCTTTCTTTCTTATGTCCTATTTATCTCACTATATATCTAAATTCAGCATCACAAAATACTTGTTTAAAAAATATTTGAAGTCTTTCATGGTTAAGTCTATTTTAAATTTTATATCATCCTTATGTTTAATGTAGTCATTCAATCAAATGGATCAAATCCAAACAAAAGGTAATCATCAGTAAAATTAATAGCCTCAGGATTTATAGTAAAACTAAGATGATTTTTAGTAAAGTAGGTTTTAAGTGGCTAAGTAAAAGCAGGAATAGAGACCTCAATGAATAAGAAAAACTTTCTTATTCAATGAATAAGAAAGAAGTAAAAATTAGATGGATTTTAAAGGAACTAAAATAAATTAAAAACTCAGTGGGTAGGTTAAATAGTAGATTAGATTGAGATAATGAATTAGTATACTGGCAAGTAGAAAACTAAGGAAATTACTCTGAATTCATCACACAAAGATATGAGAAATTAAAAGGCATGGAAGATAAAATGAGAAGATCCAAGATCCATCTAGGAAGAGCTCCAGAATAGGAGAATAAAGAAAATGAGGGAGAAGTACTGCATGAAGATAAATGAATGAGATTTTCCAGAATGGAAGAATGATATAAATCCTTGGGCCAGAAAGCCACACCAAAGTGTAATAAGATAAATAAAAATAACAACAGAGATAGAGAGAAAAGGCATTTTATCAACAAATGAATGATAGAACAACAGAAGACTTTTCCTTAGTGACAACAGAGGCCCAAAACTATCAAACTTCTATAAGATTTTGAGCTTTTATCTTAAGGTCTTCGGATACTGCTAAGGCTTTCCAAAAAAAAAAAAAATTTTTTTTTTAATCTGCCTCAAAATATTAACATTTTGGGGAAAATTACAGATGAACTAACCTCTGTTAGTCCATGTTATATTGACATCATTCTTCTGTTCACTAATCATGTATCTGTTAATATACATTAAAGAAAAACTGTGCTGTGGCAGAAGAGAGTGCACCACTGTTACCTCAAACTGAAAAAGTTTTTCTAATCATGATGTTAGCAATAATCCAAATGTAAACTGTAAGTCTTTAGAAAAGCTGGAAATCTGTAACAAAAAACTTAAAAATAGTCATTTTCGTTTGCCTAGTCATCTTAATTCTAGGAACACAACCTAAGAAATAATTACAAATTATTACTATACAGAACGGTCAATTCAGTAATTTTAAAAATCATAACATTAGTAAGGCACTATTATAGGCATGGACTTCCTCATAAAACTTACATATAGCAGAGCTTTAAACCAATTTACAGGAGAGAAAAAAATTCAGGAAGCTAAGTGTCACAACGAAAGAATTTCAAATAGGCTAGAGAATAGGAAAACAATTCTCTTATTTTCACCCTTCATTATTCCCCAGTAATATATATGGCCTCAGATACTGCTGCTATGTACACAGTTTTATTTCAAATTATGTTTAAAATAAAAATGAGGGGGAAAGGCCAGCAAAAAATAATAATTAATTAAAATATTAATAATAATTATTTCTGGGTCAGGACACCTGGGTGGCTCAGCCCGTTAAGCTCTGCCTTCAGCTCAGGTCATGATCCCAGAGTCCTGGGATGGAGTCCTGCATAGGGCTTCTTGCTCAGTAGGGAGTCTGCTTCTCCCTCTGCCTGCTGCTTCCCTTGCTTATGACCAATAAATAAATAAAATCTTTAAAAAAAATTATTATTTCTGGGGCGCCGGGGTGGCTCATTGGGTTAAAGCCTCTGCCTTTGGCTCAGGTCATGATCCCAGGGTCCTGGGATTGAGCCCCACATCAGGCTCTCTGCTCAGCAGGGAGCCTGCTTCCCCCTTTCTCTCTGCCTGCCTCTCTGCCTGCTTGTGATCTCTCTCCTCCCTGTCAAATAAATAAATAAAATCTTTAAAAAAAAATTATTATTTCTGGGTAAGAAAATTAAGAGGACTTTTCATTTTATTCTTCAAAGTTTTCCAAATTTACTCAATTTTTTAAAGTAATGAACATATGCTACCTATCTAATAAGGAGGGAAAGACATTATTTAAAAGAAAATAAAAATTACTTTCACTGTATTTCAGTTTTGGCAAATGTAAAGCCTATACTGGTATCTTATAGTCTATAGTATATTTGCTATTTACTTAGGTAATTTTGAGTCAATACAATTCTACTGCAAAGGGTAAGACTCTAATAAGACCATATCATGTGTGAGCCAAGTATTCAAATACACAGATGTGTTAATTATGTATTTAATAGATATAACTATTTTTACTTTATAAAACAATGAAATTCTGATATGTAGAATAAAACATAAATTCATATTTTCAAATTATTACACTTTAACAGACAATAAAGCAAAGAAAAATCATAAAATAAGAACAGGATCAGATTCAAAGAACAAAATGAAGAAATCTGTTACTTATGATCAAATACTTCATTTAGGGAGAAATAAGAAAGGATGTTTACTCCTCACTGGCCAAGCTCCCAGAGAAAAAGTAAAAAAGCTGTTACTTTCTCTGCACCATAGACATATAAAATATTCTTACCTGTTAGATGCCAAGATACTAGAGCACCCATAAAAACTCACTGGGAACAATGGCTCATATAATGTTTTAGCTAGAGTGAACTTCAAAGATCAAGTAACCTAATTCCCCTGTTTTAGTTTTGAGGAAAGCAGATTCAAAGCAGCTAAGCAATTTGCCTAAGGTCACAAAGAAAAATCAGTGACCTGGCTGGGGTTTCCCATACCAGTCTCCTGACTCCTGGTTTGGTGTTCTTTTACTCTCCACTGCCTTCTTAGAGGAGAGCCTAGGAGTATCCATTTCCCAAATCTGAACTACACCTTGATCTGATTTGCATTAAATAATAGATATTATGTACCTTAAATCATGAATACTGGCAGGACATAATTCTTCTAATTTCACCATCTAATCCAACTCAGGAGAGAATGCTCTCAACCAGAAAACAAGAAATCAGTTATAACACCGGCTCTCTGACATTAGCTATGCAATTCAAGCATGTTATCCCCATCTCCCTGTACCTGTTTGCTCATCTGCAAAATGATGTTTAGCCTTCCTATCTTCCAGGGTTTTTTTAACTTCATTTATTCAAAATGGTCACTGAATGTTAAGCAATTGAAAAAGAGCACAATCCCGTTTTCTTTCAGGTATTCAATTTATTAAGGTAGACATGAAAACCAAACATAATCTGAAGAAGCAACAAAGCTTTATACAAAGTAGGTCATATTGTGTGTATATATGTGTGTTTAACGGAAAGCTTAGTTAGAATATACTATGATGGTAAGAACTAAGCATTTGGAGTCAAACTAGCTATGTATAAATTCTGATACAGCAACCATGCTAAAGCTTCAATTTCCTCATAGGGAAAATGGAATTATTACAACTACCTTGACCATATTATTTCTAAGTCACGCAATAGCTATGCCTAGGACTAAGAAGTATGTTTTCATAGTAACAGTGCAGTTTCTAGCACATAGCACTGAAGCAGATAGTACTGGATGCCTACCTTTATAATACCTACCCTCCCTTTATCCTTTATCCTGAGAAAATTCCCACTCTGCTAGATGCAATGAAGTACAGATAAAATTCTCACTTCACTAGACTCTCTGGGTGCTATAAATAGCCATATGACAATTTTTGTTAAAGAGAGGCCAGCCCAGCATTTGGGGAAAGTGTCTACTTCTCTCTTTTTGCTTAGAGTGCAGACTCAAGGCCTGAAGATGTAGGAGCCATCATGTGTCAAATAAGCGACAAATAGGACAAAACCCAACATACTGAAGATGGCAAAGCACAGAGTAAGCCTGGGGCTGTAATGTATTTAATGAACTCTATACAAGTCCTGCAGTGCCTACCTTGGATTTCTTGTTTTGGATATAATATAAATTCTTATCTGACCAAAGATCATGTAGGGCCTTGTAGGCAATATAAAGACTTTAGTTTTTGCTCTGAGTGAAATAGGTTAGGGATTAAGCAAAAATAAGTGATATGCTATGATCTCCTGGATTGAGAGATGGGGGGGGGGGGCAGAGAAAAGCAGGGAAACCTGTTCTATGAAGCTATTGTAGACGGTTATAAAGTAGTTTCAAGTGAATCCTTCCTCCTGGCATTCACATTTTCATGTAGCCCCTGCTTTCACACTGATTGAGCGTGATGGCTTCAAGAGGAGTCAAAGCTTCTGTTTCACTCTTGAAAATCCAAATACTATTTAAAGAAGTCCAGACTATTCTGTTAGAGAGAGAGGCCCTGGAAGATGAGAGTGACCATGTGGAGAGAGGCCATGTGGAAGAGAACCAAAGCACTCCAGCTGTTCCAGCCATTCCAGCTGAGGTACCAGACATGTGAGTGAGGCTACAGTGGACATTCCAGTCCAGCTTAGGCACCAGCTGAATGCAGCTGTGTAAGTGAGCAGAGGCAAGACAGAAAACAAAAAACAAAAAACAAAACCACCTAGTATACCCACAGAATCTTGAAAGGAGTTTGTTACACTGTGACAGATATGTGATTGAGACCACTGCAGTAATCCAGGCAAAAAATAATGATCACTTTAAACAGTCTCTTCAATAATAATTGTATTATTAGTATTAACATTATTATTTTAATCCCAATAGATAAAAAGTATAACAATCTAACACTGTTTTTATGGTAAAATTTTTTTCCTTTCTCCCCCCACATTATGCCCCCTGCCACAATTCAAGAAGGATGTAAGTAGACACAATGATCCTCTTCTTTAAAAAATAAAACATGAAGTCATTACTTTTTAAAATAGACTTGCTTAAAAAAATTGTCTTACTTCCTTACCATTCCTGTAACAAAATTAAGCACAAGCTGCATGTAGGAGAGAGTATGCAACCCTTCTATTCAGTGACCAATTTAGGATTAGTTATGTGATTCAAGTAGGCCCATTCAGACACCCTTTTCAAGAGAACTGATAAGGAAGGACTTCTCCAGAGAACACCAGTTGCAAAAACAGTAAAAATTTAAAGCTACTGAAGAAGATAAATGTTTTTCTTATCAGATAGCCAGAAAACCTAGCTAACCCTTTGAGAGAAAGAGAAAAAGATCACTGAAGACACAGGCTGAACATCTAAATCCAATCATATTTAAACATATTCCCATACCCCTAAACTTTTTAGTCATAGTGCTAATGAATTCCTCTTTTGCTTCGAGTTAATTCGACTTAAGATTTCTCTTATTAAGGAAGGCATGTGTTGTGATGAGCACTGAGTGTTATACACAACAAACGAATCACTGAACAGGGGCACCTGGGAGGCTCAGATGGTTGAGTGTCTGCCTTTGGCTCAGGTCATGCTCTCTAGATGCTGGGATTGACCCCCACATCTGGCTCCCTGCTCAGCAGAGAGCCTGCTTCTCCCTCTGCCTCTCCCCACTGCTCCTGCTCTCTCTCTCTCTCTGTCTGAAATGAATAAAATCTTAAAAAAAATAATAAATCACTGAACACTACATCAGAAACTAATGATGTACTTTACTATATGTTGGCTACCTCAACAGAAATAAAAAGATTTCTCTTATCACAAATCGGAGTCCCAAATAATAAAAGACATCTAGCTTCCTGCTTTGAAACATGAAGTCTTATCTAATTTAGTAATAACACCAATTCCAGATCTATACAGATGATTTTTTCCAATATCAAGATCAATATTCCTTGTAAGTACTTGTGGTACACTCCCACTTTAAATAACCTCATTTTATTCTACAAAACTGACCCTAATGGGTCAGATTTCTACTTTTCTTCCGAAGGAAACTACCAGTCATTTTTGTTCTTACTTTGCATACTCTTCTCCCTTGAGTTTCTGGGACTTATATCACTCAAATCATTTGACTCTAGTGAGGTTGTCAATTTACATGATCCCATAATCCCTGGCAACTTAAATCAATCCATGATTTAAGTATGGACATCTTACTATAGTGTCCCAAATCCTGGCCAAACATGACCGATTCATTCATTCCACAAATATTTACTGAATACCTATTATGCATGCTAGATGCTGTAATGGATATTGGATACACAGTGGTGAAAAATTAAAGGACATCTATATTGTATTATGACTATATAATGACATCTCCAACTCTAATCCATAATCTGTATGTAACATTCTAACCTCCTTCACCTGCTTATCTATAAATTTCCTTCCAACAAGAAACCTGGCTCCCACTCCTTGCCATCCACTTACTTATTCAATGCCAGTATACATGTATAGTAGGATCAGAACTGTTAACCAATATTCCCACTGGAAATAACTTTCTCAACTACGGTACAGAGTTTACATGCACTTCCTTTTGGTTTTGCAGGTTCCATTGTTGTTGTTGTTGTTTTTATATTTTATTTATTTATTTGACACAGAGAGAGAGATCACAAGTAGGCAGAGAGGCAGGCAGAGAGAGACGGGGAAGCAGGCAGGCTCCTGATGAGCAGAGAGCCTGATGCAGGGCTGGATCCCAGGATCCTGAGATCATGACCTGAGCCGAAGGCAGAGGCTTTAACCCACCAAGGCACCCCATTCCCCTCTATTTTTAAGTTACCTACATTAGCACCTTTTCCTACCACTCTCTTCAGTGTGGTTGTTTTATATATATGTGTAATACACTTTGATTCAAACACACTGTATCCCTTTCTCAGATCTGACGATGGAAGAGTGTATGTGTGTATTCTACCACCAAAGAAAAGGAGCATAACCGCCCAACTCCTTGTATGTCAGTTGTGCATACTGACTTTTTTCCAATTAGAGTACAGTATGAAAAGGAGGAAAGAAAACAACAAGAGTAACTTTATAGTCAGGAGAAACCTGACAAACACCACCTCATTTGGGTAACCAAGGTCAACATTAATAGTGATAAGTTATGTTGATATTATGTACCCTTGATTGCATATAATGAAAACAGTACTTTAACACTGTAGTTTACCTTCCAAAAACCCACAACTCTGGTCTAGTAAGGAAAAACACCGAATTCCAATTGAAAGGCATCTATAAAATATCTGGCTAGTACTCCTCAAAACTGTTAAGATCTTAAGAAAGAAAGAAAGGGGAAGGGAGAGGGTGAAGGGGGGAGCAGGAGGAGGAGGAGGGAAAGGGAAAGGGAGGGAAAGAAAAGAAAAAAAGGTAGGCCTGAGAAGCTAAAACAGCCAAGAAGAGCCTATGGAGATGTGGCAACCAAATGTAATGTGGCATCCACGGTTGGATGCTGGAGCAAGAAAATGAGAACTACAGAAATCTGAGTAAAGTATGGACTTCAGTTTCTAATAAAATTCGTTAACTGTTAACATATGTACCATATTTATGTATGATGTTAAAAAAAGGGGAAATGATGAATATCATGGGGTATATGGGAACTCTCTATTCTCAGTTTTTCCATAAATTTAAAACTATCCTAAAAATGTTATTTAAAAAAAAAAAGATAGGATCATTGCAATCAAGGAGCTTATATCTAGATAAAAGACACACATTCAACAAATTAACCACAATTAAAAATTAGGACAACTGCAATGAAAGAACATAACAATGAAAAATGCACCTATAATTTGATTAAAACATTGAGGAAAGCCTCCATAAGACTCTCTGAGGAAGCAAATTTTATTCTGAGACCTGAGAGATGATCAAGAGCTATCCAAATAAAGCAAAAGAAAGAAGTGTCCCTGCTTGAGAAACTAAACGAAAAATCAGACTTGTCAAATTTCTGGTTCTGGACAAGATGGAACAAGTTCATTTCTTTCTAATCCTGCCTGATAACTATAACTAAACACTCTGGAAATAAAACAGCAGACAATAAGACTGAAAAAAGGGAAAATCAGTTAGAAACTTCATGTCCTGAGGAACACAAGGTGGTAAACTCTCTGGTAAATACTCTTTTTTTTTTTTTTTAAATCACAACTTATCCATAGTGAGGAGCAGACAAAAGAACCTTCAAAGCCAAAGTTAAAAAAAAGTCATGGCAGAGTAGCACATAATGTTAAAAGCCAAGTACTCTTAGGTGGTGCTCTCCTTCCCTGTTAGTACAGTGCTCATAGAGCTGAAGTGAGTATACTGAAGGGTATAACAGGGTCCAGAATGGGGATCCTCTTACCCATCCAGGAAGAGACATTAACAGTGACCAAGTAGACAGTGTGGTCTGCTTCCCCTGACCCTGAGGTAGTAGCAAAGGCCTGGTAAGTAGCTTTCCTTCCCCATTAGGGCAGCCTAAATAAAGTAAGCACAGAATGCATACTCTTACTCAATAAGAGTAGGTAAATCAGGATGATGCTGCCTTCCCTCACCATGTGATGTCAGCAGAGACCTGCCCCCATGTCCAATAACAGAAGATGAAACAAGGTGAAACTCCCATCTCCCACTAGCATGGTGTCATTAGACAATGAAAGAGATTCTGGGCTTTTGCCCCTCATCTAACAGTAGCAGGTAGTCTGAGACAGCAATTGCCTCCTCCAATAGTGTGCTGCCAATGAAGACCAGGTGGGGTTCAAGTCAAGAATTCCACTCCTATCTAGAAGGAACAGGCAGTCCTCCTCACTACCCCTAAGAGAGTGGAGTAAAAGGAAGATCTTGAAAGAGAGAGCTACAGAAAAGAATTAATTAAACCTGCACAAGAAGTCCTACATAGAACCATGACAGAGCAGAAACAACCCACAGATCAAGCTGACCAGAATTCATATGCAAAATTTTTTGAGAAATGGACTACACCATAAAACTCAACCTTATGGAATAGCTTTCAATTAGTAGACAAAGCAAAACAATTAAAACTGTGAGGGCTCTGGAAAGGAAATGATCATTGGAATTATATCCCACAAAAGTAGGCCAGAATCTATGTGCTAAATCTGAACGAGTGAGTACTTGCTAAAACAGAAGATTTAAATAGGATACACGGTCTCATAACATAAGTCACAATGTCCAGGATAACAATAAAAAGAAAAAAATACCCTACTATCCAAGAATCAGGAAAATGACACACTGGGGAAAGATGGTCAATATATGCCAAAATGAAGATAAATCACATGATGAAATTAAATGACAGGATTTCAAAGCAATCATCATTAAAAATGCTCCAATAAACCAAAAAAAAAAAAAGAAAAAAAAAGAAAAACTGAAAAAAATGAATAGAAAAGTTCAGCAAATAAGATAAAAAAAAAATCAAGTTAATTGTAAAACTGTAAAACGTAAAATAAGAACCTCACTGGATGACTGGATGATAACCTGGCAAGGGCAGTGCAACTCCACCTCAGGCAAAGACATTTGAGAACCATGGCAATGGGCCCCTCCCCCAGAAGATCAGCGAGAATATCCAGCCAAGATCTAGTTAATCAATCAGTGAAAACTGCAGAACTCCAGAGAATCTTTCTCTCTCACCCACCTACTCTTACCTTGACAAAATGACGAGGCGGAAAAACTCACCACAAAAAAAAGAAGAGACAGTACCAATGGCTAGAGACCTAGTCAATGCGGACATTAGTAATATGTCGGAAATAGAGTTCAAAATGACACTTATCAAGATGCTAGCAGGGCTCCAAAAAAGCATAGAAGATATTAGAGAATCTCTTTTGGGAGAAATAAAAGCCCTTTCTGGAGAAATAAAAGAAATAAAATCTAACCAACATGAAATTTAAAAAGCTATTAACGAGGTACAATTAAAGATGGAGGCTCTCACTGCTAGAATAAGTGAGGCTGACGAAAGAATTAGCGATATACAAGATTAAAGGATGGAGAATAAAGAAGCTGAGAAAAAGAGAGACAAACAACTACTAGACCACAAGGGGAGAATTCGAGAGATTAGTGATACCATAAAATGCAACAATATTAGAATAATTGGGATCCCAGAAGAAGAAGAAAGAGAGACAGGGGTGGAAGGTATATTGGAGAAAATTATTGTAGAGAATTTCCCTAATCTGGCAAAGGGAACATGCATCAAAATCCAGGAAGCACGGAGAACCCCCCTCAAAATCAATAAAAAAAGGTCGGCACCCCATCACCTAATAGTACAACTTACAAGTCTCAGTGACAAAGAGAAAATACTGAAAGCAGCTCGGGACAAGAAATCTGTAACATACAAAGGCAAAAATGTTAGATTAACAGCAGACCTATCCACAGAGACCAGGCAGGACTGGCATGATATATCCAGAGC
>CM053606.1:64386426-64404254 GCA_028646535.1 Procyon lotor | reverse complement strand
CCCCCCCCAGGATGGCAATCAGCATTAGTGTTAGTCATGCTACTGAATATAACCAAATAACAATCAGTTTTATTCCTATATACTACTTAATACTGTCTAATAAATTGGCCTTCCTTCAAATACACAAAACAAGTAAAAATGCATCAAAAGGAAAATTTAATGGGATGCCTGGGTGGCTCAGTCAGTTAACTGTCCTACTCTTGATCTCAGCTCAGGTCTTGATCTCAGGGTACTGGGTTCAAGCTTCATTGGTCTCCATGCTGGGCATGGAGCCTACTTAAAAATAAAGAAAAGAAAGAAAATATATGAAAAATTATAGATCCAGGTGCCCTACTAATTAAAATATGAATTATACATGGATTATTTCTGCCATTATCTAGAGCACTCTGGGATAAGGAAGTATGAAGTATTAGAGTTGCTTTCCCTCAATATTTTAATTAGAACAGGACCAGGTAATTAACACAAAAGAATTCAGATGGACAATAAGGATTATCTTAGCAACTGAATTTGTTTCTGGAGCTCCAGCCACCCGTGGCTATGCATATTTAATTAAACTAAAAAGTCAATTCCTCAGCTGTACAAGCCACAATTTCATGTAGCTAATGCCTACCATATTAAACAGTTTCCAAAAGAATATATAACATTTCTTTTTTTTAAATTGAAGTGTTGTTGACATATATTAGTTTCAGGTGTACAACACAGTGATTCAATGTTTACACATTACAAAATGATCACCACCATAAGTCTAGAAGGATATGTGTATATTTACATATATATACACACATACATGATTTCTATCATCCTAGGAACTTTTAGTGAACAATGTGTTCTAAAGGGTTAAGGCCAGGTCCAATGTTGTTGTGTATATACTATAGTTCTTTATACAGTACCTGAATATGGTAGGCACTTCCATTTTTTATTTAATAGAGACAAATCACTATAGTGGCAGAAATGATCCTACAAACATGTCTTATTTGGTTAACAGTCTTTTAAGAATTGGAACAAATATTTTAAAATCTAGAGCTTGTCTCTAAAAAGGCAGTAAGAACCCAAAAGGAACCAAATCGCCACAGCAGAGAACCGATTGGCACCAGCTGCTTCTATAATGGCCTACCTGTTCACAGAGTCATTTCCAATCGCACTATGTTATGTATGTCCCTTACTCTCACCTGCTTCACTAATTTGTTACTTGCCTAGACCCTAAAGGCATATTAGTTGTGACTTCTGCTCTAGATAGTCTATGGAATTTAAAATTATTTTTTCTAAGTAATAATAAAGATTAATTTTGATCAGTTTTCTAAAGCTGTAGATAGTGTTACTTAAAATTGTATGGCTCCATTTTGATTTATAATCCTTCCAACAATGCAAGCCCTTAACTATTCTTTTTATACAAATGAAACTTTTTTAACAAGAAATTTTCATTTGGTGTCTAGTTGGCAATCATAAGATTGCCCAGATCATAAGAACTGATCACATTCAGGAAGACTTTCTCAAAGAAATTTTTTAAAGATTTTTTTAAAGATTTTATTTATTATAAATATAAATTTATTTGAGAGAGAGAGAACACGAGTGGGGTGAGGGGCAAAGGGAGAAGCTGGCTCTCCACTGAGCTCCAAGATCATGACCTGAGCCAAAGGCAGACACTTAAATGACTGAGCCACCCAGGCACGCTCAAAGACACATCTTAATAATGCAACTTTTGAAATTAATAAAAAAGTTTCTTTGGGAACTACTGAAATGAAAAAAAATGAATTTGTTTTAACTTCACAATACTACCACAATTCATTTACTCATATTTGATTACAATAGCAGGTATACAATAGGTATTCCAGCTGACCGAATTAATAAATTATATCCTTCCCTAGATATTAAAAAAACTTGCTGCAAGTGTCATCAGATAAAAACAAAATGTTAGTATTCAAATAGTGAACTGTGAAATTCTGGTTTGGTAACTTTTCCTGAACTCATTGCTTGTTATTTGTTTCTGCTATTTGTATAGAAGAATATCTACATTGAGACAATTTCCCTTTCACTTAAATCTATCATACTCTCTTGGGTTATTGAAGGTTTTTTTTTTTTAATGGTATCTACTTATACTAGATTTAAAAAAATTATCTACTTCCTCAGCTTCAGACACTTATTATTACACCAGCTCATTAACTGTAACTGTTGTAAACCAAATTACTAACAGAAAAACAAAAGTTTCTGTTTTCCAAAGAGCTAGAGTATAAACTGGTACCCTTTCTTAGCTCAACTCCTGTAATTAAGCGTAAAAAGATACCTATTTCAGAATTGTTTATTATCAGTACCACCCTTTTCTTTCCAAAAGATCAGAACAGTCTAATTTTTTATTCCTTAATATTAGTTCTAACTGAAAATTGTTTTTAAATTAATGCAATAACAGAAGTTTTGATATAGAAAAATTCATTAGATTTTTAAAAATGAGATTAAATCAATTTCCTATTTACTTTTGATAAGAAATACATAAACCATTACTCTTAGAAATAAAGAATTTTATTCTTTTGGCTTAACCTCTTTCAAACAATATACTCAAGGATTTAAAAGTTTTTAATTACCTAAAAAATGCTAGATTTAAATGTATTCTCAAACTCAAGCAATTTTTACCAAGCTAAAATAATTCCAAACACAGCCATCAGGTTCAAAAACTGTTTCAAACATCTAAAAAATATCTTCTGATATCTTTTTAAAAGTAATTTTTTTTTAACTTATTTATTTGACAGAGAAAGACACAGTGAGAGAAGGAACACAAGCAGGGGGGAGTGGGAAAGGGAGAAGCAGGCTTCCCGCCAAGCAGGGAGCCTGATACGGGGCTCGATCCCCTGGGACCATGACCTGAGCCAAAGACAGACGCTTAATGACTGAGCCACCCAGGTGCCCCTTTAAAATTAATTTTTAAAAGATAGGTACACAAACTGGTATTAATAAAAGCATATAATCCAGAGTGACAAATGGTATGCTACACACACACATACACAACATGCTCCTCTAATTCCCCAAAGATGGGATTTGAGATTGTTGGCAAAAAACAAAACAAAACCCCCCAAAAAACTTCCTCTAATCTCAGTGACAGTAAAAATGCTTAAGAATACAGAATTTCCAGGGCGCCTAGGTGGCTCAGTTAGTTAAGCGTCCGGTTTTGGCTCAGGTCATTATCCTGGGGCCCTGGGATGGAATACCTCATCCAGGTCCCTGCTCAGTGGGGAGCCCTGCTTCTTCCTCTCCCTCTGCCACTCCCTCTGCTTGTGCTCTCTGTGTCAAATGGATAAATAAAATCTTAAAAAAAAAAGAAAATACAGAATTTCCAGTTAATAGTACTATATATATTTGAAAGTAGCTAAAAGAACAGATCTTAAAAGTTCTCATTATAGGAAAAGCAGGTTTGTAACTATGTGTTGACGGTGTTAACTAAACTTACTGTAGTAATCACGTCTCAATATATGCACATATCAATTCATTATATTTTACACCTAAAACTAATACAATGTTCTATGTCAATTATATCGCAACAAAAAAATTAAAATTACAATTAAAAAAGAGAAAACAGAATTTCCAGGATAAGCTGTTTCAAGATTTCAATAGGCAGAAACTAGACAAATCATTACTAATATTTGTTGTTTCTTACACCTGAGATCGATTAAACTTCAAGTCCTAGAAAAAGAATGTAATCTAACACACATCCCCTCAGAGAATGATGGATACAAAATAGGACTTTATTTTTAAGAATTTATTTATTTATTTGACAGAGAGGAGAGAGATCACAAGTAGGCAGAGAGGCAGGCAGAGAGAGAGGGGGAAGCAGGCTCCCTGCTGAGCAGAGAGCCCAATGTGGGGCTCAATCCCAGGACCCCAAGATCATGACCTGAGCTGAAGGCAGAGGCTTTAACCCACTGAGCCACCCAGGCACCCCACAAAATAGGACTTTAAACTTAAAATATTTTTCTGTAAGTCTCTGATACACACATACATATGACCATTTGCATATTTTTAATATAAATTTCTAAGAACAGATTACCAATTAATGTCGCTCAAAAAATCAGCTTATTTAAAATTTATCCAGTGTAAAGTATTTTTAACACATTCCAGTCAAAGTGTGAACAAAAACCTCTGAATTCACTGCAAAAATGTCTTTAAACAAACATATTTGCTCAACACAAAAATTTCCTTATTCAAATGTAAATGAAAATATTTCTATAAGCCACAAGGGACTTCTCTGTTTTCTCTAAATTCAAGGTATTAAAATAAACCTTTGCATTCATTACCCATGGCTGTTTAATAGAACTTTTTGCAAAGGTCAAAATAGTCTATGTATCAATGATGTCCAATATAGCAGCCTCTAGCCACATGTAGCTATTGAATACTTTAAAATGTGACCAGAGTGACTGAGGAATTAAATTTTAAATTCTATTTATATTTAATTAACTTAAATTTTAATAACTACATGTGGCTAGTGGCTACAGTACTGAATGACACAGTTACAGACTATCAAATGATCATGACTAGGTATAATAACCTCCAACAATGCTACACTTATTAAAAGAAAAGCATCACAAGGAAGCAACCCAAGTATCCACTGATGGACGGGTGGATAACAAAATGTGGTACACCCATACAATGGAATATTATTCAGGCTTAAAAAAGGAAGGAAATTCTGACACTTTACAACATGGCTGAACTTTGAAGACATTATGCTACGTGAAATGGGCAAGTCACAAAAGGACAATTTACTGATTGATTCCACTTGCATGTCAAATGCATGGAAACAAAAAGTAGAATAGTGTTTGCCAGGACCTGGGGAATGTTAATGTTTAATGGGACCAGAGTTTCAGCTAAGATAAAAGAATTCTGGACATAGACGGTGGTGACAGTTGCACAAAATGATGAATATACTTAATATATACTTAATATACTCACAGAACTGCACACTTCAAATGGTTAAGACAGTAAATGTTACACGTATTTTATCGCAACCAAAAAAAAAAATTTAAGCATCACGATTTGACCAAATAAATACTTCTGACAGAACAGCCAAATGGAAATATAAAGTCACCAATAAAGGAAAGAAACTTTCTTCAGAGAAGGAAACATCAGATTTGCTGAGAAAAAGTTACAGGAACCCCACAATTAATCAAGTTGTACTACATTACCACACCATAACTAAGAGCTGAGTATTTCACTTCTATAGGCTCAATCTGGACAAAATATATTGGAGCTCTTTTAAGAAGTCACAAGGCTAAACAAAGTAAAGCCAAAGTAGAATTGAAGAGTGTTTGGTGTTTGTTGTTTGATTTTATTTGGTTTTAGAGACTGTCAAAAGAGCGAGCCTTGAGCAAGTCACACACTGAACAACAAGAAAAACCAAACCCAGGAATGTATTATTTGTTAATTGTGTCCAGTTATTTTTAACTTCTTTAGAAGACTATTTTAGTGAAAAGGCATAATAAAAGTACAACTCTCAGGTTGTACTTGCTGTACAAAGAGCACAGCAAGCAAAAACCAGGGTAGAAATGACAATATCACCATTAATAAGAAATAACTCATACATAAGAAAGAAGGATAAAATTAATGTAGAACACAAAAACAAAAAAGATCACCCTTTTCCATATAAATTTATCTGATGTATTTACGCCTAAATGTTAAGATCACTAAATGTTGGGGCGCCTGGGTGGCTCAGTCGTTAAGCATCTGCCTTCGGCCCAGGTCAGATCCCAGCGTCCTGGGATCGAGCCCCGCATCTGGCTCTCTGCTCTGCAGGAGGCCTGCTTCTCCCGCTACCATTCCCTCTGCTTGTGTTCCCTCTCTCGCTGTGTTTCTCTCTGTCAAATAAATAAAAAATCTTAAAAAAAAAAAAAAAAAAAAAAAGATCACTAAATGTTAACATATTACACCAAAATATTTTAGGAAAGTTGCTAGATGGTCAAGTGGAAAGGACTTATAAAATGAAGTTTATTCTTAAGCTATTCAAGAAACTTTTTTATTTATAAGATCTTTACCCCCACAGGCATAAATGAGAAATAAGTGCAGACTAAATTTTAACATGAGAAATATATTATTCCTTTAAAAGATATAAAATGTAAGTATTTTTCCAGTTCACTAAAATATCTCATGCATATAAAACACTCACTTCGCAAGCCTATTTTGTGGGTAACATGACTGGCCACTTTTAATTTATATATAATTTATAAATATAGAAAACATCATTCAACTTCATCAGTAACAGCTTAAGTGATTTTTTAAAAATCTTATACACACTGTTAAACCATGATAAACTCTCCAGAAGTTACATACTACTTCAGCTGGAGTCACCAGAACTCTACACAATATTTTTATGCTACAAAAATACTACAAAGAACTTTGATACTCCCGTGACTATCCTACTCCTATGATACTCCTACACACAACTAGGTGGCAAATTACATATTCCTTTTTTTTTTTTTTTAACTATTTTATTTATTTATTTGACAGAGAGAGAGAGATCACAAGTAGGCAGAGGCAGGCAGAGAGAGAGGAGGAAGCAGGCTCCCCGCCTAGCAGAGAGCCCGATGCGGGGCTCGATCCCAGGACCCTGAGATCATGACCTGAGCCGAAGGCAGAGGCTTTAACCCACTGAGCCACCCAGGCGCCCCATACATATTCCTATATAAAATAACTTTTATAGTTATTTTCTGTTATCCTGGTGGGAAAAAGATATTGTTCACATTCACTTTCAACATAGCTTTGAAAATGTTAACCATCTTTTAGGTATACTAAAGAAAAAAACTAAAACTTTAAAGTTAATAAAACTAGAATTGTGTGGAGTACTAAAATGAGGAATAGGAGTCAGAAGGGTTCAGGTTAAAGCAGACATTGGCTAAGTGAACATGAACACCTGAAAACTGGATATAACAATCCCTCCCCAACCCTAACTCAGAGGGTCATTTTAAGAACCAAAGAAACAATACAGGTGAAAGTGCTTTATAATTCAGAAATGCTTCACATAGGGTGATATTACTACTAGCAATATTTTCATATTTTTTCAACATGGTTCTCTCTATTTTTTATGAGGTTAGCTTATAACCAACTCTAGTTCCTTCTCTATAATTACCATTAAACTATACTAAAATAAAGGATTATCCACTATCTTGCCAACCTCAAGGAGAGCAAAAGGAAAGGTATCCACCCCACCCTTTTTATTAGAAATTTAATATAATGCTTTTAGGGACTTGATAAAGTAAGAATTTTGCTTTAGATCTGATATTTAAGGTTCCTTTTGGTTGTTCAACCATCCTTAAAAGGACACATCAAAACTAACTATAGGATTTTGTGTAGAGTTTAGTGAGGTTTTAACACAATAAAAACATGCACCAGAATAAAAATTTATAGTAACATGAACACCTTCTTGATGCTGGAGTTCAAAGATAAAGTTTCCATAGCAACATAATGGGAAGTCAGTTATGCTAACCAATAAGCAACAAACAATTGGACATTTACTATAATTTACACAAAATTCATGCACATTCAACTATAGAGCCGATATTATTTATTAATATTCAGAAGTATATTACCATAATAAATCTATCTCTCTGTACTGAAATGTGCAAGACCACTGTGGACTTTGCAAATATATAATCTTAACTCAAATTTTATAAAAAGTCCAAAAGCCTCTAGGAAAGAACAAAATACAGATCTGAATTTATTTAAACAGTTTCATGAAATCACTTAATTCTTCTATAGCTCCATATTTTCAATAAATATTTTCTGCATGACAAATAACACCACAGATTTTTTTTTTTTTTTTTAAGTAGGCTCCATGCCCAATGTGGGCTTGGACTCACAACCCTGAAATTAAGAGTCACATATATGCTCTACTGACTGAGCCAATGAGGCACTCCCCACACCACAGAGTCTTCAATGAAAGCTCAATCCTAGAAGTTCATCATATATCAACCTATGATTTCTTTATTCTTACACACATAATCTCAGCATACTATTATCTTAAACGAAGATAACGTGGAAATACACTTTCTGGTGGCTATCCTCATTATACCTTCTATGGTGCAAAAGAAGAAAAGAGGGGAAAACAATTAGTCTATAAAGCATGATCAGCTCTCTACCTCTCTTAAAGCCTAACTTTAAACAGTCTGTCAGACACATAAGTATTAAAAAAAAAAAAATTAAAATGAAGTAATCCTAAAATGTAAACCTGAGATACAGAAGAGTTACTATCTACTATATCCCAGGCACTCCGTGTATATCATGAAAAAAGAAAAACAAAACCCAAAAACCTACAATAACTATCTGAGCCAGAAATTACCCCCATTTTCATAAGAAAACTTTCTTCATGTTGCCAAATAACACAAACCAAAGCCAGGCAGCTAATATCTGCTAAATATGAGATTCAAACCTAAGTCTATAGGATTCCAAAACTTGAATGAATAACTACTAGTCAGTGATTTTAACTAGGCCTTGAAATTACTGATTAGTAAATTCCCAAAAGAAATTGGGCAGGTTTACCGATTTATTATATTGCCAGTTAAGATATTGCTATCGATTATCTTGATCATTTCTTAAGAGACCGTAAGTTTTGACATCCAGAAAGGAAATAAAGAGAAGTAGAAATGGCAAATTCTCAATGGAGGACAGCTCACCCTTTTACTTACAAATTCACAATTTTATATCAGTATAGTCAGAATACATACTCATGTATCATCCTTAATGTGAAAATATCATCATGAATAGCACTGGTCCACGACCTGGTGGATGTTAACATGCTTGAGTATCTTAAAAAAAATGCGTATCTTTTTTTTTTTTTTTTAAACTCAATGAGGTTTCCTTTTCTTCAGGAACCAAACTGATAATGCATCAAGAATAGATAGGCTTAAGTATCTTTATTGTAACAAGTACTTCTAACTGATATAGGCTCATTAGCAGATAAAAGAATCTTTCCCCCTTCTCAAAGCTCCCAAGAGAATAGGAGATTAGATAACTTTTACTGATATACTAAGAGGTAAGTTTTTGTGTGTGTGATTTTTTTTAAATTAACATATAATGTATGATTTGCCCCAGGAGTACACTGTCTGTGAATCAGGCTTACATATTTCACAGCACTCACCATAGCACATACCCTCCCCAATGTCTGTAACCCAGCCACCCCATCCCTACCCCTCTATCCCCAGCAACCCTCAGTTTGTTTCAGGAGATTAAGAGTCTCTTCTAATTTGTCCCCCTCCTGATCCCAATTTGTTTCATTTTTTTCCTTCCCTACTCCCAACACCCCCTGCCCTGGCTCTCAAATTCCTCATATCATAGAGATCATATGATAATTGTCTTTCTCTGATTGACTTATTCGCTCAGCATAATACCCTCTAATTCTATCCACATCATTGCAAATGGCAAGATTTGGGGGTTTTTTGATGGCTGAATAGTATTCCATTGTATATACATATCACCTCTTCTTTATCCATTCATCTGCTGATGGACATCTAAATTCCTTCCATAGTTTGGCTATTGTAGACATTGCTGCTATAAACACTTGGGTGCACATGCCCCTTCGGATCACTACATTTGTATCTTTAGGGTAAATACTCAGTAGTGTGATTGCTGGGTGATAGGGTAGCTCTATTTTCAACTTTTTGAGGAACCTTCATACCGTTTTCCAGAGTGGCTGCACTAGCTTGCATTCCCACCAACAGTGTATTCCCCTTCCTCTGCATTTTCACCAACATCTGTCATTTCCTGACTTGTTAATTTTAGCCATTCTGACTGGTGTAAGGTGGTACCTCACTGTGGTTTTGACTTGTATTTCCCTGATGCTGAGTGATGTTGAGCACTTTTTTCATGTGTCTGTTGGACATCTAGAGGTCTAAGAATTAAGTTTTGCTATTTAAAGGTATATCTACTTTTTTAAGAAGAATTTATCATATATATAAGTTCCTTTTGTTGACAAACATTTGAGAAATTTGGCTATGCTATCTAAGAGGAGGAATTTGAGGTGACTGGACTGTTCTTCCCCAGGGAGAGAAGAATTTGTAATTTTGATGGCAAATAAGGAAGAAAGGACTCAAAAAGAGACATGAAGCTGAGGAGACAGGAGCCATCTACAGGATATGAAACTGAGTAAACTGCAAGAGGAAGGACTAAGAGAAATATGGGTATCTTTGTGGAAACCAGTTAAATATCTGTATATCACTAAACATACACAAACAAAAACCCAGGGAGCAGAGAGTGCCATAAGAACTTAAGTGTCCATCATCAGGAAAACAGAAATCTTGAAGAGACTTAGGATTTCCAAGGGTATAAGACTGTGGATTCAAGCTTATCTTACCTAAAGCTTGAAAGTAAAATTTGAACATGAATTTGACTTTCACATCAACTAGCTAGCTATCAAGAACAAACTGAATGAAAAAGCAAATACTGGCAAGGAAGACTACAAGAGATGCTGCACAGAGTAGAGAGCTAGGGTAAGGACCTGAGCGGACAGGAGATATGCTGTGGTTCCTGGAGCAGAGATACATCTGGGATAAAGAGGAGAGAAAAATCGCCAAAAGACAGAGGAACCAGAGTATGTGGGTTAAGAGGAATTTGTGCTCTCAAAGCAGAGATCTGCATTTTTATCTTGGTTTAGGCTAAGATGCCACTATGGAGATGTTATTTAACTTCTCTAAACTTGAGCTCTCTTGCCTATAAAATGGAGATAATAGCACTACTTCAGTAGAATTGTCTTAAGTGATATAAGGCCAATATGAATTAGTTATAATGTTTTTAATAATGAAACTTGTTACTTTTATTATTTTTGCTTCAGTTGTGTTGAGACACAGTCCCTTCTGCCAATGGAAAATTCTCAGTCTGAGATGGGGAACTCAATTATTATGACTGAAGGTAATAAACTTAAAATTATGTTACCTGTCAAGTGGCTCTACCTAAAGAAAAATGATGCAATGCAGTTCCCTTGTAAATACCACAAGAAACACAGAAAAAAAGTTTAAAGTAATGCATGTAAAATCTGAGGATTTTTCCAACATGGGACTTATTCAACAATCATTGATAAGTAACTGCTATGAACAAGTTGCTCTGCTCAGGACTAAAGGGGTAAAAGACAATGATAAGATGTTCTTAATAATTTTAAGCACTCAACTAAGGAGAGAAAGAGGTAGGATACAAATAACTACAGGGCAATGCAACATATAAGTATCATGAGATGGAAAACATCCTACTTAAGTTTTGAGGACAGATTATACATGACAAGAGATAAGTAACGGAAAAAGAAGAATCTGAATTGAACCATAAAAAAGCATTCCAGGGGCACCCAGATGGCTCAGTCATTAAGTGTCTGCCTTTGCCTCGGGTCATGATCCCATGGTCCTGTGATCAAACCCCGCATCGGGCTCCCCTGCTTCTCCCTCTCCCACTCCTCCTGCTTGTGTTCCCTCTCTCACCATCTCTGTCTGTCAAATAAATAAACAAAATACTAAAAAAAAGAAAAAAAAAAAAGCATTCCAATTTGTGGAATATAGCAAGAATATGTATGTAAGGAAACATTAGTAATCATGGAATGCCGTAAAAATAAGCTGCTTACATGAAAAAAAAAAGTCAAGAATTAAAAGGTATTTTGGGACTACAACACTGACAGCCAACAGTGCTAAACTAAGGAATTAGGACTATCTACAGGCAGTACGCTAAGTGCTGGAGACAACTTCTGAACCTAGCAGTTGTACATAATCTAAATAAAATGAGGTGAGACTAAAGAGGTAGAATATCAAGATACTATATTGTCCAAATGATAATGAAGGCCCAAGCATGGATAGTAGCAAAACAATGAATGCAAGTTACAAAATTAAAAAAAAAAAAAATATCAACTAAAGAAGCTTAGACAGTAGTCAAATAAAAATGACCAACAGACTTCTAGCATGGGCAAGAAGGGGAAGAATGATAACCTTTAAAAGTATAGAGAAGTCAGATGTTGCAAAAGAGTAAAAGAATCAGTCATAGAAATCAGTCACTTATTTATTCAAGCATTTATCCAGTATAAGCACAGGCCAGGTGCTAGGTACATAAAGATGAGTAAGGCCTAGTTCCTGCACTAAAAGCAACAGACTCAAATATAACTTAACAATTAATTCCTATATTGGATGATATATATATTCAGTAACATGAGCCACAAAGTGGCATATAAGCTAATTTGCCAAAGGATCAAATACTACATGATCAATCACTAAAATGATTTATCAAAAATGTATCTTAAGTAAAATTTTTGATTATAAGATATGAATATATTCATATATCCAAACAATATATATGCTTTTCTTGTAGAATTTTAAAGAGTGTTCAATTTGCCAAAAGCTTTTCAGGCAGATGATCAATACCACTATTGTTAAAGTTAGAAGGAGCAAAGGCAAAGAGAGAGAGGTACGAAAGCAGTGTAGTTCCAAGAACTGCAAATACTTTAATAGAATAATATAAGAAAAATCTGAAAAGATTGAGAAGGGCTGGATAACAGAAGGTCTGATACATTTTACTGTAAAATTAATGGAAAGTTATTAAAAAGGTCTGAAACAGAGAAGTTCTTTCTAACCTATACTCCCTTCTTAAAGAACAGTCCCTAACCCAAACTCATAGAAAAGTTCTTGCAGCCATATCATTATCAGTACACTGAGAACTCCATACCTCTCTTACTATAACTGACCAGACCAGGAGTACATGTTCTGTACAGGGCCAATCAAATTTTCTCATTAAGAATTTATAACTGTGGCACAGAGTAATTGAGTCAGCTAACTGTAGATATTAGACTTGAAGAGTTCATGGAAATTCAGAAGTTGGGAGGCCATATGAAAGAGAACCAGTATATAGAAGATACAAAGAAGTATACATACTTAAAAAAGAAATAAAGAGAACATGTAGAAAGAAAGCAAGCCTCCAGTTTCCTGTTTAGGAGTCATGGGACATGGCTATATATCCCACCTTTGGATAAAATGAGATGTCCCTCCCTTCCAATAAATCTAATTTTTGTTTAAGCTAATTTAAATGAGTTTCTATTCCATGCAATCCTGACAAAACAAACTGATTAATGCTGGTGATTAATCTAAAGAATAAACTAGAGGACAAACAGGCTAGAAACAGGTAGAATATTTAAACTAGGGAAGAAGTTATCAAAAGAAAGCAATACTAGCAAATATAGGCAGATTATGATGAAAGAAAAGTAGCCAATATTGTGCAGGTCCATGAAGCTTAATTTAAACAACGGAGTTTCAGGAAGGTGAAACAGTATCAATTGCCTCAAGGGACTAGAAGGAGCAGGAGGTCACTGATGCTTTTATGAGAATAATTTCAACAGAATAATTTCTATAGAATAATTGGGACAGAAGTAATATTTTAAAAAGTTAGTAAGTGGTAGGGGCACCTGGGTGGCTCACTGGGTTAAAGCCTCTGCCTTCGGCTCAGGTCATGATCTCAGGGTCCTGGGATCAAGCCCCACATCAGGCTCTCTGCTCAGCGGGGAGCCTGCTTCCCCCTCTCTCTCTGCCTGCCTCTCTGCCCGCTTGTGATCTCTCTCTCTAATAAAAAAAAAAAAAAATTATTAAGTGGTAGAAAATAAACACAACTAAGAAATTTCTTTTAAAAGGATGCCTAGGTGGCTCAGTCGGCTAAGCTTCTGCCTTCCAGGTCATGATCCCAGGGTCCTGGGATTGAGTCCCACATGAGACTCCTTGCTCAGCAAAGATCCTATCTCTCCTTCTGCCTGTCACTCCCACTGCTTGTGCACTCTCACACAGCTCTCTTTCTCTCTCTCTCTCTCTCTCTGACACATTAATAAAATCCTAAAACAAAACAAAGAAAAAGAATTCTTTTAAGGAATGCGATGATTAAAAGAAGTTTGAGGGACCAACAGTATTAAAGAAAAAGTATCTAAAAAAAGAGAGATGTAAACTTTTTTAAAAGCAGAGTCAGGGGAAAATGAAAGCCTCATCTGCAAAAGAATAGAATGATATTCCAAAGGAAGTAGAAATCTAGGAAATTATAGCCTCAATGAGATCAAACAACTTTTCCTTAAAATTGATTAACAGCAACAAAAAACAATGGCTAAGATTTCCAAGAAATCTTAAAGTCAAGAGAAGAAAAGTTGGGGTGCCTGGGTAGCTCAGTCCTTAAGCGTCTGCCTTCAGCTCAGGTCATGATCCAAGGGTTCTGGAATGAAGCTCCATATGGAGCTCCCTGCTCAGCAGGAAGCCTGCTTCTCCCTCTCTCACTTTCATTCCCTCTGTGTTCTGCTTGTGTGTCTCTGTCAAATAAATAAATAAAATCTTTTAAAAGGTGGGGGGGAGAGAAAAGTTGAGGAAACTCACATTATATTAAATACTATGTATCACTCAGTAGAGCCAGTGACTAGGTGAGTGATTTGTCAAGAACAAAGGAATAGTAGATTGGATTTAGGAAAATATAGGTTTGAGCCACAACTGGGAATATGATGGGAAGTTAACAAGAAGTAAATCAAGGATCTTATTGATGAAAGATTTCAGAGGATATAACAAAAAAGAGAAAAACCACAAACTGGAACTGAAGGAAAAAGTGAGTTACTAACGATTTAGGTAAGAATAACTTCAAGCATAATTCATTACATAAGCTAATATGATATACCCTTAACTTCTAACTCACAAAAATTAAATAAGGCTATTCAGAAATGTTTCTGCCTTAAAAACTGGAAAATGTTCTATTTTAAGTTTATAATATATATTGATATTTCATAGTATCTTAAAAATTAAATAACTCAGACCTTTATTTTACTCTGTATTCAAAAATCAACTCCAGATGTATTGACCTATATATAAAAAATAAAACTCCAAAAACTTAGTAGAAAATATAGTTAACTATCTATCAGATCCAAAGTAAGGAAAAATTTCTTACACAAAATGCAATTACAATACAAGAGAAGATTGATAAATTCAACTAAAATTAAAATTAAAGTGTTTTTTTTTTGTTTTTTTTTTTTCCCACCAAAAGATAAGCACAGCAGTGACAAGAATGAGTCCAGGTTTATAAATACCAGTAAATTCTGCAATAAAATTTTGTTTTATATCCAGCATTAAATCTAATCAACTCCAGCACTTTACTAACCATTCACATAACTGATATAGTTTGTTCTTTAAAGAAATAATAATAATAATTAGTTTGCACTGAAAAGTTAACAAATGGGAAAACCAGCAGTTCATAAACTATTTTTTTATTTTTTTAAAGATTTTATTTACTTATTTGTCAGAGAGAGAGAGCACAAGAAGGCAGAGAGGCAGGCAGAGGCAGAGGGAGAAGCAGGCTCCCCGCTGAGCAAGGAGCCCGATATGGGATTCGATCCCAGGACCCTGGGATCATGACCTGAGCCGAAGGCAGCTGCTTAACCAACTGAGCCACCCAGGCATCCCTTATAAACTATTTATATATAAAATTTTCACTACTTTTTTGCTTGTAAATTCATTCTTTAATTGAATCAACTAACTTTTGAGTGCCTGGTACATGTTAAGTGATAAAATATTTTATGACTTTCTATGGTTGTTCATTTAGATAATTTGTGAATCCACAGGTCAAAACTGTGTAACTTTATCCTTTCTGTAACAAATCTAGAATAGATATTAAGTGTAGGCTTCATGATCACAATGATATAAATTATTCTAAATATTTGCCAAAAAGCAAAACATTTAAAACTGTCCCTCCCACAAACTCCCTAAAATAAAGTGAAAAGACAAGTTACAAACTGAGAGACGACATTCACAGTATACACAAAGAATTAACATGAACAGGAATTTCACTGATAAGGAACTATAAAAGGCCAATAAACATAAAAGGAATTGTTCTACATCAGTGATGATCTGGAAAATGCAAATCAAGACCACAATGTGGTAACATACATTCTACACTCCTCTGATTTGTAAAAATTAAAGACAATATCAATTGTTAGAGAAGATAATCAAAGGATCTTTCATATACTGCTGATATGAATATAAATTGGTGTAATCATATTGGAAGTTGGGCATCATCTTCTAGAGTTGAGCATTCACCTTCCTTGTGAGACAGCAATTCTACCTTTAGGTACATAATTAATAAAAATTCTTATATGCATACAATAGGAAAAATGCATAGAGTGTCCACAGAATTTCTCACCATCACTAAAACCAAAAACTAAATGCTCAACAAGGGAGAGTGAGTGAATCAATAACCAAACATCCAACACAGTAAGAGTTGATGATACTTTACTCAATGAAATATTATACAGAAATTAAAATGACTACAGCAACATGCAATGGTACAAAAAAATCAACTTCAGAAAGATTATATTCAACATAATTATACAAAAACAACTAAAATAAAAGATACATCTTTTTGAATTACATATCAGGTAAAGCTATATACAAATAAAGCAAGAGAATGAACACAGGACTCAAGATGATCATGACCTTAGTTGTCAAGAAGGTGGAGATAGGGGTAGGTTGAGTTCCTAACTTTTTTGGGAGGTGGGGAGTGAGTAGTGTCCCTGGGTGCCTATTAGAGTGACTGAGGGATGGATAATTAATCCAATGCAGTGTACCTAAGGTTTAGTAAAAGTTAAAAAAAAAAAAAAAAAAGCCCAAATATAATGAAATTAGTTCAACTACAGGAAAGGGGAAACAGTATGATTAATGTGTAAAATATATTTAACACATGTATGTATGATATTTAGATATGTAAGTATGTCTTCTATAATCTAAAACAAATTCCAAATTCTGTCATAACAGCTTTCCAATAAATCAAGGTGTTTGTGAGCCAGGGAAGGAAAGCTTTAACTAATTAGAAAAAGTAAATCACTGCTGAGTTTCTAAAATAGATAGATCTTACTAACAGTGTATCTTATGTAATTCTTATGTATCAGTCCATCTTTATAATGTGACATCAACATTTACCTTCAAATCTAAGGTATTTATTATCATCAAATATATTCCTCCCATGTTTTCCTGTTCATTTTAAACAGACAATATTTATACGCATATTACACAATTTTTGTGAGATTGTGAAAAGTGAAACATGACAATAGAGCTAATTTCAAATAAAATTTTATTAGATAAAATGAGAAACTAGACGTGTATCAAAACAAATGTTTTCTATTTCTGCTTTTCTAAGATATTAGAAGCTTTTTGACTAATGTGCTTTCCCATTCAAAATACTAAATATCTTTTTAAAGCTTTTAAATATTTTTCTAACTATTCTTTTAAGGTTTTATTTATTTATTTATTTGAAACAAGAGAGCACACACAAGGGAAGAGCAAATGGAGGAGGAGGAGAGAGACAAGCAGACTGCACTGAGCTGAGACTGATGCAGGGTTCGATCTCATTAACCTGAGACAGTGACCTGAGCTGAAATCAAGAGTTAGATGATTAACCACTGAGCCACCCAGGTGCCCTGAGAAGTAACTATTCTGTTTAAATATCCTACACTTATCTGCAAGTTTTAAGTGATATTTATCTCTACAAACTACTACTCCACTCTTCTTTGTTTAAAAAGGGGCACACAGGGGCGCCTGGGTGGCTCAGTCGTTAAGCGTCTGCCTTCGGCCCAGGTCATGATCCCAGAATCCTGGGATCGAGCCCCGCATCGGGCTCCTTGCTCGGCAGGAAGCCTGCTTCTCCCGCTACCATTCCCTCTGCTTGTGTTCCCTCTCTCGCTGTGTTTCTCTCTGCCAAAAAAAAAAAAAAAAAAAAAAAATTAAAAAGGGGCACACAGAAATAACCCGATAAAAGGCATAAAAATCTGTTGCCAAATTTGAAAAGCAAAAGGAGAAGAGCCCAAGGAATCCAATGCAAAGGGCTGGGGT
>CM053606.1:64355820-64385926 GCA_028646535.1 Procyon lotor | reverse complement strand
AGAACTATGAACACTTTTTATTTTCTTTGTACTTTCCTGTATTTATAGATTTTCTACAATGAACATGTATTATGTTTAAAATTTAAAAGAACTGTAGTGGTGGGCACCTGGGTGGCTCAGTTGGTTAAACGACTGCCTTCGGCTCAGGTCATGATCCCCGAGGCCCGGGATCAAGTCCCACATCCGGCTCCTGGCTCTGCAGGGAGTCTGCTTCTCCCTCTGACCTTCCCCCTCTCATGCTCCCTCGCGCGCGTGCGCTCTCTCTCTCTCTCTCAAATAAATAAATAAATAAATAAATAAATAAATAAATAAATAAAATCTTAAAGAAAAAAAAAAAAAGAACTGTAGGAGTGCCTGGATTCCTCAGCTGGCACTTAGTTAAATGCCAGTTAAACAACCAACTAACTCAATTTCGGCTTAGGTCATGATCTCCGGGTTGTACGTTCAAGCCCCATTTCAGGCTCTGTGCTGAGTGTGGAGCCTGCTTAAGATTGTCTCTCCTCCCTCTGCCCTTCCTGCTCATGCTCTGTCTTGAAAGGAAAGGGAAGGGGAAGGGAAGGGAAAGGTGAAGGGAAGGGGAAGGGAAGGGGAAAGGGAAGGGGGAAAGGAACGGGGAAGGGAAGGGAAGAACTGTAAAATCCACCCTGCCTATCCTGCTTACTTTCTCACACTACTCACACTAACATTCCTCCAACCCACCATAAAATCTTAATCATCAGGACAGAGACATTCTACTTTCCGGCATCACTGCAAAATTAGACATCACCTAATTTCACACAGATGGTTAAAATAACAGTGTTGTACATAGATAGGTATAACAGAATTAGTGCAGAAATCCCTTTTGAACTTTTCAAGGGAATATTTTTGGGACAAGGGATTCAAATGTTAGTTTCTTAGGGCAATAATTATAATCAATTTTTTTTTTTTTTTTTTTTTTTTTTAAGATTTGATTTATTTGAGAAAGAGAGAGCAAGAGAGCACAAGCAGGGAGGAGAGGGAGAAGCAGACTCCCTGCTAAGCAGGGAGCTCGATGCTGGGCTCAATCTCAGATCCTGGAACCATGACCTGAGCCTAACGAAGGCAGATGTTAACCAACTAGGCCACCCAGGCACCCCTATAATCAACTTCTGTTAGAACAGTCAAGACATTTCTTATTGTAGATGACAAATGAAAGGCATCTTCTCATCAATGTACTGAGTGCCTACTAAGTGCCAAATTCATAGCTTAATCACACAGGAGCTTAAAATGTTAAAGCTAACTATATCTTATGGATAGATTACAGAGAACTGCAAAATCATTTGGAGGGATTTCAGCAAACATTTGACAACTTTCATCACAAATGTAATTGTTAAATGAAAACCTGCAAAAAGGTTATTTTTGCACTGTTAGTCCTTGTAGAATATTAATCTTAGTCCCAACAACAAAGTACTGCTAAATTATAGACTACTAACAGAACACGGAAATCATTTTTCTTTGTTATAGAGGAACCTAACAAACAGTATAAATTTATACTAAAGTTAACTCTGGTTAATTACATTTTTGGTCCATTTTTTTTAAAGTTCACACATCCATAACACTGCAATGCAAAATATTTATGGATCCACAGAACTGTGGCAGTTCAAAATATGGTATAGTGGAAAATGCACAGATCTGATTTCAAACTCAGATTTACAGCATTAACCATGAACAATCTACGTAACAGCCCTAAACAGTTTCCTGATGTGTCGAATGGAAATAACAACCTTATTGGACTATAGTAAAGACTAAATAAGGTAGATAGAGTACCAAGTACATTAACTGATATATAGCAAATGTTCAATAAATGTTATTTATACCCTCTTCTAGAAAGTGAAGTCATATCTTCTCAACTTTATATCCTCCAATATATGATAGATTTTGTAGATACTCAATAAATGTTTCTTAAAATGAATCCCTGTAACTTAAGGCTAACTATCTCAACTTTGCACTTGAGCAAGTCACCTCTACTTAAAAAAAAATCTGCTAAGAAAGGAATTTAAGATTCTTGGCCTCCTACTTCATTAGGCATTTGATGATGATAAATCACTGATAATCAACAAGGTAATTTTATTAGTATGGTATTCAATATCTGAATTTGCAGTCTACCAAATTGCTGTTGTAACCAATATTTTCATTTTGAGATTCTTTAGATAGTTTTTATTAATCCAGTTTCCTTAAAAATAAACTTTAATTTCTTTGGCCCAAAAAAGTATCTCACTAGGTTTCCACTTCAAATAAAAAATAAAGAGAACAGGATAAAACAAGTTAGTTATAAAGGATAAAAATGAGAAATTGCCAATTGTTCATGTTTTTAATAGTCTATTTTTATTTTTACTACAGCAAATATTCTACCTTATACATTGAGGCCTCTAGCCATCAAAGTTTATGTGTACTTTATTAATGATTCCTTGTTGAATAAGCCTCCTAAATTACTAGCAAGAGGTAGAAACATTACTCCATAGAAGTATTACAGTAATTAACAAGGCAAAACACTGATTTTGTTTTGTCTTTCCATAACTGAAAGTTAATAATAAGCCAATTCCAACTCAAGTAGTAAAGTATTTCAAATTCTGCAATATAATTTGAAAAAGTTTTAAAATGTTGGATATACAGGGACTCCTGAGTGGCTCAGTTGGTTAAGTGTCCACTTTTGACTCAGGTCATGATCCCAGAGTCCTGAGATCAAGCCTGGTGTGGAGCTCCCTGCTCAGCAGGGAGTCGGCTTTTCCCTCAGGTTCTTGTGCTCTTGCTCACTCTTTTTTTCCCTCTCAAATAAATAAAATCTTAAAAAAAAAAAAAAAGTTGGATATACAATGTTTCTAAAAATAAGTATCAATTTCACTAAAAGTAGGTTGTAACATGTAACTTTCAGAGTGACACAAGTATTCCTGAGACAAGATAGGGCAAAGTAACAGTTTTTAACTACTAAACACCAGTTTTAAAACTTGCTACATAATTATTTAAATACTTAAATCAGTATGTCAGAGAAGCATTAAGAAGTACATATTAATTTCTCAATTTAAACAAATTCGAACTTAGACGCTTTTTAAAAACTGGTTCTCCGAACAAGTTTGAGAAATACTTGGTTACTATACACTAGTTTCATGACCCAATGAAATAGTAAAAGATTTAAATAGGTGGATATACCTGTCCATCTATTTAAATGTACTTTTATACTTAAGATATTAAGATCTTAATATATATATTAAGATATACTTGTCCATCTATTTAAAAAGCAAATTTTATCACAATTTATCTTAAATGCTGATATAAATAATGTTCTCAATTAATTTAATACACATTATATTATTTATATATATAAAGTCCAAATGCAGTAACTTTTATTAAAACCAGGAGTCAATTATACCAAGACAAATGCCCTGGATATACTTGTCAACTTATAAGGTAACACTTAATAAAAATCATTCTTTTTCTGGAAGCTGTTAGGCTTTTTTTTTTTTTTTAAATCTAACTTTAGGTTAGGTGTTCCCCTACTTTGACACCATTTTTTAAAGTCATATTTAAAATTTCTTATCTCTTTGACTTGCTTCCTTTTTGTCAAAATTGATCTTATTAAAAGTCCCTAAGTGTTTTAACACATATGAAAATATATTTGCAGGTCCAGTGCCAAAATGAGTGTCTTTTATAGATAACTTTCTATAAAATACAAATAAAGATGCCAAGTATTTTCTAATTCTGAAGCCACTCCATTCAAAGAAAAATGCTCCTGCCCATTTTTATAAATTTTTCTCAGTCAGAACCAAAGGATGCTTTTCAAATTTCAAGATTAGTGTGGAAAGCATTTCCAACGTGCCTCAAACAAACCCACTTTAAAAGCTCATGTAAATTAATAAAACAATAAATTCCAATCATTTAGAAAATGTGGTATGCTGTAAGACCTTATGAAAGGCTAAGAGTAATTAAACTACTATATGGCAGCATGTTCAATGACATGAAATTCAAAGCTGATTCAAAGGACTCCAAGTTAGCAACCTTGCATTGGTATATACCTTGTTGAAATCTTTATTTTTGCTCACTAAATATCAAACATAACAATGCCTTCAAGCTTACATCTAAATGCACAATAAACTGAACTTAAAGGGAATCTATCAAAAATACTTAAACAGCAAAAAAATACTTAAACAGCAAAAAGTTGCAATATTTAATTCTGGCATCATCAAGAATCAACCCTTCAGTGTCTAGATTCAGCCTTTTAAAAAAGAATCAACGGTCTAACGCACAAAAAAGTGTATCTTTTCTTAATTCCTATCTCCAATATTCGAGGAGCTAGAAGACGTCTACAGTAAAACACACCACCAAGTAAAAAAAAAAAAAAAAAAAAAAGCAAAAAATTTTAATCCAAATGTGAACATCTCTGGAACACCTCGAAGTAATAAAAAATAAACGCAACAGAGTAGCGTAGGTACCCTTGCATAGCACAGACTTAAGGACAAAAATCGTGCCTACATCATTAAATATTTAGCCGTAAATGGAAAACAACAATACTACTACTCGACATACTCAACTTGTTCAAGGGACCTATTTTGTTCTCATCTTCTGCAGGCATGTGGTGCCCAACATTCTCCCTCAGTCTACTACTTGCTCATTTGTAAACAACTTCTGTAGCTCTTTCTCTGGTATTCAAACAGGAGGGAAAATGAAAGTCTGAAAAGCATCAGCATCTAAGCTTCCGGATCTGAGCAGCGAGCAGCAGAGGGGACCATATAGCTATCATCTAGTTAAAGAGAGAAACAGCAGAAAACGTAGTAGCCCTATTAGAGGAATGAAATTCAGTCACCTGAAGAGGGCTAGTGAAGTGAGGCAAGCATTTGGTATGACACACTTTAAAAAGAAGAAGAAAGGGGAAAAAAAAAAAAAACTTGTCTGGGGGCTGGAAGTTATGGGGGCGCTCTTTGTGCGGAGTTGGGAGGGGAAGGGGTGGGACGAGAAAACAGCTTGGGAGTCATTCAAAGGAGTTTAAGGAGCGGTGTACGAGGGAAAGGCGGGGCGGGGTCTGGCCTGGCGAAGGGAGGGGGCTTCAGAGGCGTCCGCGGGCGGCTCTGACACCAGGGAGGGGGCGGTGAGCTGGCTGCTCCGGGGACCGAGTGGAAGCCGACTGCAGGCAGCCGACAGAGATGGGGTCCCTCTGGTAGGCAGAGTCAAAGTGGTGGCA
Source organism: Procyon lotor (assembly GCA_028646535.1). NCBI lineage: Eukaryota > Metazoa > Chordata > Mammalia > Carnivora > Procyonidae > Procyon > Procyon lotor. Next base: position 64,380,735 of record CM053606.1, on the reverse strand, counting down.
GGCCAGAGCTCTGGCGGGGGAAGAGAGTCCGGCTCCCGAAGGAAGCGGCTCCCGAGTGACATCCCCGAGTTTCCGCACTTAGCGGGCTAGGGGCGCGGCAGCCCTACGGTTTCCCTGGGCCCCAGAACCCGCGCCAGACTTTCTCCCCCTCTCCTTCGCCAGCGCCTCCCGCCCCGGCCGCGGCCCTTACCTGCAACTCCGTGAGCAGAATCTCCCCTCGGTCGGGGTTGGACGCCATTGCGCTCCGTTCTGGACTCCGCACCTGGCCGCGGCCGCCGCTGGCGAAGGGAGAAGGCGGGACGGGACCCGAGGAGCGGGGAAAGAAAGAAAAAAAAAACTAGGGATTCATGGAGGCGCAGCCCCTGCTGGAGGCGCGGCTTACTTCGCTCGGTTCATGGAGAGCGGCGGGGAGCGAGGGCACTCGTAGCGGGCTCCCCCTCGCCTCCAGCCCGCCGCCGCCGCCGCCGCCCGCCCGCGCCGGATTCAGTTCGCTCAGTCGCTCCCTCTGGGCGACGCCAGGAGCCGCCTCAAGATTCTCGGTGCGGGGCGCTGCTGCCGCAGCTGCAGCTCCTCCTGTCGCACCATTTGGCTGTCACTGCGTCGCAAAAGCGGCCTCACTTGGCGGCTGCCAGAACACGTGACGGCAGAGGCCGCTACCTCCAGTAGCGAGGGGGAGGTGGGGCGGAGAGGACCCCGAGGGCGGGAGCAACGCGGGGGGCGGGGCGGCTTCTGACCCGGCTCCACGGAGGGGGCAGCTATTGGACGCCCCCAGGGTGAAAATGGGGGAAAGGACTGGGCTCGCGTCTCTTGGGAGGCGGGAAGAGGAAGAAAAAACACACGCCAGCTTTTCTGCTGCGTTTAACGGCCCCACCGTGAACACTAGAACTCTGGAGCTTACTCTTCCGCTTTTTTTTTCCCTAGCGCCACTTCTGTCGTCGAAGTTTAGGCCTAACGTAAACGAGCCCCATTCTAACCTCCACAGCCTAAAGAGTTTCAGGGCTCAAATTTTATAGATTATTCCTCTGCCCCCCACTGACCCAAGCTGTTAATCTTGCCTTTTGCTCCCTCCCTCTCCCAGCGCGCCATTCCGAGCAGTAAGGTGCACAGCTGGCTAAACTGGGGTGTGGTCTGTACTTTTCAAGAAAGAAAAAAGAGCCTGGGATCTCTAGCAGTCTCTAATGCACAGCTTTTAAGATGCCTTTTCCCAAGCGCTGAGATGCTGTGGTTGGGGGTGTAGAACTCCACTGAATTTAGAATCTCATTAGTTCTCAGGTTGTTTTAACTGAATGTGAACTGAAGGAGGTGGGGTGGATTAGCCCCGAGCTTGGAAAAAAAAAGCCAACTTTCCTTTATGAGGTAAACATCCGAGCTAACCTGTCAATTAGTGACATATAGTTAAGTAGTGTAAGTTTTGGTTTAAGAAAATGATACTGTAGTATTCGGGAATGTCAATAAAGTCACCAACAGGTACCTTTTGGTTTGTCTCAGCTGTGAATGTGTATTGCAGGCAGCTGATTAACTTAAATTGAGGCTGGAATACAATGTCTTTGTTAAAAGCTACTCTGAGAAGGTGTTAGGGGTTATTTAGTTAGATAGCTACTTGAAAGGCATAATTGGCATACTTCTTAAGAAATATAGTATTACGTACTTCTCTTAAACTCCTGTTTAGATCTGTTGGGGTGATATTTATCTTTTTGACTTCTCAAGTCTCCTGCATTAATTTGACATTTATTGAAGATCTAGAGTTTTATGACCACTATGAGTTTCTGGACTCCAACTCATAATATGTGATAAGGAATTTTTCTTTCTTGTATTTTAAATGTTTGCAGCATATATGTTTAATGCATTGCTTTGATTGAAATGATAATTAAAACATATGCAATAGTAACACTTGGAAAAGCCAGCACATAATTGACCTTCCTGGTAACTAAGAGCCAGACAATGTCATAAGCCCTGAAGTTACAGCTGTGATTAAGAGAGTCCTTTTCCCTGGAGTTATTGAGTCTTTTGGAGAAATAGACTTGTGTCCAAATAAATATGATGCAATTTTTAAGTGGTAAGCACAAAATGTTAGGGAAGCACTGTATTCAGATATGTATAGACATATATAATGTGTGTGCATGATAAAATACGCATAACATAAAATTACTATTTGAACAATTTTTTTTTAAGATTTTATTTATTTATTTGACAGAGAGACACAGTGAACAGTGAGAGAGGGAACACAAGCAGGGGGAGTGGGAGAGGGAGAAGCAGGCTTCCCATCAAGCAAGGAACCCGATTCGGGGCTCGATTCCAGGACCTTGGGATCATTACCTGAGCCGAAGGCAACCCCCTTTTAAACAATTTTAAAGGTACTTATATTTTGCTTATTTTTGCCTTTTCTTACTGTTTAAATGGATTTGACATGGCTGACATGCACATAGTTGGTGCTTAATGTCAGAATTAAAAATTACCTACTGGCTCAGTTTGTAGAGCATGTGACTGTTGATCTTAGGGTTGTAGGTTTGAGCCTCATGTTGGGTATAGAGATTACCTAAAAATAAAATCTTTTTTTTTAAGATTTTATTTATTTATTTGACAGGAGAGAGATCACAAGTAGGCAGAGAAGCAGGCAGAGAGAGAGGGGGAAGCAAGCTCCCCACTGAGCAGAGAGCCCAATGTGGGGTTCAATCCCAGAACTCTGAGATCATGACCTGAGCCAGAAGCAGAGGCTTTAACCCACTGAGCTACCCAGGCGCCCCTAAAAATAAAATCTTTTTTTAAAAATTTACCAATGTAAGAACTTAGAAACATAGTCAAAGAGCATTCTTTAAAAAAATAAAATCAGATATAAGAAAATGTTCATATTTTTATAGTACCATGGAATTTTTTAACTAGAAGAAACTTAAAATGTCTAGCATAACTCTTAACACAGGTAAAAAGAAAATAGGCCATGATATAATTAATAAGGAGCATGGCAACAGTATTACTTAGTGGCAGAGATGGAGAATGAACATAAATCTAATTGCTTGTCCCAGCCTTGTTTTAACCTACATCATGCTACCATAAGTACTTTAAAATAGAATCATCATGGGATGCCTGGGTGGCTCAGTCAGTTAAGTGTCTGCTTTTGGCTCAGGTCATGATCCCAGGATCATGGGCTCCCTGCTCAACAGGGAGCCTGCTTCTTCCTCTGCCTGCTGCTCCCTCTGCTTGACTCTTTCTCTCTGACAGATAAATAAAATAAAAATAATAAAAATTTAAAACTTATTAAAAAATAAAATAGAATCCTCATTTAAACTGAACTCAAAGCATTATAGTCCCACATTTTTTTAACCACAGAAAAAGACTTCAAACTACATAGTTCTAGAGCTCAAAAAGTTTTAATTTGTTATCACATGTGAATGTAAGTAACAAATATAAAAAGTTTTTAAAGCTATGGGAATTATTTCTGATTAGGTATACTGGGGAAAATAGTGCATATGAAAGGGAGGCCAAGACAATATAAAAACTGTATGACAATCTGGAAAATGTAATAGTTTAAACAATAAATTAGTTTAAGCTAAAAACTACAATCCAGCTCACAGTCTCTGTTTAGGAAAAAAAATGTAGTAGGACATGGGACAACTTATCAGAATGAAGCACACTTGAAAAAGTTTTAATGGAAACTCATATCATATTTCTTCAGATGAATTGTATTCAGTCCCCATTTGCAAATGGTTTTAGGGAATCCTACATACATGTTACCTCAAGTTATGTTCTAATTTATATTAACAATAAAAAAGAGGAAAGCTTTGTTGTTGCTGTTTTTCTTCTTTCAAACAAATGTCCATGTAAGGAAATAAAGACCAAAAAATAACTGGATTGTATCACTATTTATGCAGGTGCCTTTAAAAATATTTCATAAATATTTAAAGGTCCCTAAAAAATAGAAATGACCAGGATGCCTGGCCAGCTCAATCGGTAGAGCATGTGACGCTTGATCTTGGGGTTGTGGGTTTGAGACTGATGTCGGGTATAGAGATTACTTAAAATCTTTTTTAAAGGAAGGTAGAAATGACCAAACATAAAGAAATAGTTTTAATTAACAATAATTAGAAAGAAAATGTTATTTCTGTTTTCCTTTTTTTAAAAGATTTTTATTTTCGTATTTGAGAGAGAGAACAAAGCAGGGATGTGGGGGAGGGGCAAGGCAGAAGGTGAAGGAAAAGCAGACTCCTTACTGAGCAGGGAGCCTGACTGGAGGCTTGATCCCAGGATCCTGAGATCAGGGCCTGAGCTGAAGGCAAATAGACACTTAGCTGACTGAACCACCCAGGCACCCCTGTTTTTCCATTTTAAGTTGGAAGAAGTGTTATTGGAAAAATCCTAGGAAAGCTGAACTTTTTTTTTTTCATTGTTATCTTCTGTGCTGTTGTGAGGAAAAAGACATTCAGATGATAAGGTACCTCTTTTCCCTTGATCCTAAATGAAATAAGAACTATATATCCAAGGAAAGAGTTAGAAACCTTTTTTTTGTGAGCCACAATGTTTTTATGTCTTGTATTTTCATTTCCCTTTGCTCTTAATATTTATTAAAAAGTTTTTGAAAATTCTAGCTTATCTATCCCAACAGCATTATAGAGAATCAAGGGAAGGGTTTTTGTTGTTGGTTTGGTTTGCTTTTGTTATTGTTTTTTTCTTTTCTTTTCTTTTTAAGTTTATTTGAGAAAGATTGAGAGTGAGAGAGAGAGAATGAGAGCACAAGTTGGGGGAGCAGCAGAGAGAGAGGGAGAAGCAGACTTCCTGCTGAGCAGGAAGCCTGATGCAGGGCTTGATCCTGGGACCCTGAGGTCATGACCTGAGCACCCAGGTGCTCCTGTTATTGTTTTTTCAATGTTAATGTTGATAGAAAAGGAGAACCGTAACACACTGCTCCCAAGGGATCAAAGTGAAATAGCAGTGGTAATCAAAGTGACAAATTCCCAAAGGAGAGACAAAACTCAGAGAGAGAGAGTCAGAACTGCTTGGTCACCATCCTCTTCCTTAACCCCCTGTAGAGATTGTTCCCTTGTATGGATGAAGATAGTTTGTTGGAAGACAGTTTATGGATGAAGATTGTTCCCTTGTATGGATGAAGAGTCAGCTATAGTGACTGTAGCAGATTCTCTTGGGGGTGTCCACTCAACTCCTTTCCCCTTCTCTGGGAATTTCCCTTATTCCATGAGAAGTCTCTATAGCCATGTTGATTCTTCTTGACATAGATCTTCCAGTAAACTATGGGCGGATCGTGATAGAACATGTCTAAGTTTAGCAAATGAGATTCTTACTCCAAGAATTTGGAAATAAAATATTGGAATATTAATCAACTGGTGACTACTATGCCAAGCAGTCTTTCCTGTTTCGGGCATAGTTCCTACTTTCTGGATCCATCTGGTTGCACGTTTGTATTCTTTATATCTTGGTAATAGAAAGTCTAAATCAAACTGGCTTAAGAAAGAAAAAAAAAGGGGGAGGTTCAAGGACAAGAATGGCCATTTTCTGTCATATGTAAAAGAGGCAGAAAAATCTGCTCTTTGGAAAGAGAAAAATCCTTCCTTCCTGTCACTGGAAATACAATGCTTACTATGGCATACCCGGTCTTTGTCTTCATGGAACTTATAGTTTAGTTAAAGGAACATAATGACAAAGAAGGTAAATTCAGGATACCTTGTGGGTTTGGGGGTTTTTTAAAGTTTTATTTATTTAATGTAATCTCTACACCCAACATGGGTCTCAAGGAGACCAGGAGTCGCATGTTCCTCTGACTAAACCAGCCAGGCAACCAGAATTCAGGGTACTTTGAACATAGGTCAGGCAGTCCTTTCTTGAGTACTTCACACTTAAGCTGAGATCTCACTGGTGAGTAAATATTAACTGGGCAGAAAAGGGTGTCAAGAACTTTCCAAGGAAGCAGAATAACAGAGATAAAGTTCTAAGGCAGGAGGGAGAAACCCGTGTAAGCTCTGAAAGGCTAGTGGGGCCACAAAAAAGAGACTGACCAATAAGAGCTCATAGAGCACGGGTTTCAATTAGGATAGGCTAGGTTCTGCTGCATAACAAATGATTCCAAAAATCTCGATGGTCTGCAATAATAAGGCTTATTTATCTCTCATGCTACATATCACCATGACTCTGTTCCATATCATCTTCACTCTGAACTCAGGCTGACAGAGTGGTCTCTATCTGCAACGTTGCAGAAGGAAAACAAAAGCGGTAAATCCCTACTGGTTCTTAAAGTGTGTGCTCATATTTCACTTCCATTAAAAAAAAAAAAGGTTTTATTTATTTTTTAGAGAGAGAGAGAGCACACACACAAAGCAGGGAGAGTGGCAGACAGAGCAGGTACAGGGAGAAGCAGGCTCCCCACTGAGCAGGGAACCAGATGCAGGGCTTGATCCCAGAACCCTGGGATCATGACCTGAGCTGAAGGCAGATGCTTATTTTAACTGACTGAGTCACCTAGGCATCCCCTACTTTCATTTTTCATCAGCAAAACCTTTGCCATGCCTGAAAGTAACAGGGGCAGGACTTTATATATAATCCTTTGACAGAAAGGAACACAATAAAGGGCAATGGATGTGGGTGAATAGTAACCCAGTTCCATACCATGTTTAAGATTTTAAAGACTTAGAGATTTTAAAGATTTTAAAGATTTAGAGTTTATCCTAGGAGCAATGGAAAACGACTGAATACATTTTCCATTAAAAACCTCTCTGAGGGGGCGCCTGGGTGGCTCAGTCGTTGGGCATCTGCCTTCGGCCCAGGTCAGATCCCAGGGGCCTGGGATCGAGCCCCGCATCAGGCTCTCTGCTCTGCAGGAAGCCTGCTTCTCCCGCTACCATTTCCTCTGCTTGTGTTCCCTCTCTCACTGTGTTTCTCTCTGTCAAATAAATAAAATCTTAAAAAAAAAAACCTCTCTGAGGGGCGCCTGGGTGACTCAGTCAGGTGAGCATCCAACTCCTGATTTCGGCTCAGGTCATGATCTCAGGGTTGTGAAACTGAGCCCTGTGTCAGGCTCCATGGTGAGCGTGGAGCCTGCCTAAGATTCTCTCTCCCTCTCCCTCTGCCTCTCCCCACGCCCCCTCCCCCCAAAAAATCTCTGGCTGTGATCAGAACAACAGATTAGAAATGGGCAAGAGTAGATTTGGGGAGATAAATTAGGAAGTCATTTCAGTTTTCCAGGCAGAAAAAGATAGTATTTTATAATAAGCTCGTGGCATTAAAAATGGAGAGAAGCCAAGAGATTTAAAAGATAAGAGGATCTAACAATATGCAAAGAGAAGCTGCAGTGATTGAAACTACTATGTAGTCGTAAAATGGTGGCAGAAATATAGCTGAATTGGTTTCTGATGTCTTACTATTTGCCTACTCTAGTCTTCTGGGAAGATCAGCTACTCTGTTCTCTGTCCTTGGGTTTTCTGTGTTCTCCTAATAAGTCTCCCTTTTGACTTAAGATACTCTGTGTGTGTGTGTGTGTGTGTGTGTGTGTGTGTGTGTGTGTGTGAGTGTGCGTGTGTGCGTGCTCAAGCAAACAGTCCTAACTAAGACACTCAGCCAAGATGAGAACCATCAGAGAAAAGTGACACCACTGCTCTGGCTATAGGGTAGAAGGAGATAGAACCAGTTTAACTTGTGCTGTCTCCTTTTCCAATGATTCCTTCTCTATCCAGTTTACTTATTATTCCCCCAAAGACCCCAACACCAGCAAATGTATAAATTATAAATTAAACCTGATATGAACCTTCCCACACCACTTTTCTGATACATCTATTTGGGTACTTACATTCCTTCTTTTATAATTTTTTTAAAGATTTATTTATTTGAGAGAGAGAGAGAGAGAGAGAGTGTGTGTGTGTGTGCACACCAGAAGGAGAGGGAGAAGCAGACTCCCCACTGAGCAGGGAGCCTGATATAAGACTTCATCCCAGGACCTCAGGATCATGACCTGAGCCAAAGGCAGATGTTTAACTGACCAAGCCATCCAGGTGCTGCCCCTGGACACTTATATTTCTTTGTGGAGTCTTGTATACAATTTTGTTCTCCTGTTAGACTTGAAGTCACTAGAAAGGGTCCATGTGTCTTATGTGACCTACAATAGTATCTCTGGTGAGTGGATAGTGTCTATGTTTGTGTGTGTGTTTCTATATGTATTACAGAAATATTTTAGGACAACTGTAAGCTAGGGACTCCCTGTCTCTCAGAAAATTAAATAAGCTTGTTTCATAGTCTCTAAATTCAAGCCTCTATTTCCCCAATCCAATTTTTAAGACTGTGACAGGTTATTTACACAAGCTCTCCCCCTCTAAAACACCCCCACAGCACTCCACCCACCCCTCGCCTGTGTCTTTTGTTTCTGCCTATATTGATGTGGACCTGAAGTTCAACCCATGACCAAGTGTCGTCGAGCACTTACAAATTCATGGACTTGGTACCAAAGATTTAAGAGGAGTTACACTCTATGATGTGTTGCCTTTCACCTTGAATCTGGGTCTACCTCTCCTTTTCTACCCTGTTATTACAAATGAGATTGTTTTGAAATTTCTCCCCAAAATATACATGTTGTCCTGAAAAAGATACCAGAAAATACTATTTTCCTAGCTTGGTAAATCTAATCACCAAACGAATGGTAACATTTTAAGTTTTATGTATTTGAAGTAATGAAAAAGAAAGTAAGTTTTAACAAGCACTGAGAAGTCAAACTTTTTATGTTAATCCTCAGGATCCATTTATACTCTTAAAAATTATCAGACTCCAGGGGTGTCTACGTGGTTCAGTTGGTTAAGCCTCTGCTACCAGCTCTGGTCATGATCTTGGGGTCCTGGGATTAAGCCCTGCATTGTGCTCTCTGCTCAGTGGGGAGTCTACTTCTCCCTCTCTTTCTGCCCCTCCTCATGCCCCACTTGTGATCTCTTTTTCTCCCTCTCAAATAAATAAATAAAATCCTTAAAAAAATTATCAGACCCCAAAGAGATTTTTGTTTTATATCTTCTCATGTTTACTGTATTAAAAGTTAAAAGGGAAGAATTTTTAAAACACACAATATACAAGCTCATATTTCATTGTGAGAACCTCATCCCATCCAACCATACAACCATGGTTGCCATAAAACCTCTACCTTATACGTGCAGGAGAATAAGAGTAAAAAGGCAAGTAACATCTTTTTTTTTTTTTTAAAGATTTTATTTATTTGACAGAGAGAAACACAGTGAGAGAGGGAACACAAGCAGAGGGAATGGTAGCAGGAGAAGCAGGCTTCCCGCCAAGCAAGAAGCCCGATGCGGGGCTCGATCCCAGGACCCCGGGATCATGACCTGAGCCGAAGGCAGACGCTTAACAACTGAGCCACCCAGGCACCCCGGCAAGTAACATCTTAACATGATGAAAATGGATTTGACTTTACCCATCCCCTGATCCTTAGATGATTCTGGATTAGTAAAGTTTCTCTACATGTGAGCATGTGAATGTGATCTCTGTGCTTCTAGAGTTTAAGATCTATGACCATGCCAAAATAATTACAAGCTTTTGGGATTTTATTTGAAACATTGGTGTGGTACATGAGAAATTTCAGCCGTCCTTGTCAAAATGAAAAAATAATACAATATGAAAAAATGTATGTAAAAACTGTTTTACTACTGGTGCTTCCTTTAGAGGAAAACTCTTTTACAACTGTAAAATACTAATAGAATTTAATAGGTAACATGGGTCATACCATACATTTTAGAGGGTTTGTCCCTGGTGGACAACAGGGAGGTAGCTTTTCCTAGCATCATTTCTTAAGCACCCAGCTATTATTTGATTATGTGTAACTGCTATTTGAATTAGAGTAAAGCTAAGCTTTTGTAATGAAGAGGCTCCAAATACATCATGTAGAGAACACTGAAATTTGTTATTCTGTCACACATCAGGATTGCGCAAGGTAAGCAACCCAAGTTTTTAGACTGACTCTGCTCCATGGGGCCATCCAAGGATCCAGGTTCCTTCTATCTTACTGTTCTACTATCTGCAGTCACATTATTCTCAACTGTATGGTTGAAGCTGGGTCCAGGAACTGCATGATCTACCTTTATGAAAGGAAAAGAGAGCATCAGGGGTCTAATGTCCTATGTTTTACGGTCTAGGCTCAAAATTAGTACACACGATTTCTGTTCCCATTCTGTAGTGAAAATGTCCTCATTTGACCACATGTAGCTTTAAGCGAGCCTGAGAAATGTGCTAACTAGTCATGGCCTCAACCACAACTCATTTACTGAACCAGAGGAGCAGGTTGGGCACTGATGGACAGTTCACAGTACCCACCACATCAACTTTTTAGCCCATGAGTTTTGCAATCAGCAAAGTGTTCCACATCTCAAACTCTAAAATGCAAGCTCCAAATCTGTAACTGTCAGAATCTCTAAGTCCTAGAGTAAATACATTCATTGTGTCTGTTAAAAAAAAAAAAAAAAGACCATAAGTTTTTACCACTTATAGCCAGGGTTCCTATGTTTAAATGATTAGAATATTCCCTGTAAGCTTTCTTAGAATGCAACCACCATTCTCTGAGAAGCCAAAACCACATAGTGAGCCCTATGGAGGTGTGCTGGTCAACAGTGCCAGCTGAGCCCAGTCTTCAAATCATCCCAGCCCAGGCACCAGACAGGTGAGTGAAGAAGCCATCTTGGTAACAGACCTTCCATTCTCAGGCATTCTAGCCCCGTCTGTTCAAGTCACCAGCTGTTGGAATCATCCTATTTGAGGCCATAGACATCATGGAGGAAACAAACCATCCCTGTTTTGCCCTTTGCAAATTCCTGAATCAAATCAGTGAGCATAATAAAAGGGTTCGTTTGTTTTAGGAGAAGGGGGAGCAGTAGATATACATGCCAATAGAAAATTAGAAAATGCATTTCAAGCTGGATATATGGATAAGCCCTTTTCCCAAACTTGCCATTAATTGATTTTCTGAAATATTTAATTAAAATTCTCTAAACTCATCAATTAAAAGCAAAGGTTAGCTTTTCTAATTCATTCACTCATTTGACAATACTTATGGAATACCTTTAGATTATTGGGATTATGTATGGAAACCACACACCTTAGGACACAGTTGTAGTCACTCTTACATTTCCCAGGTAGATTTGAAGCTTCTCGAGTGAAAAAAAAAATGCATCGGGTCACCTGGGTGGCTCAGTCATTAGGCATCTGCCTTCGGCTCAGGTCATGATCCCAGAGTCCTGGGATCGAACCCTGGCTCGGGCTCCCTGCTCAGTGAGAAGCCTGCCTCTCCCTCTCCCACACCCCTGCCTATGTTACCTCTCTCCCTGTCAAACAAATAAATAAAAATCTTTTTAAAAATGTATCAGACTTCTGTAACCGCCACAGCATTTAGTATATGTAAAGCTCATGATAGGCAGAAAGTACTTGATGAGAATTTATTTGATTGATAATAATTTTTAAATTTATAGAAGTGTATATATGTACCCATTCTTCTTGTTCATATTCAGGTGAATATGGCTCGAAACACGTGTATTTTCTAATTAAAAATAAAGACTGCTAGTTATAAGTACTTATAAAATATAAAGATGGCTTTAAAATATGTCACTTTATAATGATTCTTATGAAGGGTTTCCTATTAAAGATGCGATTTTGGAAAAGAGTATTACGGTCATTTACATATTTATTTTTACATGCTGGTAATTCACATGATCTGTGTATTGCTTTTACAGTTTAACTGTAAGCCTCTCACCAAATGAAATTTTATTTTTAAAGTATCTTATCATCACACACACATTTGCAAGCAGTTTGAACGGTGTAAAATATAAGATTCACATTTCAATTGCTTTAGTGTGTTGCCTATCACAACAAGAGCTTCCTAAAGTTCTTCATTATTAGAGCCAAATGTGGATGATTCAAATACCATGCTTCAGCTGCCTTCATCATTTGAACGAGATAAACTCTCAGCAAGATGTATTCAAGAAACTAGGGTTCAAACTGTGTTATCCTGCTATAAAGCAATCTGCTAAACATTTCTGAAGCAATTTAGACAGCTGTGACTTAGTTGCAAACAATGTGGACACTTAATCTATTGACTTGAAATTGGGGCTGCAGAGAATTTTTTCAAGAATTTTCTCATGAGTTCATTTTCTACATAGAAAAATGCTTCCTATTTTTTACATGCTAAGAATGGAAAGCTAAAAACTATGTTAAAACAAGGAATGAAAATGACTGGCCTTACAAATTAATTTTTATTAAAGGTTAGTACTGTATCTATAATAATATTATTCCATCTATTGTAGGTATAAACATTTTAAGGGCTTTTACTCAAAAGAATACAACATGCTTTTAATTTTGTTCTGGGTTTTATTTTAATATAAATTCTTCATGGATATTGATAAATGCCTTGCCTATATTGTTATAATCTTTTTTTCTCAGTTTTCTTATGCTGACAAAATCTGTATTTGGAGTAAATAATTATTCACCTAAGAAATGCATGCCCTGATATGAAACATATTTCAAAAATAATTATTTGTACTGAGACAGTTAATAAAATGTTACATTTATCAACTATACAATAAAATTTGATATTAAGGAAACCATATTAAAATTTGAAATTCACTATGAATAATGTCATCAATATGTGAATAAAGACAAAGAAGTATAGAACATAGACAATTATCAAAATAAGGGGAATTAAATGCTCATTTAAAAATTTTTGTCAAAAAAATTCTTTTTGTCGGGGCGCCTGGGTGGCTCAGTCGTTAAGCGTCTGCCTTCGGCCCAGGTCATGATCTCAGGGTCCTGGGATCGAGCCCCGCATCGGGCTCTCTGCTCGGCAGGAAGCCTGCTTCTCCCGCTACCGTTCCCTCTGCTTGTGTTCCCTCTCTCGCTGTGTTTCTCTGTCAAATAAATAAAATCTTTAAAAAAAAAAAATTCTTTTTGTCTGTTATTTTTTTTTATTTAAAGATTTTTATTTATTTGACAGAGAGAAACACAGTGAGAGAGGGAACACAAGCAGGGGGAGTGGGAAAGGGAGAAGCAGGCTTCCCGCCGAGCAGGGAGCCCGATGCGGGACTCTATGCGGGACTCGATCCCAGGACTCCGGGACCATGACCTGAGCTGAAGGCAGACACTTAACGACTGAGCCACCCAGGCGCCCCCTCTTTTTGTCTGTTATTTTTAAAGATCTCATTTACACTGTGACTATAATATGTCAAAATTCACTGTCTAGACATCATATACAATGTTAAAATTGTTAAATGTTAACTATACAGTGTTAAAATTCAGTTATATTTGTTTATAATAATAAGTAGATAAGCTAGATTTTCTTGTTTTCAACTTCTTGGTTTGGCATTATGTGGATATAGTTAACAGAATAATAAAGCAAATAATTTCTTATGGCCTATTGATTATTTAACGGATTTTTATTATCTCATATTTTTACTTTTGAAAATTTTTTTTAAGATTTATTTATTTATTCATGAGAGACAGAGGCAGAGGGAGAAGCAGGGAGCCCAATGCCCGGCTCAATGCCAGGACTCTGGGGTCATGAGCTGAGCCCAAGGCAGCTGCTTAACTGACTGGGCCACACAGGTGCCCTGCTTTTTAAACTTTCTAAGACCAAACTTTCTAACACAATTTTTTCTCCTCTCACCGATTCCCCATATAGACTAGCAATTCTAGTAATGGCAACTTTGAATGAGTCATTTTTCATTTGCACCTGTTTACTTGCCCTAGCTACCAAGTGAAAGGTGATTTCAATTTGGACCTTCTCCTATTACTTAAATGCTCTAAGAATTTAAATTTCTTAGCTGTAATGGTACATTCAACTCATTTGTTTTCCTTTGAAAGGTAAATGAGCCCAGAAGCTATAAAGACTTGTATGAAAAGCAGAGCTCACTCAGGGCATTAAAGCTTTGATTTGTTTTCTATACTCAGTTCATACAGGACATCCTTTGCCTAAGGCAGCATTAATGGATGAAAGTAGGATATTCCTGGGAAAGATTTGAGGTGTGATAGGGTTTTACATATTCATTCCCTCTACACTTGCTGTGATATTGATGGGGTCTCTTTGGTGGAGATAGCTCGTAGACAAATAGTAGTTAAATCTTTAAGTGCCAAAATATGTTTTTCAATATACTATCATTTTTTCCCCTGACATAGACCCCCTAACCTCCTCTACTCACCTTTTTCTTTACCCCATACAGTTAGAAATTACTTGAAACGGACATGTAGAATATGGGTAATAGCCCACAGCTACAGCTTCTATTCATTTCAGGGTTTGGATTTATTTTCTTGATATATATACTTGTAAAAAAAAAATCTATAATTCTAGGTACAATTCTGATTTGTACCTAACCCATCCCAAGAAGGCAATCTTAATCTTAAAATTTTCACCAGAAAAAATATCCAGATTTTGCCTCTAGATTAATCTGAAAAATCTTCCTTTTCTCAAATCTATACATTTTTTTCAAATTTGTTAGTTCTCCACTTTCAACTTTAAAAATAAAATAGCTATCTGATTTTTACATTTAACAACTGAAAAAAGAGAAATAATTTTCTGATATATGTATATATTAGAATTCGATTAATTGGATGGCTTATTCAATTCTGTCCCTCAATCGTCCATCTGTTTACATGTAATCCAAGTTCAATTTTCTTAACTATCAAGGGACTACATTAGGGTCCCATTTACTTCTTCATTTGAGTTAGCTCATGGATCTTATCAACATGATAAGCCAAGGTGCAGAAAAGAAAGTTCATTTCCACTTCCAACAGGCAGAGTTTAAGGTTTGAACTCTAGCTTTAGTTCAAATTGCCCCTAAATTCCATTGTTGCTGTATTTACCTGACTGTGTTGTGCTATCTTGTACTTGTCTATCTGACCTTATTAGCACCTGTTTGAGCCACAAAGAGTAAAACAAAGCAGCAAAGAGGATGAAACTACAGCAGAACTTAGGATTTAAGTAAAAACACACATTCAATTTTACCTCCCTCCAGGGAACCTACAGTAGCTCTATATAAAAAGCTCTATGAAAAGCAGCGTAAAACAGAAAAACAGGTAGGTGGAAAGAGAATCTTCACTTCAACTTAGAATCTTTATCGAAGTTAGACTCCCCGAGACTGAAGTGGAGATGCTCTTTCTGCCTACCTGTTTGCCTTGGTCAGATACTAATTGGACCCACATCACATTTGACAACACATGCTTTGTATGTGTGTGTATTTGCATGGATCAAATACATTTTTATGTCAACAGGAATGATAATATTATTATTATAATAGTAAACATTTATGCCAAGAACTAGTCTAAATGTTTTATGTTTTATCATCCCAACAACCCAATAAAGTACTCCTAGTTCTTGTGTTTTTGAGGTGAGGAAACAAACTTGGAGGGGTTGAATGAACTGCCCAGGGCTTCAAAGCTGTAAGAGACAGAAAGGATCCGAGGCTGTCTGGCTCCAGAGCCTAATGCTCTCTTAACACAAACATTGACTGATAGAGTTATGAACATTAAAATCCATTTATTAATGGGTTGAGGCAGAGCACATGGACAGAAGTCAAACAAGAAGTGGGAGGCAGTTCCTAGGAAAATCCGATTTGGGACTCCATTATATTAATTCTAGGTTTTCTGTCATGCCCTCAGCTAGAAAGGATACCACACTGAATACCTTCCTCAAGGTTATTTTCTTTTCCCTGTTACACCCACTCATAGTAGTCATTCAAATTTTTTTTTGTTGACTCATTGTCTAGGAAGGCCTGGGACCTCTTCGAGCTATAAGACAACATATAAGGAATAAGTCAAGAACCTTACTTTCTGGTCTCTGACCCAGTGGTCCAGTCTCAGGGCTCAGTTTCAGATAGTTAAGTCCATACTTTCAAGACTTACCGAATATGTATTGACTACATATTCCTTTGTAGTAATAAAAGCTTCCTCTTTGATAAAATGCAGTTAAACTCTTTTATATATGTGGTATTTTGGGATCACATTACAGCCTGTTTTACAGAGGATAATGCTTCCTCTGGGGATATATTTTATTCAATCCCTAGTCTATGCAAATCTGTGTAATAGAGAGAATGTAGTATTTTATAGTAAAATTACTCAAAAGAGCTAGGACATCATTGTGACCCTTTTATCCCTACCTTTTCATTTCAAACCATTTTCATAGGCAGGAACACAAAAGGTACATTCCACTGGTATGTAAAGGACATATAAAGGGCTTATTTTTAAATGCCCAATGCACTACTTTTGAAAAATACTCTTTATTACTATGGTACTTTTCCTAATCACTCATTTCTAATTATATTCACAAGTCATTAATAATGACATCTTATTTTCTTATTTAGTTAAGCATTTGCATAATGTTTTTTATACAATTAAACATTAGCATAGGTATTTTGGATTATACAGTGAGTAAACTCGTTAAAAAATATACTTGAAAGGGCATATTTCATTTGTCTAACTTCAAACTATAAAATTAAGAAAATTCAGTGATCTTGAAATTCTTCTTTAAGAAAACATATTGAAAATAGATTTAAGGGAAATGTTATGTGAAGACCACCTACTCATTCAGTATTGGCTGGAAGTCTTTTTTTTTTTTATTTTAAGATTATTAATTAATTTATTTGCCAGAGAGAGATTGGGAGAGGTAGACAGAGGGAAAAGCAGGCTCCCTGCTGAGCAAGGAGCCCAATGTGGGGCTCGATTCCAGGACTCTGGGATTATGACCTGAGCTGAAGGCAGATGCCCAACTGACTGAGCCACCCAGGGATCCTTGGCTAGAAATCTTAAATTTTAGATTTAGCTTACAACACTAGTTAGAAGCAGGTTTCTGGTAGTCAAATATTTTTACTCTGTATATTTAATTTTTTTACTGAATTAATCTGATTTTAAAATTCAAATTCAAGGATCCCTGGTATCTCGGCAATAAACGATCACCAGTTCCAAGCAATAATTTAATATGTTCATCCTACCTACTTATGGTTAGCTCAGTATCTTTGGCCTTTAGCATCTCCCTCAGTGATCTTATCTACTTTTCCTGCTTCTACTAATATCGTTGAGAGGTAACTCCCAATCTAGAATTCTAGACTGATCTCTCTCATTAGCTTCAGCCCATACCTCCTATTTCCTACTGAATATTCTGAATATTTCAGGTTCACCTCAAACTCAAATTATCTAGAGCTGAGAACATCACCTCTCCTCTTAAACTAGACTCTCTTTCAGGTTTTCTTGCTTCTATGAAGATTATCTTCATTCTTTTGGTTGTGCATGTCTAAAATAAAGTGATTTTCTTTTTCATTCCTACCTCTCTTTTCCCTTCCCACTTCACCCATTGTCCATTGCAAAGTTTTGTCTGTTTCTTACTTCATTAATGTTTCTTACATCCATCACTTATTTTTCTTACTGCTACTTCCCTTGTTAGGTTCCCTGATATATCTAATAAGCTCATATCTCATATTTACTATTCTCCTAAATCATAGGATATTTGGACTAGCTATTCCTACAAAATCCACTGCATAATTTTCTTCTGCTGGGATCTGCTTACTATTCATAACACTAGCGTCAAATTCTCTGGTTTTTCTCCAGTGCAATTTCTTTTCTTAGTTGGTCTTGCTTTTTTCTGTCATTAGGGCCAGCAGCTATACCTGAATGCCCAGATTCCTTCTGTTTTTTCTATTCATTAAATCTTGCAGCAGAGCCTACATCTCTGGCACTACCATCTCTCATTTGAAATTCTCACCTAGCCTTAGATCCCCTGAGTTTACAGCTTGCTCCTTCTGAATTACTAGAGGAGTGAGCTGTGGTCTCAAAGGTAGATTACTTTGTCTCCCTCCTCACCCACAAGCCCCTTGTCTCCAAACCCAACTTGAATCTTCTCTTCCTAATCATAGAGCAGGACTTTCTTTCCAAGAGACTACTGACATATAGTAAAGTTCACACAGGGCCCCAGTTGGCCAACGCATCAACCTCATTTGGCACTTAACATGAATTGTGAAATAATTTGCATGTTTAGTGATGACAAATGATTTCTACTCCCTATCCCATTCAGAGCTTTACCATAACATCTATCTGCTTTGGGGTTATACTTTCAACATTCTGCTGCTGCTACACATACAGGATGAAGTTCAAATATGTGGCACATTCATAAATATATGAATAGATATTCATAAATAGGCTCAATATGTGAATTAACCAGTTATTCTGACTCTTTTTCTTACCATTCATAAAGCATAAAAGAATGCAAGAGAGAATGGTGTTGTCATAGCAATGACCTTAAATCTTCTCCAAAAAAAAAGGAAGAGTACTATTAGCAAACTTCAAAAGCACATCTATATCCAAGAAATTATTTGCAATATACCACATATCCTTCACAAAAGGTAGATACACCATTGTCCCATGATCCTGAAGTAGAGAACACTGCCATTAGTGGGTCAAGTTATTATTATTATTTTTTCCTCTAAAAGCTTTACAAGAAAAGAGTGGTTAGACTTCTTGCTTAAGTTCAGGAGGGATGAATTTAAGTAGAGGTCCCTCTCTCCGTTGATCATAGACCATAGTCTCAAAGCCTACAGGGGCTAGGTAGTTTATGTATAGGAATGAAGTAGGCAGAACTCAAGGGAAGCAACACTGTAAGCTTGAGGATTAATGACACCTGGCACAGAACACGTGTCTGGGAGAGACTAAGGAATGACGGAGACTCTAGAAAATGGTACTTCTGCCCAACTAAAACATGCAGTCGCTACACGAGGATGGAGGTCCTTTTTAAGGAGAGCAGAAAGAAGGAATCTGGATCCCTGAGGACCATGGAGCCACCATACCAATGCAGGACTGCCTAACTCCACACATAGCATAGTGCTGAGTTCAAGGAAGTGACAGCCTTGGGCTGTCAGGGATCAGCAAGGCTTTCTCCGTCTCTCAGGTCTTGCTTTCCTCTGCTTCTCCATGTTAGCTTTGGTATCTCCTAGATTGGTCCTTTCCACACAGTGGGAAAAATGGCATCAGCAACTTCTCATTTGGCACTTAACATGAATAGTGAAATCATGTGCAGGCTTCAGGCCCCGCCCTTAGATCTCGTTGCGATCCACAAGTATCACAGGGATACTCCTCCCCTTCTAACTCTGCCGGAAAACTTCTGAGGAGGCCTTTGATTGGTCAAGGACAGTCACATGTGCATTCCTGAACCACTCTGATTGGCCCTTTCAGACGGAGGGAGTGGAGGAGGAATTGCCTGAAGGATCTACGAGAAAGCAGATACAAACTATAGTTCCCTTCGTCTATTGCATCTACTGTGTCCTAATTATCTTTTTAGTTCTGTCTCCTTTACTTTGTAAGGGCTTTGAAGACAAATACTGCGCCTTGTTAATTTTGTACCCACCTAGCCAAAACCAGCATATAGCAAACCTTCAGTCAATATTTGCTGATGAAAGAAATGAATAAACAAAGTCAACCAAAGAATTTCAAGAACTCATGACAAAACTCATAGGTACAGGTATAACCGACCAGCGATAAGTAGTGGCGTTATGACCACTAAGCCAGTCTCTGTTTTGGGAATTTTAGACAATTATGGTGAAGGCAAGAACTTACTGCAATGTGGCCAGTTCGTGCTGCATGAACATGTGATTGGCATATGAACTTGTGTGCATAACAAGCAAATATATATATGTACATGCAGGAAGTTCCTGAAAAGTCTCTCATAATTTATTGTTTAATCTTTGTTAAGATTTTCAGAAAGTCATATTTCAAAACGTATTACAGGATGATGGGAATGTAAACCACTGTGAGAAATCTGTTTGACTACCCCCAATGATAACAGGTAATTTAAATTTAGAATGGTTGGAGAACTTTGAGATCATTTCACAGACAAGTCTCAGTTTTATCAACCCTTTTCCAAGCACGAGCTTGGGTGGGACAACACAGTTTAATAGGAGAATTGTGCCAAGAAAAGATAAAAAGAAAAACAAACATGAATCAAGTTCAAAATTGACTTGTTTGGAAATAGTTTAAAGATAGTATGTGAGGGAGACTAGGGGGTAAGGATTGCTGTATTCAGGTTTAAGTGTGTATAGGGACAGGAAACATTCCGTAGGGGACTAGCCACAGGATCAGTTTTGAAAAAAGCTAGTATTGAGGCAATCAATGTTAAACTTGGGGAAGAAATCATCTGTCCAGAAGGTAAGCAGAATCTGACCTTGTGCTGTGGAGAGTATAGAGGTGAAACATGTGAAAAGTTTGCTTTAAAGAAATTCATTTTAGGTGGCATCTGGCCAGCTCAGTTGGAAGAGCGTGCAACTCTTGAACTTGGGGTTGTGAGTTTGAGCCCCACATTGAGGGTAGAGATTACTAAAAAAATAAACCTTAAAGAAATTCATATTACACTCAAATTTTGAGTCATATCTCTATTCTATCATATATAAGCTATCCCTGCATTTCTTAAACTACTGTACTCTCTGATTGAATTGTCAAGTATTTGGTCTACTCTAAATATTTAAAAAGTTAAGAGGCACTGAGCCTATTCACATACTGGATGTTATCCAGATCTTAGGTGATGTTGTAAAGGGCAACAATATCATATTGTATCATCTTAATATTCTCAGCACCTAATAAAGTTCACAACCCACAGTAGACATTGAATTCATGTTTATTGAATGAAAGATTTCTTAACTTCTGCAGTGCTTTACAATTTTCAAAGAGGTTTCACACAAATGATTTCATATAATCATATAGTAACCCTTTGAGGTGTTTATAATACATTTTTTGGATGAGAAAATAGATTCAAGAGAAGAAAATAACTTCCTGAGTTACAAAGATGTTGCATCCGAATCTTCCTTCCGGCTTAGTTTAGTCATAATGTCTCCTTCCAATGAACAAAGTATATTTTAAGTCACAACGCAGCCAGAGACATCCAGAGGTGTAGGGGATACCTAGTTTTTGTCTGTTCAGCACCATATCTCCTTAGGGAACTAACGGCTGCCATTCACACTATTTCATCCTTCTAGGCAGTAGGGTAGGAAAATGATCTATTTCCTGTCAATAATAGTACTCTGATGGAATCGTTGGGCTTAAGTGAGGCTATGATCCAAGCTATGTCAACCTGAGTCCTACTCCAGGATTTTTCAGTTTAGAGGTGAAAAGGGTTATCGCCCGTGGAAATCACAGAGCCTGAATGACGTGAAGGTGGGTCTGCTTTGGCCCTAGAGAAAGGCTAGTTGTAGTTGGGCAAAATGAAACAAGCGGACTGTGTGATGGAGTGGGATAAAACCCCTGGACTGGTCATGCCTAAAGGGTCAGCTCTGGCCTAGATATTTTGGACCATATGAAATTGCCATCTTTGGCTTAATATCATTTTCATTTGGCTCAACCTAATATACACGTTAAAAGACCACACATTTATCTTATCCAAAATCTTATGTTTCCAGCCCAATTCTTTTCTCGTGATAAATGGGAACAGGAAGGCCTAGAAATTTCAAAGGACTTGCTCAAAGTTCATAGTGATGCCAAATAATGCAGATTTTCTGAATTTCAGTCCAGGACCCGTTCTATTAAGCATAATGATCCACAATTTTAAATTATTCATTTTCAAATTTTGTAAACCAATTACTTCTCACTTTTTGTTTTGTTTTGAACTTTACATTTTTCCCTTGTTCAGCCTAGCAAAATAGGCTCTTACGACTCAAAGCAGGAAAATCTATTTGTTATAAACTTTTTCAGGAAAATGAAATCTCTAGGTTTTGACCAAAACCATGAACTTTAAAACCAAAAGAAATAATCTGATTCAAGTTAAACATGTGGTTGTTTTTAAGGCAAACCTCACATATATAAAGTTATGACTATTTTTCTCTCCTTCCTTTTATTAAAGAACCTTTTAAACTTCAGTGTGTATAAGAAACATTAAGTGTTGCCTTTTTTTTTTTTTTAAAGATTTGATTTATTTATTTGAGATAGAGAGAGAGAGTGAGAGAGCACAAGTGGAGAGGAGAGGGAGAAGCAGGGTCCCTGCTCAGCAGGGATCCCATGTGGGGTTCGATCCCAGGACCCTGAGATCATGATCTGAACTGAAGGAAGCTGTTCAGGCTGAGCTGAGCCACTCAGGCGCCCCACCAGCTGTTGCTTTTGCAACATGCAGATTCCTGAGCCCCACACCACACACTGAATCTGGGTCGCTGGGGGTGGGTCCCAGGCATCTTCGTTCTAGAGACCTTGCTGGATGTTCTTATACATGCTGGAGTTTAAGCAGTAGTGCCTTAAATACTGCCATTATCAGGGATTCTGTCACCGAGTCTGTATCTCCACACTCAAAGGGGAGAGTGCCGAGAGCACATCTCTCAAAAATAACCATGTTGTCACAGTCACCAATGAGGTTGGGATCCCACAGGTGTGCTGGGCTGGCAAATGGGCAGGACTCAGTGTTCTACATGTCTGCCCACTAACTCCCCAGCTCCCATCAGTCAGGCAATCACCTGTGCGTCTATTCTGCTCAAATCTTCGGCTTCAACACCATACTTCTAACAAACAACGAAGTATTTCTACCTAACATCCTACGTGTCTTAAAGCTCATTTTTATTGTTTTCCCCAAATCTGCTCTTCCTTTTATACTATCCACCTCAGTTCGTGGCATCACAAGCCACCTACCTGATCAAGCCAGGACACTCAGAATTGTCCTCGCTTCTGTGTTTTACCTGCCATCTAACTCATCACTTAGTGTGTATTGAACTTACTTTTCAAACATCTCTCAGATTAGTTTTCTTCGGTCCTCCCTTAGAGGCTTGTCATCTCTTTGGGGCTTTTGAAAAAGCCTCCCTAAAAGGCTTTTGTCTCTAGTCTCATTTTTCCTGTAATCTATCTTTCGCACTGCCATTGGAGGTACATTTCTAAAATGCAAATCAGATTTTAGCACCCTAAATCCGCTCCCTATTACCTCCCAGATAAAGTCCAATCTATTTGTGTAACATGCAAGGCCCTTTGTAATTTGGTTTAACTTTCCAGAGTAATAATCTCTTACTCTTCCTGCCAAATCCTATGATTCAAATCTCGTAGTTTTAGATTTCATTGAACTATTAAATATTGCATTATTTTCATCTTTTGAAAATGGCCCTAAAAATAATATCTTGTTAGTGTTTGTTAACTGTAGAATTGGGGGCTTTCATAAAACGTTTCAAAGACTACCAAAGCCTAACCAAACCAAGGACTCCCTGTGAACATAAGCAAAAATGTATCACCGTTATCTATGCAGAAAAGGAAGGTTGATTTATCCTATAATTTATCTATGTGCGAAGATCTGATCTCAGCAGGATAGCATTTCTCTACCGTCCCAGGTCAGGATTAACCTGATACTCTAAGCACATCTCCCAAAAAATTTGAAAAAGAAAATTGAAGGAAGAAAATGCTACTTCCTCGTATTCAAGAGGGGAGCATGAGTTTTACAAACCCACACAGACTCAAGCCCCTGTGCTATAGGTATTCTATAACTATATTCTTATATTCTAAGACTATACTTATATTCTAAGTATTCCTTCTACAATTACTCAACTGACCCTCCCATACATACTTCCAATTTTGCATCCAGCCTTCCTTAGTGTTATTGCTCTGTATCATTAATATAGTGATCTTACAGGTCAAGAAATGATATAAGTAAAGTGGGAAAAGAATAAGACAGCCAGCTTAGGAAAAGTCAGTTTGCATTACAGATCTGTCTGCACATTTGCATGAGACTAAGTTCACTTTATTATTTTTTTTCACTTTAAGACAATAGGAAGCAGTCATTAAATAAGTGTAATAAGTTGAAAAAATGTCTCACGTAAGAAAAAAGCATATTACAAAAGAAAGAACATAGCATTACGGGAAAGAAAAAATATACTGGTGATACAAAAAACCTGGGTAATCATCATCATGGGACTCTAGAAGAGGGATAATAAAAATGTTACACTGACCAAGGGCAGTTCAAGGGGCCGTAGCTCAAATAATACTGAGTACACCATCAAAGAAAAGCTATCCTTTTTTAATTTTTAAATGGAACACGGAATAATTCTTTAGGCTCTACTATAATCTTTAGCACCACAATTGTCTTTCCCCACGGGTTCTTACTGTTTTCTCTAAGAGGTTATATTAACCTTAAATTCATGTACCTGATCTCAAACCTCTTTAAGTGAATTTGTCCCTCTCTACCAGCATCAGTTTGAAAATCGTAAAGGCTTGTGTTTCAGATGCTGGGTATCTCTTCTGTGCCTGTTTTCAGAGCTGGTTAAGAGGTGGGTTTGAATTTGATCCAACAAGATCCTACCTTCCTTCCAAGTTGCTTTTCCTTGTCTTCCCTTATGAAACACAGCAGACACCACAGGCTCGTCCTGGATGGTTGCTGGGTATGATAAACACCCTGTGTCTCTCTTCCACCAAGTACTGTAAGATAAACATTCTAATTGTTCCCAGCCGCTCACTATCTGGATTATAATATCCTTTTGTTTGCATTCGGGAGTAAGGTGAATTATTTACTTCTCAGCTGTGGGTGGCTTAGCCACTAGTGTCTTCAAAAACAGCCCGAGATCACTGATCTCGGGATCTAAGTTGGCAGTATTCTTAGAATCAAGCAGCACAACAGAAAAATTTAATAAATTATACCTTCAGAACAGGAACTTTGACAACCTCATGTGGTAATCCATTTTAGTGATTAATAAATCTGCTGTCTAAAAACATTCCCATTTATGGCATGACTTCAAGTGGCAGGTTGAGCCCATTTTATCTTGTTTTGTCGTCGGTGTACAAGGCCACTCTTGGCCGCTGTCCTGTTATTTTAGAGCCTTTCCTTTATCTTGTCTGTAATTCTATTTTCTATTTTTTTTTTAACTTTATATGCTTCTTTATAGCTCTCATGTCACCTTAGGTTCTAAGATCTCTACTTTGCTCCTAAAGTGGTCACTGTCAAAAAACCCCACCAAAAAGACCAGA
>CM053606.1:64332731-64355320 GCA_028646535.1 Procyon lotor | reverse complement strand
ACAGCTGGGGGTGAGGGTGTGTATCCTGACAGCTCTCCCCTCTCCTCATCTGAGAGATATGTATGGTCTGGGCTAAGCCTCAAGATTGACTGTGAGAGCTGGCTCCTTGGTAAGCATCTCCATACTTCCAGTATCTGGGGCTCCCCCGGGGGTAGGATGTAGGTCCTGCCATCCTAATGAGATTTAGGGCAGCTTCTTTCTAAGCTTCCCCTTAGCAGGCCATCTGCATATGCCCTTTAGAAGGCATATGCAGAAGAGATCCTGGTCCCTACATCATGGCACCTAGTACCTGGAGCACACATGACTCTCAGGGAATGTGACACAGGCACATTCACAGTTGGCTCTCATCATCGCTGAGCTGTATTATAATCACTCCTAGACTGTATTTAATGCTGAGTAAGTTTTGGGTATATTTGGGTAGCTATTTTCTGAGTTGAAAATTAGGGAAAACGGTATGAAAATATTGAGTGCCCCTATGGGGTTATGGGAATAAATGCTTAAAATCTCAAGTGTCCTGAAAAATCCAAAAATTATGTAACGAAAGAGCAGTTTGCTGGTGCTTTGAATGACCCCAGATTATTGTGCATTTTAAATTTGTTCCACTGCCCTTCACACATTCCCTCTTCTCTTGCTGTTAGATTAGTTATGGTCTTTTCTTACTGCTGTTCCAGGCCTGCAAGTCACCAGCCCTTCACAGTAGTTAGTGGTTTTGAAAGTGAGTCTGGAGCCTGGCTGTTGGGGGCGGGCGTGGGGAGGACACACCTCAGATCTGTCACATGTAACCCTGCGCAAGTTACTTAGCCTTTCTGCTCTTCAGTTTCTTTCCATGTGTGAACTGGTGGATAATAATAGCACCTAGCTCATGAGGCGGTGGTGAGGATTAAGTGAAATAAATCTGCTTAGAACAATGCCTGGCAAATAATGGGTGCTCGATAAATATTTGTTATTGTCATTCTCTTTCTCATTTGTTATCTCAAATCTGCTAAGGACTAAGAAACCAGATAATCATCAGGCTTATTCAGACTCTAAATAAGATCAAATTAAATGGTCTTCGCGTGAATGCCCAGCCAACTAGCCCACAAGGCAAGTGTTTGAGCATGAGTGCAGCTGTCCCATTAGGGCAAAAAAAGTTTTAATGAGGCATCATTCTGTCAAGAGGGCTGCTCACCTGACTTGCTTCTTCTAATCAATAGAATCTTAACTCCTGTTATTGGTCTAGGCAGAGAATTTTAATGTTACACAAAAATACTCTTTATTTTTTTACTTTTTAAAATTAAAAAAACTTAGGGGCCCCTGGGTGGCTCAGTGGGTTAAAGCCTCTGCCTTCGGCTCAGGTCATGGTCTCAGGGTCCTGGGATCAAGCCTCGCATCAGGCTCTCTGCTCGGCAGGGAGCCTGTTTCCCAACCCCTCTTTCTGCCTGCCTCTCTACCTACTTGTGATCTCACTGTCTAAAATAAATAAATAAATCTTTAAAATTAAAACAAATTAAGTTTTTATTCCAGTTAACATGCAATGTAGTATTAGTTTTAGCTGTGCAGTATAATGATTCAGCCCTTCCATGGATCACCAGGCGCTCATCACCACAAGTGCCCTCCTTAATCCCTATCACCTCTTTCACTCATCCCCCTACCCACCTCCCTACTGGTAACCATCAGTTTGTTCTTTATAATTAAGAGTCTGTTTCTTGGTTTGACTCTCTCTTTTTTTTCCCCTTTCTTATTTGTTTTGTTTCTTAAATTCCACATATGAGTGAAATCATGTGGTATTTATCTTTCTCTGGCTGGCTTATTCCACCTAGCATTATGCTTTCTAGCTTCATCCATGTCATTGCAAATGGCAGGGTTTCATTCTTTTTTATGGCTGAATAATATTTTATTCCATACATACACATATATATACACACATATACGTATTTATATATATACACACACAGTATCTATATACATCACATCTTTTTTATCCATTCATCAATCCAAGGACATTTGGGCTCTTTCACTAGTTTGGCTATTATAAATAATGCCGCTAACAAATATAGGGTTCCATATATCCCTTTGAATTAGTATTTTTGTATTCTTTGGGTAAATATCCAGTAGTGTAATTGCTGGATCATAGGGTAGTTCTGTTTTTAACTTGTTGTTGTTGTTTTTTGAGAGAGAGAGAGAGAGAGAGAGAGAGAGAGCACATGAGCGGGGGGGGCAGAGGGAGAAGGAGAGAGAGAATCTTTTTTTTAATTTTTATTTATTTTTTTTATTTTTTTAAACTTTTTTTTTTTTTTAAGATTTTATTTATTTGACAGAGAGAAACGCAGCGAAACGCAGCGAGAGAGGGAACACAAGCAGAGGGAATGGTAGCGAGAGAAGCAGGCTTCCTGCCGAGCAGGAAGCCCGATGTGGGGCTCGATCCCAGGACCCTGGAATCATGACCTGAGCCGAAGGCAGACGCTTAACGACTGAGCCACCCAGGTGCCCCGAGAGAGAGAATCTTAAGCAGGGTCTATGCCCCCTGAGATCATGACCTGAGTTGAACTCAAGAGTTGGATGCTTAACTGACTGAGCCACCCAGGTGCTCCAAGTTTTAACTTTTTGTGGAACCTCCATACTGTTTTTTGCAAGAGCAAAAGTATTCTTTAATTCAAGTCTTTATAATGACAAAAAAATTAGACTAAAATGACTTAGTCTGAAACATGAACGTATGACTAATAAGTAGCTGTATTAAACACAATGACTCTCAGAACAAACCTTAATGTTCTGGGTGGTTCTGACATGGATCTCTAGTATGCTACATCTAGGATTGTTGACACACATAGTCAGTAGTGGGTAAAGGGAACGTGTCTGTCCCTATTTGGTTTCGATTCCCTTCCTCCATCACCCTGGTTATCACAAGCCTCAACCCTTGTTTCACTCATTCTAGCTATCTTTCTTGTTTTTTTCCAGAACAGACCCAAGTAATGCTGAAATTTCCAGTGCACAGTCAGCCTCAGCCTAATTCTGAGACAAAGTTCTGTCCCTGAGATGAAAGTGAGTACAGATTATGATGCCTATGAGATGGGCATTATGATGACCTTAATAACCTCTTAGTAAATATTTATTAAATGAGTGGGTTATTGCTCTGGCTTTCACTGAAAGAGAAAAATGCACATGGTCTAGAAAAACTCCCCTCAGTTGTACAGAAATTACTGAACCTAAACCGTTGTGTTTCCTATGCCACACTATCAAACATCATCCTGGCTCTACCAGCCAGGCTGGCATAGTTTAATGCATACACAAAATCATCCACACATGAGGACATCTCTACACAAACAGTATGACTCCTGTTTTGGTGGGTCAGAGGTAATTTTTGCTTCGTTCAATGGGATGGGTCACGTTGTACTTGCAAATTATAGATAGGAGAGCAGCTAATGTAGTTGTGAAGCATATTAAAAATGTGCTTCACATCAAATGTTAGTTGAATTTCTAATTTATTTTACTTGAAATTTTGGATTTTTATTTGCTTATGGTCTATCTTTTCACACAGAGCTTTAAGTTTACGAGCATGAAATGCACTAAGGGCAAGGATGTTTTTATTAAATGTTCTCTGCCAGAGATTATAATAAATGTCCAAACATCTGATGGAGAAAAAGAAAAGGGAGCAGATAAGAAATAAGTGATCTAAAATTGAGACTAAATTCAAAACAAGCTTAAAGTTTTGCCATGAGTGAAAAATTTAAAATTTAGTTGCTCCATCTAGTGGTGAACCGTTATATGACTTTAATGAAGAGCTTTTTAGTTTTTCATGCTGATTTTATTCAAATTTTGTGCCGGTAAGTAGAAAAAAATATCTAATAGACTCCCTGTCTTATTGTCCCACATACGTTAACAGAAAACTACTCCACATAAAAAGAAAAAATCGCTACTTAATGACTCTCATAGAGTTAAAGACATATTTGCTCACCAACTCAAATTTCAAATCATTGTTTCTTCCTCAGTTGATCAAGGAACTAGCATCGGTGCTGATATCTATACCTATAATTGTATTTTTAATCCATATATCATCCCCAAAATGTAAGAATATTTTGGCCTAACCTGGATTAAGGAGAGAAAGGCTAATGAAGAGATTAGCTCTTCGGCAGTTAAGAGCAGGAGTTTTTGACTCAGGCCTTAATAAGGTGCTCTGAATTGTGTGAAAAAGTCAATAGGTGAAGGATATTAAGAGGTACAAATTTCTAGATATAAAAGAAGTGAGGAAAAAAATAAATTACATGTGTACCTGAATGTAATAAATTGTTCCGTTAGCAGGGGCTCTTGGTCAGGCTATTTGGGTTTGAATTCTGACAGCAGCACGTGTTAGTTAGCTGTGTGGCCTTTGTCTCTCAGTCTCACCAACTTTAAAATGAAAACCATGCTACCCTTCACAGAGAATTGCGAGATTAAATTAGATACTGCATGGAAAGCACTTGGACCTATATCTGATGCAGAATAAGTATTCAAACAAACTTTCCCAGTATTCTTCCTGACTTTATTTTGTGAATTCAGGGATTTCTTGATGTTGGTTTGGTGTGGAATTGAATTGTGTCATGTAGTCTGGTATCCACTGGGCATGGCGTTGGGATCCTCTCCCTTCCCTGACTCAGTTAATTTGTTCTCACTCTGGGAGGGTCCCTTCATTGCAATATCTTAAGTGCAAGAGCAACCCATATCCCACTCTGCAACACTATTTGTGTGGTCAGTCTTTCACTCCCTAGATTCAGCTTTGTCTCCCAGAATTCCAGCACTCACTGGAAAGCATAGATGGTGTGTCTTGCTCCTAGGCGTCCCCCAGGTTTGTTAATTTTCTCCTCAGAACTTCGAAACCATGGTTCTGCTTTTGTCTTTCCTCATAGCAAAGTTTGATGAGAAAGGTGGAAGGACTGATTCCATGAAGCTACTTAGATACCTATTCCAGGAAAATAGCACACTGGGTTGACCATATTAGGGTATGTTTTCTTTTACTCTTAGAACTGTCTGCCATGAAACACCTTCCTTCCTCCAGGATCTAATTGCAGATGCCCCTGAGAGCCTGGACTATGGAGCTGGAGGTGCCTAGTGTTAAGCTGTAGCTCCACCATTTAGTAGTTGTATAACATTAGACAAATTATTGACCTCTGTGGACTTTGTTTATTCATTTGTACAAGGGAAAGCATAGAAGTTCAGTCAAAGTTGTTCTGCGAATTAAGCGAAGTATGTATAAAGTTCATAGAATAGTGCTTGGTATATAGTAAGTAGTACATGAATTAGTTGTTGCA
Source organism: Procyon lotor (assembly GCA_028646535.1). NCBI lineage: Eukaryota > Metazoa > Chordata > Mammalia > Carnivora > Procyonidae > Procyon > Procyon lotor. The sequence continues at coordinate 64,350,059 of CM053606.1, read as the reverse complement.
GAGTTATTATTTGTGGATATTTAGTATTCTGTGGAGCATGAAATGTTGTATCTTTCCAGAAATGTCAAATTCAAGATAACCTAAGACTTATTCTTTTACTTTCACCTCTTGTGACCTTTTCCCATACACACTCTTCTTGACTCCGGTCTCAAATTTTGTCTCTTCCCAGTCTTTGATTTACAAATTTTCTTTTTGATGGTATTGTCCACTTCAGAAACACCTTTCTCCTGTTAATACCTTTTGCTCTAACCCTTCTACTTCTTACTGAGAAATCTCTCAAGGGCATAAACTATGTTTATGCTTTATATGTTTCTGATGCTTCCCACAGAGCAAGTAAGTGCCCAACAAACATGCGTGAATAAAATATACAGAAACACTAGCTTGCATCTGCACCTCAAGTCTGTAATTGCCTCAGAAAAGAATACCTACAATTATAATTATTGTCATTTACTTAATAGCTATTCAATACTAGGCACTCTCCTAAGGGTTTTATATAGCATGACTCATTAAATGGCATCAACGATTTTGGGGGATAAATCCTATTATAGTTTCATTTTCCAGACCAGGAAGCTGAGTTTCAGAAAATATGAATTGTTTGTCCCAAAGTGTCACTGTTGGTGGCTAAAGCCCCTTTCTCTCGAAAAAATCCTCTCTTGGTTAGTGGACATGTCCTTCATTTTTTATTCCTCATAGCACGTTGGTTCTTTGGTCTTCCATCTCCTACAGGCAAACGGCTTTGCTGAACTCCCCCAGAACTACACGTTTGAGAGGTTGCAAATGCTAATGCTACAGGAGCCATATACAGAAGAGTATTTGTTGTGTGAAGCAATGGCTCATGTCTTGGAATTCCAGTGTTTCCCCCATCCTGTCACCAGGACCTGTGAATTTTCTGTGAATAATGTCAGGTACAGCCTCTTCGTCCACCCCTCCCCCTCCACATCACTCTGGTTCAAGTCCTTGTTACCTCATGCCACCCAGCATGATTGCAAGAGTTGCTTAACTCCTTCCTGCAGATCTTGTGTCCTCTCCTCCCTAATCTAGTCCATTTATCACGGCAAAACAAAGTTTCAGACTTTAGCTCCTTACTAAAAAACCTTTGTGGGTTCTCATTGTTTATTACTGAGTCTAAACCTAACTTTTCATTGTAGATCAGCTGCAAGATACTCCTACTTAACTCTCTGTTCTTATACCTTTACCCAGGTCTTCTGCTTTGGTCAGAATGGTTCCATTGGCTGTTCCCGAAAATGCCAGGCACAGACTTCCTTTTCCTTTTCTCCCATGATCTTTTTCTTTGCTTCTTCCAGTTAAATAAATCTTATCCCAGTTTCTTGTTCTATACTAGTTTGTTTTTGTTTTTGTTTTTGGTGAGATGAATACTTGCCTGTTTCTTTCTTTCTTCCCTCTTTCCCTCAATATGAATTTCCCTGACACTCTACCACACTTACTAAGTCATGAATATGGAATGCATTCTGTATACTGTTAAGTAGAAAGGCAGTAGAATACAGCCGTCCAACACATAGGCAACTGACTTCAAATCCTGGTGGTACCATTTGCCTACCTAGTGACCTCAGTCAGATCACTAGACCTTTCTGTGCTAATGTTACCTCTACTCTACATTGAAGATAAAATAATTCCTGTCTGACAAGACTGCAGAGAAGATTAAATGAATCATTGCATGTAAAACAATGTCTGGCACAAGTTAAGCACTAAATAAAGCAGTGATGATGATGATGATGACGATGTTATTTGCTCTTCTGTGTGTATGACATTTTTCCATAACTGATTTGTAAACTCTTTCAAGTCAGAGATTTCCATAAATCCTTGCCTTGTAGGAAGAGAGTGTGATACAAAAGTTCACAGTGGTCAGGAGATCAGGCGTAGGGGATTAGGCAGGTCTTGAACATCCCCAAGGATCAAATGCTTGTCTTTCCTTCTCTCCCCTCCCCCTCTCATCTAAATTCCATATAAAAAGAATTAGAAGAATTTCTTTTTGATGTTTTTATTCAGTAACGTCTCCATCCTCTCATGGAGTGCTCCCCAACCCCATCTTCCAGAAAAGCATTATTGTTTTAGAAAGTTAAGCTGGGAATGTGAATAGAGGCAGCTAGTTCTGTGGTATACCCATCGCTGGAGGAATGGTAGGATTTGAAAAAGTCTCCTAAAATAATGTTCTAACATTTGTTCCATAGAGTTTAGGCTGTTTTTGTTTTTGTTTTGGTCTGTGTTTATCAGGGTGATAACTCTCTCTTTTTTGAGGCAAAAGGAGATATCAGACTTAGAGGAAGGGGAGTAGAGTGAGTGGGGGATAGAAAGCAAATAATCATCATGGGAGAAAAGAAAATCAGAAACTGGAAACTGACATAGGGCAATAAAGGTATTAGATTAAAAATGAATAAAAGGTGGAGCCATACAGAGTGAATATCATTTTTTTAAGGCAAGAAATGGCGACTCGTTTAGTCTTTGAGAAGCAAATATTATCAAAAGGTAGTAAGATAATGAGTACAGAAGGGTATATGATATGGACAGCTGCAGAAATTTCTAGGCTGGCTTCTGTGCTACTTATTAAGTATCCCAGCTCTCATTCCATATTCAAACTAAACGTCCATAAACTTCTCTATCTAGCAGGATGAGACATAGGAAGATATTCAAATACCGGAGTAACTATGGAAATAGGAAGAACAAAGAAAAATTCTTGAAAGTCTCTGGGTAAAGATAAAAGGAAAACAGAATAAAGAAGATCTCACAGCAGGGGCTCGTGATAGATCTCCAAATCAAGAAGTCAGGGAAGATGAAGTGGAACAAAGCCAAATCTCCACAACCAGGGAGATGGTCCATAGATTTCAACTACCCAGTTAACTTTCAGATAACTCACTCAGGAGAACAGAACTGGAAACATATAAAACCTAAGTTTAATCCTCTCAGTAAATGATGCAAAAAGAGTAGCGAGAATTTTGAAAATGGTCTTACATTTGGAAGAAGATTTTATAGACTGCCTGAATGTCTTTAAAAACCTGGAGAAGAATGATCCTCAATTGGCCAAATTCTAAGTATGAACATTATTTCAAAATATTAGGAAATCAAGATTAACATGCTTATAAATTTGATCGGTTATAAAAAATATGTATATAGGTGTATGTGTATGTACATATAAATAATAAAAAACTTTTCAAGGAAGGTTAGAGATTTATGACATGCCAATAAAAGGCAAGAGATACTTTGGAATATATATTTATTATAAATGCCTTATTGGATCCCTTATCGGATCCTCTACTGTAGTCTGAAATTAGCTGTGTGTTTTGATGATGTATAGATTATGTATTTCTATGCACCAAACACTGCCAAACTTAGAAGTTCCCCCATGGTTTCTTGTCCTCTTATGTGGTCTCTTGAGGTCTAGGCTTGGTATTCACACAATGTCACTTCCTTTTTCAGTTAAACCAAATCTCAAGGCCAGATGCTATTCAAGGGCTGGGAAAATGGACTCCTCTTCGTGGGAGGAGCTAGAAAGAATATGTAGTTATTTTTCACCTATTGTAGCTGTTTAACTCAATTATAAAATGAGAAAAGAAATAAGAGACCTAAACTGAAAACTGCTGAATTATTGTAAAGTGTTATTAGTATGTAGGTGACCCATTGTTCCTTCCCTCCCTCTCCAGGGATTTTTGGGGGGCAGATACCCTTCTGAGGAAGCTCAAGATAAACTGCTGAAACCTTGCTAAGCCAACTGGAAGGGTGTTTGGGGTCTTGGCCATTACCTATTTATTCCTGGCTATTCAGTATCTCATGTATGAGTCTGCTCATTCACTGACAAAGTACACTAAATTTCAGAAAGAAAGATTTTTCTGCGTGCTGTAAATCTTGTGATAATATTTGTCATTAGCTCAAGCACTGATCCATAGTTCAAAGGAAATTTACACTTCAACTGAGTAAGACAGGTTTTTATCTTCTTAAATCATGGTACCAGAGTGGGGAAGAAAAATAGTCAGGTTGAATTACCTCATTTATTCAGCTCTCTCACACCCTCACAAGAACTCAACAGAGACGGGGGCCTGAAGGATTGGTGAGTATTTGTAGGAGGCACCTTGTGTGATGGCTCCACATTGCAGGGTTCCCCTTCGCTAAGAAGCTGCGACGTGCACAGATATGTTGTCTCCTTACCCACACCCTGACTGCCATCTCAGTGTTAGGAAACAGTGTCCTGGATCATGGCTTACTGGCTTAGGCCTGTCATCTGATCTAAGATAAGCCAATCAGTTTGTCGCTCTTGTCAACTGCAAATGTTGCCCGAGGAGTAACGGTTACTGGAAGTCGCTGTGGAAGGAAGACCCACCACCTCCCGCTGAAGAAGTACACGGAATTGTGCTAGTCCCTACCCTTTCTGAGTCTTGGTTTAATTCTTCCTTAGATTCAGTAAGGTATTCCACTAGTCTTGCACTAAATTCCCTGTTTTTGCTCAAACTACTAGAGTTGATCTCTGTTCCTTCTTGTCAAAAGGAACTTAACTAACAGAAGACCGCCACAACCAGATGGTTAGAAGAAAATGGTTTATCTGGATGCTGTTTCATCAGTTCATCAAGTCATTCAATAGTCATTTATTGAGGACCCATTATATGCCAATCACAGAGATAGGTATGCAAATAAGACAGAAGGAGGTGTGGGGAGACAGGCAAACATAATCACACTACATTGTGATAATGTTGTGGTAGAGATACTTACAAAGTGATGTGGGAGTACAGATAAGAGTATGAATGAACTCTCTGGGTAGGTTGGGGAGCTGGGGCTAATCAGCTTGGAGAAGGATATACAGCAAATTCAATCTTATTACATGACAGTGGCAGCAAATGAGGAATTGCTACATGGAAGCTGAAGACCAGCTGTTCTTGATATCGACTCAGCTCTGCCGAGGGGAAACTGATTTGAACAGCAGCATGAGAGACCGAGATCATATATGGAAGAATTTCTTGACCGTGAGAGTAGTTAACATTGGGAGATTATAGAATCTTCTCCTCTGGAGGTTTAAAAAATAACATAGCACATCATCTGCCTCGGATAGCATTATTGTGATGCTCTCTAGAAGTGGGGAAATGGAAGATAATTGCTCAAGGTCTTCTTTTCTAGCTTAGAGTTTTCATAATTCTGCCATTTTTAAGAAAAACTTAATTGAACCAATGAAAAATAAAATTACAGGCAGAAAAGGAATGCAAGAGGATAGAAAAATAATTGAATTATTAATTCCCTCTTGGTTCAGGAATGAGGAAGAAATGAAGGGACTAAAAAGATTGAATATGTGTTCTCTTAGAAATTATTTTGAAGTCACGTAGTCTGTTGGTTGGTTAAGAACTCCCAAGTTGGGGCTCAGTTGGTTGCTAACCAATGGTCCTGTCTTTTCCTTCCCAACCCAGAGTACTTTAGTGTCCCCTGACTCACTTTATAACTAACTGCTTCAGCTTGTGGAACATTTTGTATATAAATATTTTTTCAAGATTTTATTTATTTATTTGACAGAGAGACACAGTGAGAAAGGGAACACAAGCACAGGGAGTGGGAGAGGGAGAAGCAGGCTTCCTGCCAAGCAGGGAGCCCTATGCAGGGCTTGATCCCAGGGCCCTGGGATCATGATCCAAACCGAAGGCAGACGCTTAACCAACTGAGCCACCCAGGTGCCCCCGTTTTGTATATGTTTATAAGTTTCTTTTCATTGTGAACTTAAGCAAATCTATAGACTAAGTTGAATGAACATTAGTTCTCTACATCACTCAAAATTTACATCTGTCCTTTTTAAGTTTTGCTACCTACATTCTGCTTATAGAATTTTGGAATTCTGCTTTCTTCCACATGATTGAGATAATTTATGTATGTTGATGTATTCCCCATACTTGCCACATTTAACAGCACTTGAACGAAACACTGTGAATCCATGTACTAAATGGGGGAGCTAGAACTGAGTGGGAGGTCAGACACTCTGGGGCCATCTGTGATGAGATGAAATCATCACTGCCTCACACCTGTCACTGGAGGCTCCTCATCAGGAAGTTAATTCTTTCTCCCTCCCTCTCCGCCTCCCTTCTTCCCTTCCTCTCTCCCTTCCTCACTTTTTTCCCTTCCTCTCTCACTTCCTCACTTCCAATTAAAGAGACTAGCATGAGCGTGAAATTACAACATAGGTTCAGAGAATTGTAAGTCTGGTTGGGCTATGGATAAAGTATATGACTAGATAATACAATTAGAAAATTAAGTTCGGCAAAATTATGTAGAATTTGTTAAGACCGTAGAGTTTGGTTTGTTGGGCAAGCATTGGGAAGATAAGCATGGAAGTGTTGCACAGTGGAAGTCTCTAGAGAATGGGAATCACAAAATGAGACACACACTGATATTCTATTTTATATTAAACTCCAAGATGTACATACAATCACCAATGTTTTAATATTGGGCTAATGCTTTATTATATTTTTTAAACGTGAATCCGCTCAGTGTTCTAAGTTGTTTTTATTTTTGCTTTAATCTTAATCATAATTCATTGTCTATGATTTTTCAGTTTTAGTTTCTTGAAAGCTACACAAAACTTTAAAGACATTTGCAAAGCAATCTTAGTGCAGTGTCCCTTGAGATTTTAATTTTTTTCACCATTCTTTTTATCTCTCTCACACTTAATTTGACAGCAGTTTTTTTTTTTTAACAACAGCCTTTATCTAGTTTTTACCAAAGCATTCAGTTTAAGTTTCATGAAAAATCTACCTCTCTTTTCTCACACCTACTTCATCAGTTTATAACATTTTTAACTCAATAAAGAAATTAGAATAATGAAAACAAATCACAAACTGATTTTTGATAAGCATACAACTTGACTGGTAAGAAGAGAAGGTACAGGTGTGGTAGAATATCGTCTTAACCAGGAGTGTTTGGCATACTTGGACATAAGGCTAATATTTTGGAATAGAGAAAGAGAACATGGATTAATCTGCTGTGCCAGTTAAAAGAGTTTAGAGAAAGGGGGGAAAACCCTAGAATTTAGTTTTGAGTCTTTCACCAGAAAATCAAATTTCAGTTTTTGGTGTCCTTGCATAGATTTATTATACTTTCTTTAACATACTAAACTTCCCACCCATACTTTGTGTCTTCTTCATATTAATTTTTTTCCTTCAATTTCCCTGAGATTCTAGAGCATGAGGACAGAACTGGATGGAAACATTTCAGTAGCCTAGATAGTACACTCTTCTGGGATATCCTTGAGAAAGGGAGGAGGTCTTCTTGTTACTGAGATTGTAGAGGATTAAAAGAAGGATTGTTTTGTGTCTTGGTTTGGAATCTTCTCCGTGGATTTTGACTTGTAACCCTTTTTCCTAGGATACACTTTTCCACTGGGAGTATCATGGGGTACAATTCAGAGTTTTTGTCTTTTTTTTTATAGAGCTTTTGGGATTACTAGATAACCAACATCTCCATTTGGTAGAACTGTGGGGTGGGGTGTGGGGGGCGGGGAGAGAAAGAAGAGGAAGAAACCTTCCTTCTAGTTCTCCCTAAGGTGCACAAAGAGTAAACATATCCCTTTCCCTATCTCCTGCTTGAGGTGACTTGCAAAGGTAGGACCCTGGAAACCCAGAAAGTGACTTTCCTAGCTCAATGCTGTATGTGGTGCTGATTCACATGGAAATTTGTATCCTGGCTATCAGAGTTACCTTGATAGTTGATCTTGTGGAAGTAGTATAAACTTGTTTCTTGAAAAAGAAAATATAAAATTATAAATGATTTTTCCTTTAAGAATAAAATCAAGTTTAACTAAAAACCCAGAAGGACTATATCGTATCCTGTAGTGTAGCATAAAATCCTTCAACCCATTACAATCTCAAATGACAATGGGGGTATCTTTTTTCTGATAAAGATCAGGAGTCTAGTATTGTCCAAATATTCAAGAGGTGCTATTTTTTTCAAATGGAATGGAAGGGTTTTAGCAATTATTGTGATGAATGAAATGAAATGAAGAAAACTTTGGATAGTTAAATGTTTTCTCACATCATCAGGTGGGTATCACAGCCCTAGGTTCTGTGGTGGGAGCAAAGGTTCCTGGAATGTTCCCACCACAGAAAAGCCGCTCTCTGATGGTGTTAGTTGTGCTTTCTTTTGACACTATGTATTGGGAGTATGTAATTATGTAAACTCACTATCTAGGTCACTCAACAGTGCTTGAAAATAATGAAGCTTAGCCTCAGGGCCCATCATTTGCATCAGCCTCTCAAAATGCTCACATGGTCACATACTTCTGTGAAGTTTGGAAAAGTAGGATACTTTGCCTGCAATTTGTTAAAATCACTAGACCATTCTACTTTGACTTCCTGTGATGGTTAATTTTATGTGTCGACTTGACTGGGTGATGGAGTGCTCAGATAGTTGGTTAAATGTTTCTGGGTGTCTGTGGGAGTGTTTTTGGATGAGATTAACATTTGAGTTGGTAGACTGAGTAAAGCAGATTGTCCTCTCTAATGTAAGTGGCCCTCATCCAATTGGTTGAAGGCTGATTGTCACCCTCCTATGAGTAAGAAGGAAATCCTTCCGCTTGAGTGTTGAGCTGAGACTTCATTCTTGCTGCCTTCAGATTTGAACTGAAACATGGGCTTCTCTTGGGTCTGCAACCTTGACTTTTGGACTGGAACTACACCATTACTTCTGGATCTCCAGTTTGCTGACTGCGAGTCTTGAGATCACCTCCACAATAATGTGAACCGATTTCTTAAAATAAATCTCTTTTTATATAGATATATACCCTTTTGGTCCTATTTCTCTGGAGAACTCTGATGAATATCCTTCTTTCACTATTACCCTTGAGTTGGGTGATATTGGAAGTGTTTTGGGAATCTAAGAGGAAATTTAATTGGGGAATACTTTGTTGAGTATATTTATATAGTTTGCAGTCACTTCTGTGTACAGCGAGCTACCTTGGTATAGAATTGGCTTCTAGCTTTTTCCCCCTGCCCACTGTACCAGCTCACTTGATAATGTGGCTGAAGACTTTGCCCAGAGTTCTATCACTCTGAGTGTTGTTTAGCACCTGGCACTGAAAGTTCGTGGATAGTGGAGGAAAAATGAGGTCAAAGATCCACCCCGTAGAAAGTTAACTCCCTTTCACTTATGAGGTTTTCATAGGTGGGTACCATGGCATCTGCGCCTTGATATCAATCCAGAAGCCCCAGGGCAACAAGTGAGAGTGAGAAGCACAGGCATGAGATAAGGTATAACAAAGTTGTGCCTACACGAAGCTAATGAGTGTAGCACTAGCTCAAACAGGAGATAGGTAGGACAGATAGCTAAGACTGAAATGCACACCAGCATCATATAACACCGTGCTTCATTCATGCATCTTTCTTCAATTCAAGTACATTTTCTGCCATTATGTCTTCAAATATTATGTCTTTCTGATTCTTGATGTTTTGAAATCCCTACTAACTGTTGGAACTTCTTATTCTATCCATGATGTCTTTTAATTCTGCTTTCATATATTCCATTTCTCTTTTCTCTAAGCTGTATTTTGACTGATTTTCTAGGTTCCATCTTTTTTTTTTTTTAAGATTTTATTTATTTATTTGACAGAGAGAGAGAGATCACAAGTAGGCAGAGAGGCAGGCAGAGAGAGAGGGAAGCAGGCTCCCTGCTGAGCAGAGAGCCCGATGCGGGGCTCAATCCCAGGACCCTGAGATCACGACCCGAGCCCAATGCAGAGGCTTTAACCCACTGAGCCACCCAGGCGCCCCTAGGTTCCATCTTTTAACTCATCAGTTTTCTCTTCAGCAGTGTCTACAATTCAACTCATCCATTATGTGTTTAATTTTAATGATTGTATTCTTCATTTCTAGAAATTCTATTATCTGTTTTTAAAAACATAGTCCTTTTATTCCCCTATTTTATTCTTCTTTTTTTATTTTTAATATCTTTTTTAAAAAGATTTATTTATTTATTTATTTGACACACAGAGAGAGAAAAAGAGAGAGAGAGATCACAAGTTGGCAGAGAGGCAGGCAGAAAGAGAGGGGGAAGCAGGCTCCCCATTAAGCAGAGAGCCTGATGCAGGGCTTGATCCTAGGACCCTGAGATCATGACCTGAACGGAAGGCAGAGGCTTTAACCTGCTGAGCCACCCAGGTGCCCCTCATTTTGAACATCTTAAATATGTTTATTTTAAAGTTTCTCTCAGAATTTTCTTTTTTTCTAGTTCTTAAGGATGAAAATTTTGTTTTTGTTTTTGTTTTTGTTTTCCTTAAACGTGGATTGCTTCTTTCTGTGTGCCATTTTTCATGGGAGTCCTTGGTCCTAGGAAGATTCCTATGAAAAGTTTCAAGTTTGCTTTTGCCAAAGCTCTAAGAGCTCCATTTGATCTGGACCATGGTTTTTATTTATCTAAAAAAATTTTTTTTTAGTATAGTTGAATCACAATGTTCCATTAGTTTCAGGTGTGCAATATAGTAACTTAAATGATACCATTTAATTATTATAGCTTATTCCACCTTATATCTCTCAGGTTAAAAGCACAGGGCTTTAACTTGAGTCATATGAATCCTAAAGGCAGAGGGAAGGCTAGATCAAGGTTAGTGCACTATGATATAGATTTTCTCATGGTGCCCTTCCCAAGACATGAGCATGAAATAAATATGTTCCAGGATTGAGAGTATTTAGGAGTTTATGTGGGCAATTTACAACCTCTTTTCACCTCTTCTGTGAAATTACTTTTATCTCTATTTTCTAATACTCAAACCTTTCTGTCAATAAGACTCCTTCTCTCCTGTATCTTCAACTTCTTCTTTATTGATTCAATTCTTGTGATATTTAAGTATGTTAAATCTTTTCCACTAATTTGAAGACAACTTTTGGGCATCTTCTTAGACTCTCAGGATCATTTTTTAAAATTTTTATTTTTTAAATTTTTAAATTAAATTTTATTTTTTTCAAAGATTTTATTTATTTATTTGACAGGGAGAGAGAGAGATGGCAAGTAGGCATAGAGGCAGGCAGAGAGAGAGGGGAAGCAGGCTCCCTGCTGAGCAGAGAGCCCAAGATCATGACCTGAGCCAAAGGCAGGGGCTTTAACCCACTGAGCTCACCCAGGCACCCCCAATCAGTTTTTTTTAAATAAAGCTATTGCTTGACCTTGGATTGTATTGTTTGCCACCAGTGCCATCACTGCACCTTTGCTGCAGTCTGAGTTGGAGCCTTGAGCCTGCCTGGCTTCCGTGACCCACACACTGACCTCTCTGTTCCAGGGTGCATTGACTGTTTCATTCAGATTGGATTAATAACTATACCCAAGGCATGGAATTCGACTTCCTGATGACTGCTAGGGGATTGGATGACATAGCCTGGAAGTGTGGAGGAGTAAGTTTCTTATAGGATGAATATTGACCAGTGAGATTTAAGAGTAGCAAAGAATGAATTCCCAGGGCTCCCGCTTACCCCATGCAGACACTCTGAGGTGCGCTTGCTTTGTGCAGCCCTCCGGCAAAGCCTGCAGACACACCTGCTGAGCATCCTACTGTGTGTCTTCACAGATCATTATGAAGTGACCATTAGTGCATGGTGCAGCTCATCACCTTGGGTTGCATCTCTCCTTGCTTTGTTCCTCCTTTCCTTCCCCTCATTTCCCTGGGCTTGCATCTCACAAATGAAGAATAGCGTTGTTGTGGGTTTTAAGATTTATTTATTTATTTTGAAGAGAGAGCATATGCAGGAGGGGCAGAGGGATAGGGAGAGAAAAATCTCAGGCAGACTCTGCGCTGAGTATAGAACCCAATGCCAGGCTCGATCCCATGACCCTGAGATCATGACTTGAGCTGAAACCAAGAATTGGCTGTTTGTGCCATCCAGGTGCCCCAAGAAGAATAGTGTTTTAATCCTTACTTCAGGTGTGTTTCCTAGAAGACTTGGGCTAAGGTACCCATTATAAAAACATCTTCCTCAACCCTACATCTCCCTTCATCTATTCTATTTATATCTCTCTTCCTTGGAAACTTTTTGAAGGAGTTTTTTTTTTTTTCCTTTCTTTCTTTCTTTTACTCTTTATCTCTGTTTTCTTATCTGCCATTCATTCTTCAGTCTAGGTCCTCTCTCCCATTTCTCTTAAAGCTGCTTTCACCAAGATCAATAATGACCATGTTGTTAAATCCGAGGGATAATTTTCAGCCTTTATCTTACCTGATCTGTGTGCAGCACTTGACACTGACCTCACATCCTTCCAGCACTGTCTTTCCCTGAATTCCAGACAATGTACTCTCAATTTTTATCTTGCATTATAGCGGCTCAATCACCTTCATATATCTTGTAAATATTGGTGTTTCCCAGAGTTCTATCCTCAGTTCTCTTTCCTTCCCTCTCTCATTTTCCATTGTTCCCTTCTCTTGCTTTCCTCTCCTCTCCTCTTCTCTGGTAGAAACCATCCCTGGGCAGTCTTACTTATTCACATAGCCTCAGGAGCCATCTATATGCCAATAACTTCCAAATTATGTTTTGGATCTAATTTTCTCTCGTTCTTTTTTCTTTTTATTCATTTAAGACAGAGAATACTTTATTCAAGCCCATCAGAGAAGTGGACAGCTTGGGTCTGTAACAAAGTGTGTTTTAAAGCATAGGTCACTAACTGTATATGAGAGTACACATTGCTACACACAAATTAACTGATCAGAGCACAACTTTTCAAGTTCAAAACAGAACAAGCTTCCCTGTAAAAACAGCACCTTTGTGACATTTTTAACTTTAGTATTCTTCTTCTTCTTCAGCTGTCCTTCAACAGATCTACACCAGCTTCCTCATAATCTTTCTCAACAGCAGCCGTGTCCTCATGGGCCTCAAAAAACTCTCCTTCCCCCATGCTCTCCGCCATATACCAGTGAACAAAGGCACACTTGGCATACATCAGGTCAAACTTGCGGTCCAGGTGAGCCCAGGCCTCAGCGATGGCTGTGGTGTTGCTCAGCATGCACACAGCTTGCTGTACTCTGGCCAAGTCTCCACCAGGTACCACGGTAGGAAGCTGGTAATTAATGCCAACTTTGATACCAGTGAGGCACCAGTCCACAAACTGGATGGTACACTTGATCTTGATGGTGGCAGTGGCAGCCATGGCATTGGCAATTGACACCTTTGGGAACCACATTGCCATGGTACAACAGGCAGCAAGACATGTATTTACCGTGCCGAGGGTTACATTTCACCATCTGGACCACTGGCTCAAAAGTATGCATTGGTGATCTCTGCTACAGAAAGCTGTTCGTGGTAGGCTTTCTCAGCAGAGAGGACAGGGCCAGAGGGAAGCAGATGTGAGGATAGGGCATCAGGTTGGTCTGGAATTCTATCAGAATGACATTCAGGGTTCTCTTAAATCTGAGAGAAGCAGCAATGGAAGACAAAATCTGACCTATCATTCTATTTAGCTTAGTGTAGTTTGGCATTCAATATCGAGGTTTCTACAACAGATGTCATAGATGGCCTCGTTGTCTACTCCAAACGCACAATCAGATTGCCCCAAGGAAGTGTGGGTAGTGAGGGTAGAGTTGTAGGGCTTGACTACAGCTGTGAAAACTTGGAGGGCTGGGTAAATGGAGAACTCCAGCTTGGATTTCTGGCCATAATCGGGAGACATTCCATCAGCATGGAGGTGAACCCAGAACCAGTTCCCCCTCCAAAGCTGTGGAAAACCAAGAAGCCCTAAAGACCTGTGCACTGGTCAGCCAGTTTCTGAATTCAGTTCAAGACAAGGTTGGTGATCTCCTTGCCAATGGTATAGTGTTCTCTGGCGTGGTTATTGGCAGCATCTACCTTCCCTGGTAGGTACCAGTGTGAACGTCATCAATGACCGTGGGTTCCAGGTCTACAAACACTGCCCTGGGCACATGCTTCCCAGCACCTGTCTCACTGAAGAAGGTGTTGAAGGAGTCATCTCCTCTCCTAATAGTCTTGTCACTTGGCATCAGGCCACTGAGTTGAATGCCATGTTCCAGGCAATAGAGCTCCCAGCAGGTGTTGCCAATCTGGACACGAGCCTGGCCAACATGGATGGAGATGCATTCATGCATGGTTGCTGCTTTGTGGCTGCCAAGCAGATGGCAGAGAGGAAGAGGAGAGGTTGTTGCTTCTTGCAGCACAACTCTTAGGTGGTCGATGTAAGAACCCTGCCAAGTACCAAATACTTAAAAGGACCTAATTGTCTACTAGACATTTCTTCTTTGGTGTTCTAGAAGTCCCTGAAACTGGACATGTCCAAAAATAAAACTCAACATTTTCTTCCCACCTGAATCTGTTTCTTTTCCTGCCTTGCTTGTCTCGGTGACTGGTATCTCCATTCCCCAGCCAGAAATTTGGTGTCACCCTCACTCACCCACAATTTCAACCCCCCGTTAGGGTGACAGATCCATCCCTGTTTTCCCAGGGCATTCTTGGTGTTAGTATGAAAAATTTCACATCCATGGAACCCCCACAGTTCCATAAAAACTGGAACGGCTTGCCTGGAGCTGTCTTAATTTTAAAACTGAAAGCCTCATGTCTTGGAAACCGCTTTAGTCCTGGGCAAATCATAAAGTTGATAATCCGTTTACCTCTCTCCAATCAATCATCAAGACCTACTGATTCTAACTTTTTAATGTGTCTCTCCCCATCTCTAACCAGCATAGGTCATTAACATGTCTTGCCCTTCTCTGCTCAACGGGGAGCCTGCTTCCCCCTCTTTCTCTGCCTGCCTCTCTGCCTACTTGTAATCTCTCTCTCTGTCAAATAAATAAATAAAATATTAAAAAAAAAACCCCACAAACAAACATGTCTTCCCTTGATTGCTGCAAAACTTGGCAACTTTCCTTTGCCTCTACCATTGCTTCCTCCAATCCATTCTCTGAATTGTTGCTAGAGTTGTCTTTCTAAACTATAACCCTGATTATATCATTTTTCTTCTTAAATCTTTGTAACTATTCCTTTTTTGCTCTAAGATAAGGGGCATACCTTTTTTTTTTTTTTTAAGTAGGCTCAATGCCCAGCACAGAGCCCAGTGCAGTGCCTGAATTGACAACCTTGAGATCAAGACTTAGTCACCCTGACTCCCCAAGGGGCATAGGTTTTAAT
Source organism: Procyon lotor (assembly GCA_028646535.1). Classification (NCBI taxonomy): domain Eukaryota; kingdom Metazoa; phylum Chordata; class Mammalia; order Carnivora; family Procyonidae; genus Procyon; species Procyon lotor. The sequence continues at coordinate 64,334,973 of CM053606.1, read as the reverse complement.
ATGGCTCACATGATCTCTTATGAAATAGTCCTGCTTATTCTTCTAGGCTCATCCCTTCTCACTTTCCTCTTACACTGTATATAAGCCCAGCTGCCAGCTGTCTCCTCTATGAAAGCAACCTTTGTTTTTATTTTATACCCACATGGACATAGAACTTTTGTGTATCTTCACATTCTCTGTCTTGAGCCCACCTCTACAAAAGTCTTGGTAAGAAACACAGAATTCGCAGAGAAGATGAAAAGGATCTTCTAGCATGTGTGGTATAGCAACAACCCCCCAACTCACTATTTGACATTTCTTCTCCAAAGTTCCTTCTCAGCTCTGACACTTCCAAGATTTTGTTCCCCTTTGTCTCTACCTTTCCTCCAAGGCATACAGCCTTCCTTGGTCTACACTCCTTCCTCCTGTGCTCCTGCCCCAAACTCTTTACACTTCTCTCTTTATTATCCTGAGTGATTTGGCTTTGCCCCAGCTCCTCTTTATAAATGTACATTCCCAACTCCATCCAAGGGTTCAACAAAACAAAGTGTCCTTCTATTTTAAGATTCCATTCTTGCTCAGTGCCATTATTTTTAGCTTGAATATATCCCTTGGGGTCTCACCTCTCATCCCAAAAGGCTTGTTAATATATTTCTTGAAAAATGCGGTGTTACCCTCCTAGAGAAATTGTTTTATCAGCTGCTAGACAGGAAAAGTTTCTTCCTTTTGTCAACTGTGTTTCAGCTATAATGTCTTCCCTATATTTCTCATAATTTTTCTTGTTCTCCTCTCCTGTGTCTTTGTATGAGCTGCCAAATCACCTGGGATATTTTACCACCATTTACCTTAAAAAAAAAAAAAAGACAATTTGACTGACTAATAAATACACCTAAAGTTATAATATTTTTATGTTCCCTTGCCAAAATTTGTCTTCAGCATCAAGAAGGATGGACTGCTTGTATAAATGGAACCAGTGTTAGATGTAGTTCATGAGGCTTGATTTGAACAAAGAAATTTCTAATTATATCATGACTCATTTTAGCATTTTTAATCATCATGGCATGATGAAATTCACTTCATTGGTCTCTAGGGGATTAGAAAGAAAACTAATTTCAGTTTTTGAAAGTCATTTTCAAGACCTCTGAAGAAGGCTTATAGAGGACATGAAAGGGGCCTAAGAATTACATAGTCTTCAGTCTGTCTGAGAATTAGTACAATTAATCAAAACCACAATCCACATTCCCTTAGAAAACGACAATATGCAAAACACATGCCCATTGTGTGCAGCCCAAATAATCACGTACATGTATAGGTAGGTTATATTCAATTAACCTAGTTTATTTTCTCGATAACATCATTGAATATATCTACATTTTTTACTAATGCAAATGATTGTAGATTTTAAGATTGCAGTAGAATGACTTTATATTGTATATGGAGAGTCACAGGCGGGTTTCTCAGTGGCCTTCCTTAATGCTAGAGGCCTTGAGCCTCGAAGACCTGAGAGGGGTGTGGATTATCAAAACAAATACAGAGTTAGAGTTCACAAACCCAGATTTCCATAAATACAGCCATATTTTCTTAAGTCATTTTAAACTCCCTGCACTCTTTTACCTTTTAAACAATCTTTACAATCACATTTTATTTATTTATTTATTTATTTTTAAAAAGGTTTTATTTTTAATAATATCCACACCCAATAAGAGCTACATGTTCTTCTGACTGAGCCAGCAGGTGCCCCTACACTCATATTTTATTGTTATTATTACTATTAAATAATATTTTTGGTGCAAAAAGATGGTTTTACTAAAGCACAGCAACAGGACCTGTGGGTAGAGCCGCTGCACCAGGGTTGTGAGGAATGGCTGATTTGAACTACGGGGTTGAGGGATATAAGGAAAAAGGAAGGTGTCCAAAGGAAGGTGTCCAAAAGGACTTTCATAAACTAAAGAAGACCCTTAGGATACTGGGGGCCTTGTGATTATCAAGCTCTAGCAAAGCATTCATATAAGATAGTTAGAATTTTCCTGGAGGAATGTCACACCTATCCCACCCAGGAGTGGGTAAGGGGGGTTGCCAGGTGTCAGCTTGTGTTTTGTCCTCAGTTTACTTTCTCCTCCCTCATCATTTCCCCCCTGAAGAATTTTGACCCTTAAGGGGTCAAATTTTGGTCAATTTTGACCAAAAAGGGTCAGTTTTGACCCTTAAGGTTGGGGAAGGCGGAACGTTTTATCTTCTGTAACCTCTTCCTGCTGAAGAGGGG
>CM053606.1:64306551-64332231 GCA_028646535.1 Procyon lotor | reverse complement strand
TACCCAGAGCCTAGCATAATCCTTGCATATAATTAGTGCTCAGGAAATGTTGAATGTATGAATGAATGAATGAGTGAATATGAACATCTAGAAGTTCTGGAAGAATGGGGCTGGGAATCATCTCTTTAGGAAAATTGATTTTCCCTGAAAGAGACTCTATTGAACCTATTCATCAGTAGGTTTGTGGGGTCCTTCTCCAATTAACAGGAAGGGACAGTGGATCATGGTGAATCTGTTAGCCATAATTTAAGATGGCTTGGGTTCCAGGTGCATCTCAGCTTCTTATTAGCCATGCGAACTTGATCATGTTAACCTCTCAAAGCTGTTTCCACATTTGGAAACAATAATAACTAAATGGTAGGATTTCAGTGAGGATCAAATTAGATACACAAACTATTTAGCAAGGTGCTTGACACATATGTAGCTTTCAAGGCAGGTTAACTTAAAAGGAGGGCACTTTAAGCACATGTAGGGGGAATCTAGCCTTGGGCTAAAAGTAAGAGAAGGAAAGAGAGTGTGTGATGGGACTCTAGAAGAGAGAGAGAGAGCTTGTGATATGCTCCGCAGAATCTAGAATATAGGAGAAGAGAGGCAACACAGCTCTGGCCGCTGGAAATATCACTGCTGAGGAGGAACTCACATTCTGGATACCTACCGGGTACTTGACGGGCCAAACACATTCCAACCTCTAGGCCTTTGCCTTTTTTGGTCTCTGTTTGAAACTGCCTTGCTCCAGATAATGTGCAAGATCACTCCCTCAGTTCATTCAGGACTTTGCTCAGATGATGCTCCTCTCTGTTGAGTCTACTGGAAAGTTACCACCGAACCTCCTAATGCCCTCCCTATCTTCAATTATAATGATAACTACACACCCTACTTTTTCTTATGAGCACTTTCACTATTTCACCCACTATATTGTAATTACATGTTTGTAGGGACATTTTGTTGTTGTTGTTCACTGTATTTTGAATAGTGTTTGTTTGTGATAGACTCACAATGAATTGTTTTTTGTTGAATTCGTATTTTTATCATTTGACCCTCACCAGAACACTGCACGGTAAGTGGCTTTAACCTCAGGCTGTGGGGGGAAAACATGCAGTTCAGAGAGGTTAAATGACTTGCTAGAGTCATTTAGCAACTAAACATGGCTAATGAGTCTTGAAGCCAATATTTGTGATTCAAAAACAAATGGTCTTTCTACTATATCACATAAATTCATTTGTACTCTTTTTTCAAAAGGACTCACAGTTTCTATGGGAGGTACTCATTATGCAAAATAAGACAAATAGGGATAAAAGAGAACAGAGAACTTGTATATAAAATTAAGGAAATAGGTCCCCTTTGACACTTGAGATGAGCAAAATGTTGCCACAGTTTTTTTTTTTTTCTGGGCCCAGGGCAGATGGTAGTAACGAACAGGTTCCCATTGACCTTGGCACTCAATCTCTTATCCCAAGTATTTGAGTCCTAACCCCAGAAGCCTGAATCTTCAAGTAAGTCTGTTTTCTTTATTACATTTATTACAAAGTCTTTCTGAATGGGAGTTATATCTTAATATCTGAATCCCTTACATCCTTTAGCATGACCCCCTGCCAGATGGTCAGTGTCTGTGGAGTGACAGATAATCTGTGCTCCCAGGAGTTGCAAGGGAAGTTAGGCTAAATGCTTCCTATGATTCTGCCTTCCTCTAAGGGACTACAGATTTTTTGAAAAGTATTTGAAGTGTTGATAAGTGCTTACTAAAATAGTCATATATGTCAAATCCCAGCATAAGAGAAATTGAAAGGGAGTAGCAGTGGAAGTTTCCATGGGGCATATATCCTCACTTCCTTAGGTAACTAACCTGTCTGAGCATGAAGGCTGAGTAGTAGGAGGGCCGGTAGGTGGAGCCTCTTTTGAGTTCTGGAAAAGAGCTTTGATATAATGGGCAGGTGAAACCTTAAAGCTCTGTACTATACACTATGGAAGAGATAACTATAAGCAGATACAATTGTACAGTAAATGTGCAATTTGATTACTCTTTCATCAAGTAGGGATTACCTTTGGCTACGCCTACTAGAAAACCCAAGCATTACTGTCTTAGGTCAGGCAAGGGTTTAATTTTGTTTCATCAAACAAAAGATCTGGAGGAAGGTAGGGATGGTACAGAGGACCATCTGTACCTCAAGGACATCAGGTCTCTAAAATTATTGCAGTTCCTCTTAGCCTTTCCTTTGTGGTCAAATGCAAGTGGCTTCTGGGGTACGTGCCATCAGCCCCGCACTTGAGGATACGTGAAGGAGAAATTAAAAAGAACACAAAGGGCAGAAAGGGCAGGCCAGCTGAGTCTGTCCCCTCTTCTTTAATGGTCTTTTCTTTTTCCTGCCTTCAAACACTTGCTTACATCTCCTTGGCCAGAAACCCTGACATATGGATACCTCTGTCCACGTATACGGCTATCTGCAACGGGGGCTGGGAATTTAGTTTTCATTAGCTGGGCACTTTGCCCTCATTGTCCAGCAAAATACATGTTCTGTCAGTAAGGAACAAGGGGAGAATTAATGGATGTTGAGTAAACATCTAGCAGTCTTGCCGTACTATTCATTAAAGAACCTCAGAATGGGCCACGGAACATCTTACTTTCAAGAATACTGCATTTTGACGGGTCTCCTGATGGGTTAGTTGCATGATAATATTCTGAAATAACTTTATGAGTTTATTTGTTGATAGGGATATTTAAGAGTAGTTCTTCTCTGAAATGCTGGGTATTACATAGGAAGAGCCCTGGAATTGGTTCAAATTTTGGCATTGCCACAATTCACTGTGCGCTACTTTGAGGTTCAACTCAATTACGTGTAAAAGAGATATGGCAAACTGAGCTTAAAATTTATATGCAAGAGCAGATGATTAAAAATAAACAAGATGTTCCTAATAAGGAAGTGCAGGGTGGAAAAACTTCCTTATCAGAAATCAGAAATCAGAAATTTATTATAAAGCTCTATTTCTTCAGATGGCCTGGGATTAGGTGCAGATCTATGCAGGCTGGCCAATGAAACAGCAAAGAGAGCCCAGAAACAGACCAATACAAGAATGGAAATTTTATTTATGACTGAGATGACACTGCAAATTGCTTAGAAAAACATACACTTTTCAATATATGGTACTGAAACAATTGGTTATCTGAATGTGAAAAGATGAAATTGGAATCCTATCTCACACCACATATAAAAAAAATCAAATCTACGTGGGTTAAAACTTACATGTACAAGGCAAAATGTATAATGTTGAGTGAATAGTAAGTTTCCAGTATGTTTCCATTTGAGCAAAGTACAAAACCATACAAAATGACATAATATATTTCTTAATAATACAAACATGGTTAAGTATAGGTAAAAATATGACAAAGATAAAGAGGAATTCAGGATTGTCTTTCCTCTTAGGGGAAATGAAAGGAGACAGAGAAGACCTAAATATTTTTTGTTCTTAAATTGGGTGGTGTCTACAAAGAAGCTTTTGTATCATTTATGCCTTTTGCCTTACACATTTTTATAAGGATTCTTTTGTACCTACATATGACTTTTAAAAGATCTAAAATGCAGTTATGGAAGATAATAGTTTCATTGGTTTATTATGAATATCAAACATGAAAGTATTTGAAAAAGCATTTGATAAATGTAAGTTATTTCTTTTCACTATGCTGTGTACTTCTTGAAGGCAGAATTAATTCTTATTCATCTTTGTATCCTTAGCCCAGTGTCTGAAATACAGTATTAACATAATAAGCATTTTTTTGAATGAATGAATGAATGAATGAATGAATGAATGAATGAATGAAAGAATGGGTAAGCCGTTTTAATGTTAGCATACAGATTTTTAATTTTGGTATTATTAGAACTAAGCTGCTCCTTCGAAATTTATTAACAAACATCACTCTATACACTCATTTTCTCATTTATTACTTTATTCATTCTTCAAATATCTAGTAAGGCCTACAATGTTCTAGATGCCATGCTAACCATTGGGGGAACTGAGATGAGCCACTCATATTTCCTATTCCCAACAAGCTCACAGTCTAGTGGAAGAGACACACAAGTAGCTAGGCAATAATAATTGCTTCTGCAAACCATTACTTAATGGTGATAAGACTAGCGTTCACTCTGTATAATATAGGATGCTTATTTTCCTTAGATAATGAGCACATTTTCAACATGTGCCTTGATGAGTGGTAGCTCAACTTACTTAGCTCTACTTCATTGGCATTCCAGAGAAATGAGATATTATTATCTCACGCGAACTAGACGCTGGGGAGTAGGCATGTTTTTGCTTTTAAATTGAGTTTAGTTTAGACTGGAAATCAGGAATCAATAGGAAAGGGATCTACTCAATCAACATCTGCAAGGAGCCCAGTGACAGTCAAGAGATGTGCTTTAAGTACAGAGCGTTTGTATTTGACAGACTTCGGCACCTGGCTGGCAACATAACAGCCAATGCCAACAGGGGATGTGATAGTGTGGGGAATATGAATGCAGCCAAGATCAAATCCACAACAGGAGGGAGGAAGATTGAAACTTCAGCTGGGTTGACGCTAGGGTGATTACATTAAACCAGCCAGACAAATGTTGAGGACAGGATTTCCCAAATTGTATTCCTTGGAATGTCATTGCTTCAAAGATGTTTTATAAAAAAAAGGAATTGAAATACATTTGGGAAATGCTGATCTTCTCCTTGGATTCACAATGCAGAGGATCATTTTAAAGGCCCCCATGAAACCAGTTCAACTTTGTTTAGAAAGATGACAAAATGATGTGAAGAGACTCTTCAATTGTTCACGTTATCTGTCATTTCCATTTTTAATTATGTCTTATTTTCCCAACAATAAAGTCTTCAGTGCCTACTGTAAGGCAGTGGAGTACTTATTGTAAGTAAATTTGATTGATTATTAAATTAATAGTTATTTGGAAGAAAGTAAAAGAATTTTTAAATGAAAGAAAAAATATGGAAATTGGTTATTGTCTCTGGGGTCACATCACAGCACTATGTATGTATAGCAACGTTAAATTAAAATGTCTTGGGAGCACCTGGCTGGCTCGTTTGGTAGATTGTGCAACTCTTGATCTCAGGGTTGTAGGTTTGAGTCCCACACTGCGTGTAGAGATTACTAAAAAAAAAAAAAAAATCTCAAAACAAAAAGCCTTGAATAGCTGATAGAGAAACAGTATACCACCTAGCACCCCGTAGGTGGTTTTCCATCCCTTCCCTGAATGGACATAGTGAGACTTCCCACACAAACAGAGATCCTTAAAAACTAATTGCAGCTTGGGTGGGCCATGAATTTTAAAAATTTTATTGCAAAATTAATACATGTTGATTATAGAAAATATAAGAGATATAATTACAAAAGAGAAAATAAAAAGAAACCAGGTATATATACATATATATGTATACACACATATACATATATGTATACACACATATACATATATGTATATGTGTATATATATATAGTCTCTATATATACACACATATACATATACACACATATATATATACATGCTCACATGTTCTATGTGGTCATATATACTGTAAATGTTTTATACTGTAAATTATACTATACTTGATGATTATAATAAATGTTCTTTTATAACCATATTTCACATAATAATAATTCATGGCTATCTCTTTATGTCAATGAATATAAATCTAGATATTGAAAATTTATTGCATAATATTCTATTATATGGTACATTGTAATAATTCAACCTCTTCTGATTGATGAGAATTTAGGTTGTTAAAAAATTCTCATGATTATAAATAACACTGCAGTGAACATCTTTTGCATTCTTGACATTTATTTCTTCAAAATAAAACCTTAAGAAATGGAAATGCTGATCCTCAGGATATACACATTTAAATTTTAAAATTTTCTCTCAGAAAAGTTTTTATGGATTTGCATGTTCACCTGTAGTGGTTGTGAATACCTTTCTCACCATATTGTCACACACGGAATAGTACACATGAAACATGAATTTTATATGTAAAGCTAATGTGCCAATATGAAGACAAAAATGTCTCATTGTTCTAGGTTTCGTTTCTTTGATTAACTACTGAATTAGAACCTCTTTTCTCTGTGTTTACTGTTGGCTGTTCATTTCCTTTTCTTTGCCAACTCTGCTTCCTTCTTCTCCTGGGGTTTTGGCTGCCTTCTAACTGGTATGCCATCATAAGTGTTTGCAAGTGTTTTTGTGTGTTGATTTTGGTTATGAGTTTATAACACTAGTATATAGATTCCTGGATAAACTTTACCGCCTTCCTCTAGTGTGTTACTTTTTTTTTTTTTTTTAAGATTTTATGTATTTGACAGAGACAGTGTGAGAGGGAACACAAGCAGGGGGAGCAGGAGAAGGAGAAGCAGGCTTCCTACTGAGCAGAGAGCCCAATGCGGGGCTCGATACCATGACACTGGGATCATGACCTGAGTCTAAGGCAGACGTTTAACGACTGAGCCACCCAGGCACCCCTAGTGTGTTACTCTTATATAACCATACCACAATCTACAAAATCAAGGAAGTTAATGTTAGCACAACACTACTAACTAAACTATAGACTTTATTTGATTTTTTTTTTAAGATTTTATTTATTTATTTGACAGAGAGGAGAGAGATCACAAGCAGGCAGAGAGGCAGACAGAGAGAGAGGAGGAAGCAGGACCCCGCTGAGCAGAGAGCCTGATGCGGGGCTCGATCCCAGGACCCTGAGATCATGACCTGAGCCGAAGGCATAGGCTTTAACCCCCTGAGCCACCCAGGCGCCCCGACTTTATTTGATTTTTAACAGTTTTTCCACTAATTTCTTTTTTATGTTCCAGCAAGAAATCTAGGATCCCATGTTGCATTTAGCTGTTATTTCTTCTTAATCTTCTCCAATCTATAACTGTTTCACAATCTGTCCTTATTTTTTGTAACCCTGACTCTTTTAAGAAGAACCGATCAGTTATTTCATAGAATGCCCTTCAATTTGGGTTTGTCTCATGTTTTCTCAGGATGGAATGAGGTCATGCATTTGGGGCAAAAATACCACAAAAGTGATGCTCTGCCATTGTCAGTGCATCATGTCAAAGGGTTCACGATTTTGGGATATGATTGCTGGTGATGCTATCACTTGGTTAGGGTGGTATCTGCTGGATTTCAATAAAGTTTCTTTCTTTCCCTTTCTAGTCAGTATCTTTCTCAGGAGAGATACGGCAAATCTAGTTTCTCCTCAACTAATTAAGTTCTTGCTTCAAATTGAATAAATTGAAACTGAAAATTATATATGATAAATTATAGATGGGGTTGTTATAAGACAGATATGTAGAATGACAATCACTGGGCCCATTTTCAAACAAAAGTCTTTGGTTCTCCATTTTAATAAATTGGTGAATAAATTTTATTGCAAAATTAATACATTTTATATCATGTTTTATATAAAACATGTAAAACATTTATATGTTTTAACAAAATAAAATATTTAAAGTATTTATTATCTTTTAATGATTTCATACTCTCACTATTTCTTTAATTAACAACTTAATTAATACTGGCTCCAGTTACAATTGATAAGAAGGCTCCTACTATATAAGAAATTCTATGCAATATTGCTCGGTTGAAACCTTAAATCTATAGAAGATAATTTGAGGAAATGTTAAATGCTGAAAGAATCGTAGTCTTCTGTTTCTTTATAATAGATCACATAAAATCTTATGATTGTTGACATTGTAAAATTCTCTTTTTGCATATCTCCTATCCTGGAAGAGACACAGTAACTTCAGAGAAATAGTTCAGTTGTCTTGGAAAAAGCTGACTGTGTTTGAATTCTAAGATTGCCTCTTACTAGCCATATGACCTTGGACAAATCAAGTCACCTCTCTAAGTCTTGGATGCCTTACCTGTCTCACAGGGCTATTGTAAAGACCAGCTCACAGAACACTGGCCAAAGAGATCTGTAAACTATAAAGCAATAAACACATGCAAGGGATTATTAATACTCTTATCTTTTATTAGCTCTTAAGACCATCTCAGAGGTTTAAGTGTTGGTTACTATGATGTCAATTTTGTCTCTAGGGAATAAAGGATTATTACAAAGTATATGGCATGTGCTATAGTATATTTTGTTTTTGAAATATACAGTATTGCATTTGATTCATTTCTATATTATTTTCTTGGTACAACTTCCTTCCACACTTTGACAAACAAGGAATGAGCTGCTTATCTATAAAGATTTATAGCGTAGGGATTCTATAGTCTTGGGAAGATGTCATTGGCAGTGCAAATAGCAAGGTTAACATGGTTGTTTACGAAATAAATACAAACTTCAGTGAGTATTTCATCTTGAAAACCAGTTTAAGCACTTTTTAGATAACCTCTTATAATTGAAGTCCGTTTATAAGCTTGGCCTTTATATTGAGTTTTGTCAAATTCAAGGTCAGGCAGAAATTCTAACATTAATCGGTTCAAAATTGTGGTCATTGTCTTCTCATGAAATACACTCGCTGTTGCTTGCCTTTCTATCATCTTCCCTTTTCTTCTTATATCTCATATGTATAGTTTTTTTTTTTAAAATAATTTCATTAAGTTGAATTAGTCACAGTGGAACAGAAGTTCTTGCCTTTTGGTTTAGTGAATACCTTCTGACTTATTACACCCACAGTCAAAAGCAGTTCATTCTGATTTGATAAATGCATTGAAAGCATCTGAAATTGTTTCATCCTTTTTCTTTCTTGCCTTTTCATCTTTTGGTGCAATCAAATGAAATATCCTCTAGGTTTCCTAATCGAAGCTGTCTGCTCTGCCCTGGTGTTAAAAATGTGTGTTTCAATAAGTATTGCTGTGTGAGAGTAAGTGCCCCAGTCTTAAAAGTATGTTATGTTAAAGTTGTGAAACAGAATGCCTTAAATCAATTTCCGATATGTTTTCAAGTTGTGCATTAATTATTAAATCAGTATGGATCTATTACACATGTATGTACAATACATTATGCATATTACTATGTATAATTCTATAGTTGAGTGAGAGAGAGAAATATTGTGTATCAGTTGTTTTGTTAAGTACAGCACAGACCACCCATGGTAATTCCTATTCTTGCATTTTTCCATTGCACAATTTTAGTGCTAATACACATTCATGGAACTATGCTCTACAACATCATTTAACTTTTAAGATGTTTCACAGTCTATCCCAAGAGCCATAAGGGCAAGAAATTGACCTTGCTTGCTTACCAGATTACTTGTTAAGAATTGATTTGAAGGACACACACATTTAGGGTTAATTTCCCCCCCCAAATATGTTTATTTTATTTTTTCAGTGTTACAAGATGGGGGGGCGTTGGGTGAGCCTGGTGGTGGGTATTGAGGAGGGCACATATTGCATGGAGCACTGGGCGTGGTGCATGAACAATGAATCTTGGAACACTGAAAAAATAAAATCAACATATTAGGGTTAATTTTAATATAGGATTTTTTTTCCTCTGTGGAATTGTCCTGCCCGAAGTCATCTTCAATATGCCATGCTTTCATTGTCATAATTACTTTCCCGTTTTGTTCTCAAGAAAGTTTGTATTCACTTTCACAGCGATTTTTCTCTTTTCCCTTAAAATGAAAACCCCTTTAATCATAATGTCATACCGCTATCTTCTGTGATACTTTTTTATATTATGCAGTCACTAAAAAGGAGAATTACACTTGGCTGAAATATATATAGTAGTACCAAATGCCACTTGGGCCCTCAAGTAACCTGCTGAGAATGTGATGACAGGACAATGATTGAAATCATGTAGCAGTTGTTTCTGTACTTTAGCAAAAATGAGAAAGAGCTGGTGTAAAGGTGTGGTGGCACTTTCGGGGGACTCACCTGTCATCTGACAGTCGAGTGATGGACAGACTGGTGAGAAGCTGAAATATCAACCAGGTATTCTAGACTGATGCTGAAAGTTTGCCGGGATTTCTTACTGAAATCTCTGATAAGGAATCAACAGGATGGATTATCTTAGCTTAGATTCATTTCAAGAGAAAGCATCTGTTTCTTTTATCTATTACTACTCAAACACAAAAACAATAGTTAACCACAAATTATTACATGAAGTTTTTTTTTTAATTGTAAATTTAGCTTAAGTTTAAAAAATGTTTTAAAGATTCTTTAAGTTTTGGAGTTCATAAAATATTCCTGCCATGTTCAATCACCGTTATTATTTCAATGTACGAATTGATACAAATGACTATTATTAAAGCTTTGATTTCATTGATTCATTAGATGTAACATACTATGTTTCAGGTACTGTGTTAAGTCCTGGTGATACAGAGATGGGTAAAACCTGGTTTTTGTGGGATTCTTGTCCTTAAGAAATGTAATGTATAGAAGGGGTGGGATGGAATTCTGCTTTTATGGAAATGTGATGGAACATCTCCACATCTGTATAATGTACATTCTTTGTCCCTTGGCATTTAAACTACTAGAGTATAGGCAATGGGCTCTTCTATTAAGCAATTAAAACCTGTGGTTGCAAAGCAGTAACAGGATCGAAGTGGTCTATGGTGGTGATATTCTAAAACCCAAGAAGATGGGGATATTTCCTGTGTTTCAAAAGGAAATGGTGACTCATATCATTTTGCACATGGAGCCAAAGACTGAAGACTACTCTGTCACTAGTTTCATGAGGCCCCTTAATCCCAAGTGTTCAGTATTTTGAAATATACTGTAAGGGGCTAAGAAAGAAGCACCGAGGAAGATATTCATCTCCTCCACCCATCTTAAAATTCTATTATATCTTATTCTCTTGTCTCTGTTTTCAGTAGCTTCCATCTTACTAATCTCATCCATTCTTTGGATCAATTTAGAGACCATAACTTCAAGGAAAGAAACCCAGGCACCTCAGGCTATGTCAGGGCCTTCTGTTGCTTATGCATACAACACCTTGGCTTTTTCGTTTTCTTTTAGATCACTTATCACAATTGCTATTCAAATGATCATTTATGTCATTATTTGTTTAATGTCTACCTTCATCATTAGCTCTAGTAGATTGGTAATATTGGCAATGGAGTTTTGGGTATTTGTAGTTATTTCCCCGTAGAAAGACTTAGAGGCTGGATGAAATAAAAGGCTTTGGTTTTACATTTTTATGAAAGAAGAAAGGTATGAAAATGTAGCAATGATGTTGATTTCATAGAATGGGAAAAAATGTGTATAAAGTAATGAAATAGCTGTTTAAATAAAGAGCTACAAAAACATAAAGTACAGGTATTTGAATGTTCTAGATTACTTTTTAATTTTAACTTTAGTTTTGTAAAGATAACTAGAAAGGTTAAATTCTTGAACTGTGGATTGACCTAGTAGGGGTAGCTGTGTGAATTTTGATTTTTAAGACTCTCCTTAAATGCCATATTATAAAAAAAGATTTTCTTGTTAAAGGGAGTATACCGAGGAAACATTGTCACTCTAACTACAGCTGTTCCACGTCAGATCCAGAGGTGAGCACGCAAGTGTTTACTTTACCCAAGCATTCTTGGGTTAACACCTGTAGGGAAGTGAAGAATGCAAGATGGGGAAGAGGGAAAATGAAATCTCTGATATCAAAACCAGACCTCAGCTGACCCTACAGGAATTCTGGGTCTTAAAATGGCCATGAGCCCAAGGGATTGCCTTCCTTGACCAGTCAGTAAATGCAAGTTGAAGTCCCTTCCTTGTGCTACTCAGGTCCATTTGCCTTGCAAAAGTTCTAAAGATAGCTCTTTCATGGTTTTGGTGGGCCTTTTTTCGTGGGTGGAAACTTTGAAGGGGGAGGTTAATGGAATGAACCAGAGCTCCCACTGCTGCAGCTGGACAGAATCCATCTCATGGTGGACAGTCCTGAGAGTGTGGTTACTACGGTCCTACGGTCAGCACTCCCATTTCTACCAAGGCCCCATTGCACACTGAGGTTTTTTGTTTTTTGAAGAGTGTCTAATTGTCTACTGCTAGTGGCATGGCTTTGCTCCAGAATCCTAGGATTCTTCATGGTGATCCTCATTTTGGAGTTTGTCATAAACTCCAAACTCCAGGGGTCTCCCCCTGCCCCTCCACCACACGCTTGTAAACCCACAAGCTTGGCTGTGTCCTCTAGCCCAAGTGCTAAGACTCCTTGTACCATGACCTGGACCTCCCGTAGACCCTTTGGCAGCTTTGGGATGCACTCAAAGCTGGCCACCTTTCATGTTTCCTGGTAGATGGGTCAGAACAATAGTGCAAGTATAGAATATGCTTTTTCCAGGCCTTCAGAAATGCCTTCCAGATATCTTGCTTTCTTGTTTGTGGTGGGAGGTGGGAGATGCAATTATTTCTTCTTTATGGAGAGAGGATGTCCTGGCACGCTTCCAGACTACTGGGCCTCCAACATTTTTTTTTTTTTAATTTTATTTATTTATTTTTTTCAGTGTTACAAGATTTATTGTTTTGCACTACACCCAGTGCTCCATGCAGTGGGCCTCCAACATTTTACTGATACTGCAGATCCCTTAATCTCTGTAGGCTTTAGCTTTACCTACCCGAGGGTTATGTTTATTACTAAAGCTTCCAACTTACTGCTGCTTCTCAATATTCCAGCCCAATTTACTTATCATTGATGCGGCAGGCCAAATGTGATGTTCTGCGGCATGCCCGGATGATCCAGGTGCCTTTGGATCACTTTATGACATAGGGCGGGAGAGTTAGCAGAGCCCGGGGGCAAGACTGTAAATGTTCACTGTTGTGAGAACTGCCTTTCACGGAGATGGAAAAGAACGCGTAAGCCAGGTCAACGGTTGCATGCCAGGTACCGAGGCTGTGCTAACCTGGTCTAGTGAAGATACAATACCTGGTAGAGTGACTACAGTTGAGACTGCTTGGTTCAGTTTGTGGTGGTCTATTGTTTAAGCCTCCGGAATCCATCCGATTTTGCAGGAGGAACCAGACTTGTAAGTTAAATAGAGATATTGTAAGGACACCCCCATTCAGTCCTATAGGTCTTTAAATGTGGTACCAACTTCTGCCAGTTCCCTTAGGATGTAATACTGTTTTTGGTTTACTATTTTGGCTGGCCAAGAAAATAATTTGGGGTTGCATCAACCACCAGGAAAGTTTCTTTCAATTAGAGGGCCTACTGATGGGTCTTATGAACCCAGTAGACCTTCTGGGAGTTGGACTTTCTTTTTTTTTTTTTTTTAAATTACTCAGTCTTTACACACCAGCACTCTAATGGGTGCCTGTGAATGATGCCTTGGATCCTTGGTATAAATGTCAGCCTGGAGGCTGGCTCCAAAATTCTTCAAAATATTTGATAATACCCTGTACCTGCCTGCGATTCAGAAATTGGGCAAGGGATTGGGACTTTTTATGTGCCATCAGCCTCCTGATCACCTGTCTTTGATTTGTTTGTTTGTTTGTTTGTTTTTTTGACTGCACAGATCAAGTAGTACCTTTCTTGGTTGCCCATCTAACTTGCCTCTAGGAATATTATGTTCTAATAATTATGTCTATTGAAGGTCTGTGGGTCGTCAAACCCTCCAGGCTGCCATTCCAATTTGGCTGCTGTGTCCACCTTACTTTTAATGAGTATGTTCCACCACCTGGCCTCTATTATTTTGGTGTCTTATCATCCCATCTGCTATCAGAAAGTCTTGTTTTATAATGGAATCTTTTACTCTCAGCCCTGGTCAACAAAGGGCAGCCACTCCTGCACTCAGCATCAAGCTGTCTGTCACCATTACTCTTAGAAACCGGGTCAATCAGCAACTCCTAGTCAGTCCTGGGTGTGGTGTGGGGAAGACTATGGCGTCTCCATTGCACATCGTGGTCTTCACAACAGCCTTTCATCTTCCATGTGGTGTCCTTCTCCACCCTCGACCTCTTACAGTCTGAGAGCAAACATGAAGCATCTGACTAAAAAGTTATCTTGCTGGCTTCCTTCTGAAAATTATTCTTCTGAAAATTATCCTTAAAATTAAAAAATTTTAACCTGAGAGGTTAAAAAATGGAAATCCAATTGTAACCTTATAATGCAAATACCCTGAGTCCTTGAAGACAATTGGACCTGCCTGGTTTTTTTTTTTAAGATTTTATTTGTTTATTTGAGAGCGAGCTGGCGAGTGAGATCAAGCAGGGCAGAGAGGCGAGAGACAGGGAGAAGCAGGCTTCCCACTGAGCAGGAGCATGACAAAGGGTTCAATCCCAGGACCCTGGAATCATGACCTGAACTGAGGGCAGATGCTTAACCAACTATGCCACCCAGACGCCCCATTGCCAAGTGATTTTATATGCTTGGCAAATGTGGGGCACTAAAGAATGGTTCATTGTATAAGTAGATGAACAAATGATTAAGTGCTTGCTGTTTACCTGTGTTTTATCACACCTTTTACTACAATGATTGATGAAGAGCTGAACTTCAATTTGGAAATCATCCAAATAGAGTTATTTGATTTTCAACTCTTCCCCACGTTAGAATGCAAACATGGAAAGAGAACTGAATTTGGGCTCAGTAGGCGTGGATACATGCTTTGACTGTGTTACTCATAAGCTGTGAGAACTGGGGCTAATGACTTGACTTCCATGAGTTTTGGTTCCTTTATCCATATATTCGGTATAATAATCTTGTCTTCCTCACAGTTTTCTTACGAGAGTTAACCTAAAATATTAGTAGCTATAACACTGATAGCTATAAAACATAATGCAAACATGATGTACTTACTACTACTACTACTACTACTACTACTACTACTACAAGTATTAGTAGTTCCTTTGCCAGTCATCAGAAGAAGCAAGGATTTGTCAGAGAACACTAAAATAGATAAAACTGGAAGAAGAAAGTGAGCAGGAAATTTGCACAAGTCAGGACAAACTGTGAATCATAAAATATCAGCATGCAAATGTATATTCCTGGCAGATGGTTTTGGGGCCATTTGTTATGTCTGAGACTCAGTACTAGTAATAAACTAAAAGAATGACAAATTCCTGATTAGTTGGTTAAACATTGAAAAATATTAAACATATAGTTGTAATATTTATCTCTGTGTTAAATTGAAATCTTTCACAGTGTTTTGTAAAGATATCTTCTTTATTATTTACAACTTCAGTTTCTCTCACGCATCATATAATGAAGCCTATTGTCAAAAGGGTGTTTATCTGGTGTTGATTTTTATCAATCTCATTTAGTTGAACAGAGCTGAGGGTCCCATGCCTGTGTTATGGTACATTATTTCTTTAAACCACACGATTATGGTTATGGATTTGGGTATCACTGCACGTAAAATGCCTTCATTGGGGAGGAACTATTTTATATCCTCACACAAAGACCTTATGGCCATGCAATAGCAAGTAACAATAAAAGTCATTGTTCCAAAAATACTTTTTTGACCCTGCAGCGTAGATGTCCGCCGAATGGTCAGTATTCCAAATGTTTTCTTGTTATCTTGTGGGTGTTCAAATCCAACTCATTTAAACTGTTAGCCGTGTGATGGAGCTATAAAGAAAACCTTCTATTGTGGATATATATATATATATATATATATATATATATATATAAAATTCATTGCCATGTTTCTGGATTACTAAAAGAGAATTTCTAGAGTCACCTTTTCTGTCCTTGCCCATGTTCCCCCATTTTGCTCGGAGACGCAGAAGTCAGGTAGGGGGACAGAGCTATTCAGATCGAGTTACACGTTGGCAAGCTCACATCAGCACAGAAATACATCAGCAACATATCTGTTTTCTCAATTTGAATTCCTTTAACCTAAAATGCTCACTGAAGTGGAATTCAGGTTCATCACCTACCATGAACACACACACCAGGAAAGACTCAAAAACGGGAAATAAATGTTCCTATCCTCAGGACCTTAAAAACCTAGTAAATGACTAATAATTAACTGCAAAGGATGGCAGGGTGATGAGTGCCTCAGAGGGAGTTTTAACTAGCTGTTTGGTTTAAGGATCAGAGAAAACTTCTTAAAGGACGTAGAGTTTGGGAGAAACCCAGAGAGTTATCCTTAACCTTTTCTTGTGCTTATTTTCCCATTCTCAGAATAATGTTTTGAAGCCTATTAAAAAGACATAAAAGATTACAATGGAAAAAAAAGATTATAATGGAAACCAATTTTATTGAAACAAGGTTGTTGAAATACCAAAAACAATTGTGAAATCGTAATAAGCACACTTCTTTCTAAAGGTATTAAATAAAAACTTCCAGTTGCAGATCTAATAACTATTGTAATTTTGAAAGAGTGATGAGCATAAGTGATAATTCAAGATATTTGCTGTGACTGTAATGTGATATGGATATATCTGATTTCTATTTGTGACAAAGTCACATGTACTCCTAGTGTTTCTGTAGTTTGTTCTCTAAATTCATAATAGAAGGAAACACTACATTTCAGTTAGGAGTTAGTGAAAGTCAAGATGTAATTTTTCTTTAATCCAAGTTCATAAATCCCCTTAATTTCATCTCTGGCCCTTTTGAGGATCCAGAGTATAGGTTAAGAAATGCTGGCTTAGAAATAGGAATGACTGGGCTTCTGGGTAGCTCAATCAGTTAAGCATCTGACTCTTGATTTTGACTCAGGTCATGATCTCAGGGTCCTGTGATCAAGCCACTGGGTGGGGACACAAGGTCAGCAGGATGTCTGCTTATCTCCCACTCCCTCTGCCCCTCCCCCTGCTCACACACTCACCTGCGTACTCTCTTAAAGAAAGAAAGAAAGAAATCTTTAAAAAAAAAAAAAAGAAGGAATATGAGTAGGACATTGACAGAGACATGGAGAAAGAGGAAGAAAGTGAGAGACAGAGGGTTTTCCAAGTAGAACAACCTGAGCAAAGACTTTGGGGACAGGGCATAGAGGGGGTTTGAAGCGTGTGTAGGATGCATGCCCAGTGTGAGGAAGGATGAGAAAATGATGGATGGACAGGAAGAGGAGAGACTGCCAGGGGCTTAAGGCCCAGACTGAGGAGTGTTGAGCCATCAGTGATGTTCTTAGCAGAGAACTGACTTTCACATCTATTTTTGTTTTAAGAAAGTAATTTGCAGCTTAATGGAAGTTGGGTTAAAAACACTGGAAGAAGGAAGTCTTTTAGTAGTTTATTGCATTGGTTAGGAGAAATATATTGAATGCTTGAAGTAATTCAGTAGAAGTGGCAAAAAGAAGACCTAAGCGGGGGGGTGTGTGTGTGGAGTGGGGGGTGGGGGGTAAATTGAAAGGACTTGGCCATTGAATGAAGAGGGTAGATAGTAGAGTGGGGAGAAAGGCTGACTCTCGATGTTTACCTTGTCATATAGGGGAAATGAACCCAAGTAGAGGGCACAGCAAGATGGGTCAATATGTGGCAAAGGAATTAAAAGTTCTTTTTGTGTATATTGAAATTTGAGGTATTCATGGGCTACCTATGTAGAAAGAAATGTTCAGTGAGCTGTTGCTGATATGAGTCTAGAACTTGGAGAAAAGTTCAGGGCTGGAGATGTAGATGTGGTAATCTTAAGAAAAACAGCTGAAATCAGAGGATGGAAAGAAATTGCCAAAGGAGACTAAGGGTGCTGAAGACCGAATCTCATCTGACTTCTCAGGCTGAGCAGAGTATGTTCCAAGAAGAATTGCTTAGCAGTTTTTCACATTTAGTCCTTGCCTCTTCAATTCCAAAATGTACCTGTTAGGTCTCAAATATTCTACTTCCTCCAAGATCAATAATGCATTGGGCTGCTTTCAAGGAATTAATATTTCTGGTAGAGAAGTTGACATATGGACAAACATATATGACTTAGTAGAAGTGCAATAATAGCAGTATGTACACAATACAGTGATGACAGAGAGAGGAGTGATTAACTATCGCTGGGGTGAAGGATAAGGACAGCTCCTTAAAGATGACATCTGATCTGGGTTTTAAGGGATGAATAGGAGTTTGCCAGGTGGGAAAAGCATTTTAAGCAATGGGAATAGAATGTGCAAGAGCTTGGGTTGCTTAAGGAACTATCTTCCTCACATTGTTTCTTATGATCAATCTTGTCCTGTGTCCTACAACAAGATTTGAATATTTACAAGACTTGAAGTCTTGTCTCTCTGTGATTACCCCTCTCTTTCTCTTAAACTTTAAAAAACCCTCATATTCAGTCATGAAACTTTGCTTTATGCTTAATCAAAACCTTTCAGTTGAAATTTAGCTCTACAGTCTCTGTTGTTTTGTTTTTTTCTAAAGATTTTATTTATTTATTTGTCAGAGAGAGAGAGAGAAATTGAGGGTACAAGTAGGGGGAGTGGCAGTCAGAGAGAGACGCAGGCTCCCTGCTGAGCAAGGAGCCCAATGTGGGACTTGATCCCAGGACCCTGGGATCATGACCTGAGTTGAAGGCAAATGCTTAACCGACTGAGTCACCCAGGTATCCCACTGTTTTTCTTTTCTTTCTTTTAAATATGGATAAGTCAGCAATCCTCCTTTGTTTAAAAAAAATAAAAAAAGGTCTGTAAAGGAAGATTTACAGACCTTTAATTTAATTTTTCCAATGAGGGAAAAATTAAAAGTAATGCCATGTTTCATAGAATATAATTTTATCCAAAGTCTTCTAGGTCCCAACTTTTTTTTTTCTTTCATAGAAATTAAGGCTATCTCAGAGCCCACGTGTTTAACTGAAGTATGTCAGCACTGCTCATGATATGTCCCAGCTGGTTAAGCTGAGTTTCAAGGTAGAGTCACTGAGTAGTATTTGTTAGATAGATGGTTAATTTTAAAATATGAAAAATCCCATCATAAAATCATAAAACTTTGTATTATTTTTGCTGCTTTATATCTTTATACTATTGTATCAAGGCAAAGTATTCTCCTCCAACTCTTTCTTGGGCTGGGGTTTTAATCATACTTTGTGGAATCCTGGCACATACCTACCGATGATGAAAAAAGATATTCTTTGGAAAAATAAACAAATCAGAAAGACTCTCTATGCATAACAAGAGAGTTCTGCTTTAATGTGCAATCAACTGCAAGAGAGATTTGTCTTTTACATATTTAATTCTGAGCTTGGACTGGGAATGATTATTTTCCTTCATCTTCTCAACTCTCCTGGAACTGCCAGAGCCATACACAGCTCTAGTAAAGACAAAACCGGATGGAACCACTTGACTGAAAGCCCCTGTCCAAGGTCAAGAGGAAAAAGCTGGGACACTGTACAAAAGGGGTCAGGCATAAATGGAAGGTGAAGACAGAGGGACACCGGAGAGAAGGGACTCAATTACAGACTGAGAGGGGACTCAAGGAGGAAAATGAGTTTTGCAACAACTTCCAGACTTCATATACACACCTGTCTATCTTCAAAGATATAAAAATTATATATATTGCTGTATGGCATGTATTTATTTCTTTCGGAGAGACGGGTTTACTCAAATGCCAATTCTTAGAAGGTATAGAGGAGTGGAATAAGTGGCTAATATTTAGGAACAAGAGTTGCATTGGTTTTGTACTGTCTCATACACATTATGGGGCTTGGGCGGAGGAAACAGCCTTCTCCTGGGAACTCTCTTTTCAGAGAGGCAGGGATGGCCTAGAAACTCTTACTGAGTCCTCTTGTCTGCAATGCTAAATGAGTGGTTCCCACGTCACGAGGTCCAGCCAAAGTCTAGTGGAGTTTATAAAGTGGCTTGTGTCTTGAACTGGTTGATTAAATAATTAAACATTTAGTGGAGTTACATGGCATTCTTCACGTCCTGTGTCTGGTGTAGAAGCAGGGGGAACATGGATGGGTAAAAACAAAATCTTTCCTTAAGGAGCTGAGGAGTATTCAACATGTAAATGATATCCACTACCTTTCTACCCACCGCAAACATGGGGGAAAAAAAACAACAACTCATAAAGTCTTTAGGAAGTAATGTTTTGCAGTGATTGGCTCTTTACTAGCAGGATGTGTACTAAAAAGCCTCCGATAAGTTTAAAAATCCCAGTATGAATCTTCCTAAGGCCTAGACTTGGCTCATATCTGCTCTCTGATTCCTAAGTTCTCTTGAGCAGCCTTTTTTTTTTTTTTTTTTTTTTTTTTTTGCCTATTGGATTTCACACAGGAAGCCTTTGAAATCCAAAGTGTAGGCTATTAGGAATCAGATCTTTCTGGGAGATGGTGACAGCTACAAATTTAGTTCGAATCATTTATTCCCCCCTCTCTACGCCAATACCAACAGAAGGAACTGTACTCACCCCTACTTGTTGGCAGGGATAGCAGTGAACATGTGCACTCTTTTGACCCTCATTTCCAGGCCCAGGATGGGGCTTCCTACATCCAGTTAGTCCTTGCTCTAATCTGCCTCATCTACTGCCAAGGTTTTCTTTAAAGTTAGATCCAATCAGGCAATTCTCATGTTCTCCTATGGCGAATGATCTGGAGTCCTTAGCATGGCCTCCGTGCTTTCTATAGTCTATCTTTCCAGCTTCATCTCCTTGTCCAGTGGCCACTCTGGGATCCCTGTGGTTTTCTGAGTGCTTTTATGATCTATAAAGATCTGGTCTTTATAGATCTGGTCTTGCTGTCCGCCCCACCCCTTCACCTGGAATAGGCTTCCCCTCTTAGGCTATTAAACATACCTGCCTGTTAAAGTCCAACTCATCTTTTAGGACTGGATTTAAATATCACAGATATTTTGGAAAAGCCTTCATGATGTCTTTTCTTAGTATGAATAGCGTTATTCTTTGGGCTTTCGTAGCATTTTATTTATATCTTCCATGATATTCAGGTTGTATGCATTAAACCAAATAGTAAAAAGGACAGTTGCACCACAGTGAAAGTGTTCAATAAATATTAGCAATTAGTTTTTCTTATCATATAATGTCTAAGAGAAACATTTCTCTATATGTGTAAGTAGTATATAAGTAAGTCCTCCACTGGTCCTTATGCCCTTTAAGATAAAAAAAAGACAGTAACTTACTCATTTCAGAATCTTAGACCTTGTTACCTAGGAGAGATGTGAAAGTATTTGTTGAACGTTGACTGAATGAATATTACTAGAATCTAGGAAAAAAGTATAGAGTGGAAAGGCTTTTGACCCTGCTATGCGTCAAGGCATTCTGTTGGGTTTTATACACTTTACTTTATTCAGTCCTTAAAACCACCCTGTGAAACATACTAATCTCGGTTTACACGGGAGGAAATTGAGACTCAGGGGATTTAAATAATGTAGCCTAAGTCAACAGCCAGCAAGAAGAGAAGCTAGAATTTGTGGCCACTGTATTTCTGACTCCAGCCCCCAGACTTTTGCTCCCATGTTACTTCACACTCAGTGATATCACATTGTCCCTAAGGGGGCTACTACGTGGATGCCAAAATGGTTCTTAGCAAAGATTATTAACCCAGGGCTTAGAAAGATGACAGGCAATTAAAAAAGAAATTCATCATCCCAACCCAAAGTTAAATTTCTAGATTTTTTTTCAGAGATGTCTCCACTCTCTTCAAAACATGTCTTTGGAATGGACCATAAAATAGTATTTAAATTGTAAATTCCCGTGGGAACAAATCAACCATTTAGATAGTAACATGAATGAGTGTGTTGTCAGAGGACTCTGGATGTGTATAAATCCTTTAATTACCATTTCCAGTGCTAACGTATATACTTTAATTGGAGGTTTGTAGTAGGCTTCTTTGCTGAAAAAATAAAAAACCAAAAGAAAAAAAAAACAGTCAAAAAACTAGAACCATATGGATGTTGCCTCGTTTTCATCTGAGCCCTTCCAGGGACTGTAAACCTTCAAATGATGTTGGAACCCAGCACTTTTCCATCTGCCAAGGAAGGTGAGAACAGTAAGTCTTTGTGCAAAGGCTGAATATACATAAGAGAAGTGTAACCCTAAATTGCTCTTTGCTTCCACATGCCTTTGCCCCACTTTGCTTTGACTAATTATATAATCTGCAAAGTAGGAAAGCAAGTGATTTTTACTCATCTTCCTGATGACATGGTTTGTAGCAGGGATGCTTTGTTCTGAGGCAGCTTCCAATTTGCCTTAAATGTGGAACTATAAGCAATGGGTCCTTCTCGGGAGAGAACCCTTGAGAAGCCCAGAAGGAGGGGTAGAGTGGAAAGGATTCAGTTATGGTGATGGCTTTGGCTCTGGGTTTGAATCCTGCCACGTAACAGCCATATAGTTGGCTTGCAGCAACGTTTGAACAGAGTCTCCAAAGCTCGGTTTTCTCCTCTCTAAAATGGGAATAATAACATCTTCTTTGCCAGGTGGTTGTGAGATTTAGAGATAATGTGTGTGAAGTGCCTGGAACCTAGGAGGTAGTATCTGACACCATTACAATAGCTTTTATTTTGTATGGAAAGAGCTTGTCTTCCAGCAGGGTGAGAGGTCTCGGAAAGAATCAGGTTGCAGGACAAATCTGATTTGTGTGGATGATAACTCTCTTGGTGCCTTTTTTCTTATTTCTTTGCCCTTCTCGTGGCCCTCTGCAGGTTACATTAATGCTCCAAACTCACCCTTATCTGCCCCTCTCTTTGGGTTTTTTTTTTTCCCCTTCTCATTCTTTTAGACAAAAGAAACTGGCAGAGCTAGTCAGACCAAGTGGTTTCAGGCGGGCTTTGTTTGGAAGTCAAAAATTGCTTCTCTTTCTTTTGCCCTACCCGACTTTCCTCCTCTGGTCTTTTGCTCTGTACATGTCAGTAATAAAATGTATTGTGAGACAGATCAGCAAATGCATCACCTTGACACTCGGGTGAGTGAAGCATAGATTTGAATAATAGACTTAGCTGAAATGTCTTTCCGGGGTGTCTCGTTCTGTTATTCACAAAGCAATTGCTGTATCTGAAAACAACTGGTGGAAACAACTGGTAGACACCTCCCCCAAATTGAGTATAATTCTCATAGATGTGGACTAAGGAAGCTATTTTCCAGAGGGATTCATTAGATTTTGATTAGCCTCCAATACATTTGCTCTGAACACCGTCGCGGATTTCCCTCAGGCCAGGCTGGGGTTGCCAGCTGGGACAGAGATGGACATTTAATTTGTTTGTGATTGGGTTGTCAGGGCTGGACATTTGTCATCTGAGATTTCTTCTTCACTCCTTTCCCCCAAATCTACTCCTAACAAGGGAAATCTTAAAATGAAGGCAGATTAAAAATTGATGATGTGGAGTGTGTTCTGGGTTGTTTTCAATTTTATTTTACTTAGTGAAAATCATAATTTTGGGGCCAGCGATTAAAATTCCTGACTCTGCTACAGGCAAAGCTCACATTGCTCACAAAACACCCCAGCAATCTCATCCCATTTTTTAGGGAAGATTTAATAGCAGGCCTGTTCAGTGAGGCACATACAAGTTCATTACCTTTATAAAACACTCTACAGGAATTTTACTAGTGTCCAAGGCAGTGCAGCTCTGGTTTCCAGCTACACGGTTCGACAAGAGAACAAAAGACAACCTGTCCTGGGTTAGCTTGGCTTTTTGGTTCTTTTTTGCTTCCTTGATGATTTCCCAAATTCAGTTATTGACACGGATTCTTGTAATCATTTGTATTAGTTAGCAACCTGCTCCTACTGTGGTATTCCACTGTCTTGCAGCGAGAGTTGTTTTAAGAATGTTATTGTCTAGGGACCCCTGGGTGGTTCAGTGGTTGGGCGTCGGCCTTTGGCTCAGGTCATGATCCCAGGGTCCTGGGACTGAGACCTGCATCGAGCTCCCTGCTCACTACAGAGTCTGCTTCTCCCTCTGCCTGCCACTCCCCCTACTTGTTCTCTCTCTCTCTCTCTGGCAAACAAATAAAATCTTAAAAGAAAGAAAAAAGATTGTTATTGTCTAAACTGGAATTTAATCCCATGTGCTTGGTTCATGCAACATTTCAGCTGAGATATAGACATAGGTATCTGACTTTCATGCTGTTGTACAGAAGGTCAGCTGAGGTTGGTGTTACTCAAACTTAATTTCTCAAAGGCAGACTGGGCAGGAACAAAGCTGGATGTTTGAATGTTCTCTCTGGCCTTCAGCTTGAATCTTTGGTAATCTCATGTCAGATAATTTATTTGATGAAGTATTGCAGTTCTGATATCCATATTTTTTTGTGGTTTTTTTTTTTTTTAGAATTTTATTATCATTATGATTATTTTAGTAAGCTCTATGCCTAACGTGGGGCTTAAACTCACAACCCTGAAATCAAGGGTTGCACGTGCTACTGACTGGCTCAGTCAGGCACACTTCAGTATCCATATTCTTTTCAGAGATTAGACAATGCCTCAAGTCTGTGATTCAGTTTGGAGCCTTTTTGTGGATGTGGCTTGATAGGGGTTCCCCTCGTGTACTCTGGGCCTGGAAGCTTGAAATGGTCACTCTCTCCCCCTCCCTGCTGTCCCAGCGTCTGTGCTCCTTGGTTCTGAGCTCTGTGTGGAAATGTTCTGAGTTGTAATTCTTCTCTTAATTTCAGCTTACATATTACATTGGTCCAGTTAGGACAGAGGTACTATATTAAATAATATAGTTTTAATCTTGCTGGTTTGGAGAAGTTGGCTCTATGCGGCTATCCGTATAGAACATCAGTGGCCAATATCACCATCACCAACCACGTGAGTATGCACAGGGCCTGTGGATTTGTATTATGGACTCAAAGGTCCAAGGAAGCCAGTTTGTTTTCAAATTCAGTCTTCAAAAGAAGAGTTCGGCCAAGTTAGCAGCAGTGTGATACACTGTAAGCAAGCATCACAAAGAACACCCATGGACACACTGAAATGAACACAGGAGGATGTAATGGTGAGCCCATGTGTGTTTTTGCTCCATAATCAGTTGCCCTCAGGGTGTAGGGGAACGAACATTTTGCTTACAGAAGGAAGTTTCTAGTCATGGCTTTTCCACTAACGAGGTGTGACCTTATGTAAATCATTGAATCTTTCTTAAATGTTGGTGAGATGTCTGTCAAGAAGCCAATCTTACTTGATTTCAAAGGTTCTTTCTAGCTCTAAAAATTCCTATGATTCTCATAAAGGGATGTTTTATTTGATTGTGACATTTCATTTGGCACCTAATTCTGTACAGATGTCTTAAGTATTTTGGTTCTTGTAGATTGAATCCATGGGATTTATCATTCCATTAATGTACCTTGGAGTAAAATGTATGCTTGTGTATCTACCTGCTCTCACATTTATAATCTATATTACATCTTTTTAATGGACATCATGAGAAATGCCAGTGGCTCTAAATGAAATATTACTATTGTTTCATTCATTCTTACCAACTCTGTCAGGCTAGATGAATTAAATAAAGAACAGCGTATGCTACTGAAACCACATTTACCATATACTCAAGTGTCCGCATACAGCATAAACACAGCTATTGAATATACTTTGAGTTTTCTTTACCAAAAACCAGAAAAGTTCCTAACTTGAAAATAAATTGAAAATCAAATGGATGATTTGACTGTTAAACACAAGGCTGAGCCATTGTTACAGCACCCATTGTCTCGGGCAGACAGCGCAGCTGGGGACTGCTCAGTTCCTTTTGTCCTCTGCCTGATGACTGGGCAGGTGAGGGGGGTGAGGTAGATGTGAGGGGTAGAGGTTGTAAGATTATGAATAGTGGTGGGAAGGGTGAACTGAGGATCAGGAAGCCTGTGGGGACTCCCAAGGATAGAAAAACCAGGGATCTTTGATCTCCAGCTCTATATATCCTTCAGAACGTATTATTTTTTTCCCCTTCTCTCTCCATCTCCCCACCCCCAGTTGTCCGGA
>CM053606.1:64285605-64300696 GCA_028646535.1 Procyon lotor | reverse complement strand
GGGAAACCAGGGGAATGCAGGAACAGAATTGATGGGATGTAGGAAAGGTTAGGAATGATAAATCCAGGTGATAAAATGAGTTTCAAAGAATCAGGAGCCAGATGGTGGTAGAGGAACCACGGGAAGGGCAGAGACTGTGTAAAAAATAATCTGACAAAATAAGGACTGTGGAGAGAAAGTAAGCGGTTTTTAAGATGTCTCAAGTGTGGGGTCGAAGTTAGGTGAAGAGACGAAAGGAAGAGTCCACAGGAATATTTGTAGACAGGCAGAAGGAGAGTGTGAGTGCACTGGTGTCCAAAAGATTCTTTCTGCGCCGTGCTTCTGAGGAAGGTGACAAACTGCCTCATGAGAATGAACTAGTGGAGAACCTGAGGGAAGCAAGGAATGGCCGCCATCAAGGTGACTTGTAGGCAGTTGTGAGAGTTTCCCCCCAGGAGCATAATGAGAATGTCAGAGCTCTACCCACAGCAAGGGTGCTTCATCTGTTCAGAGACAGAGTGTCCTAAAGCCATCAGGTCTCGGGTGAAAAGCATGCCGCCCAGTGTCATCCAGGCCAGGCAGAGAGAAGAAGACTTCTGGATCTGCAGCCACGCGTGCCGGCGGAGCTCACCTCTCCGGGGTGGGATCTGCAATCGTGGACTCTGCAAGGGCCCTGAAGAGATGCCCTGGCAGGTCTTTGTGGTTTCCGGTTCCAAATCAATGGAACGTACATATGATAAGAATGTGTTCTGCTGCGTTCCTCGGTTCCTATTAGCTGTCGTGTGAGGAATGAAAGATGCTCATTGTCACTTGAAGACATCCACCTTTTGGAAATGCCTCAGCTACCTAAATGTGACAATAAAATTCATTTTGATTTGTCAGTCTTGAAAGTTAATTGAACATTTATGCCTTAGTCTAATTATTCCTGGCTTACATGAAGCCATGAAAAATTAGGTAAGGTTTGTGGCCAACTCCAACTCCTCAGCTTTTTTCCCTCTCAGATTTTTCTTTTTCTTTGCTTTTTCCTTTTCTTTCTTTCCTCTTCTTTTCTTTCTTTCTTTTTTTTTTTAATGACTGATGGGTTTGGGCAAGAGCCTACCACTTTAAGCAGATGAACTTGGCGGCGGTGTTTCTGAACCCCTGGGTTCTGGATACTTTATGGCTCTTCATCACCTTCGAGAGCCGTCCTTATGAGGCCAGGAATCTAGCTGAGTTCCATGTGGGTAGAAACTGTAATGCCCTGGTTGCCTGGATACTCTAGTTAACGGATGGTGACCACATACATTAGAAACCAGCCTCTGATTTGTAGAAACTTTGAAGGTTATTAAAGGAGATGCAAGCTCTCCTTCAGCAATGGGCAGCAATTGGTGGTAATCCAGCAAATGAAAAAATTCATACTGTGTGATGCTTACTGCCTGTTTATATGCTGAAATTTACACGCAATCCAGTGTTATTATTTCCTTCAAATAATTTCTCTCTAGTGAATAATGATATCTTTTGTTGTGAGCCCAGGGTCCAAATAGCAAGTTTTCCCTAGTCATGATGATCTACAACTATTAAATGTTTTCCCCTCCATTAAACTTTTCTTACAGAAACAGAAAGTTTTATTAAAATAGTCAGAAATTATTTAAAAATTAGCATATAAACTAAAGAAGGCAATATTTAATAAGGATACCCATAAGCCATGGAAAGCATAATTTATGGATAGACAGAAAATTTAAACAATTAGGGATTTTTTCCCCACTGGTTATTAATTCTTTTTGATGATAGTTTTTCTGTCTATGCTCCTCCCAAGCTGAAAAGCACACGTTGTTTATCATTCCTGGTTTGTGAAGGATTTTTGAGGATTTATTTAAACCCCCTCAAAACAAGTGTCAAAACCCCTGCATCTGCCCTTTTTCTACTTACTCTACCCTTCTCTCCAGCTGAAAAGCCAAAAGGAAAAGGAATTCAAGGAAAAGCCTGCAATTCTAAATACCTGAACTCCCTCTCTTCCTTCCTCTCTCACCATATTGGATTTAGTCAGCACGTACTGAGCACCCAGCATGTGACGTACACTAAGGAAACTGAGGTGAATAAATATGGTCCCGGACCTTCAGGAGCTTACAGACACCTGAGGAATACCTACCTGAACAAGAACAACATTTCCATAATTCGGTAAGTGCCAAAGCACTGAGTCCAGCCTCCAAACTCTGGGACGTTTTCCTAAGATGAAAAAAAATGGGGGAAATCGAATGCCAGCTTAATTCATGATCCCCTAGTTAACTTTGTGATCATCTTTTTCCAACCATAGACATCATTTTATAATTCCCCATCTCCAACAAGTATTAAAAAGGTTCACTTCTTCTTTTTTTTTTAAGATTTTATTTGACAGAGAGAAACACAGCAAGAGAGGGAACACAAGCAGAGGGAATGGTAGCGGGAGAAGCAGGCTTCCTGCCAAGCAGAGAGCCGGATGCAGGGCCCGATGGGGGGGCTTGATGCGGGGGCTCAATGCGGGGCTCGATCCCAGGACTCTGGGATCATGACCTGGGCCAAAGGCAGACGCTTAACGACTGAGCCACCCAGGCGCCCCAAAAGGTTCACTTCTTTATAGTCCTAGCAGGCTATTGGCAAACAGAGCTCTAATTCTAAATTATCCCATAGAATGCACCTTTTCGAAAAGCTTATGTTTTTAAAAACATACCAAAAAATCTTTGTTCAGCATTGGCCTGTATGACATTGATTTCTGAGATCTATTTTAAATATGTGTATGTGTACACCTAAATATAGACATGTTTCATTCTGGATATTAAACTTCAACTTTTGTGGTGACTTGAGATGCCATTAAGACAGTAGTTTAAGATACCAAACATAAAAAATTACCAGGCAATTGGGAATTGGTGGAAGTTCTTGAACTTTAAGAATAGCATTGCAAATATTATTGTAGCCTGAAAGGTTGACCAACAACAGTCTGACTACTGGCTGGAAAAAACCGTGACTGGAATATACCATGACTTTGGAAAATGTGAAGAAAACATATGAGTGACTGCCAAAGTTGAGTAGTAGGAGACTATATTCTCAGAGACTGTACTTTAACCAAGGTGTTGTATCACACTCTATTGTTCACCCCTTTGTACTCCCACTCAACTGGCTTAACCAAATAGGAATTTTTCATTTGGGGGGCAGTGGCCCTGAATTTTGTCAGAGACTCAATCTCCTTTGTCTTTCCTATCATCCTTAGTACCCTATTATTAACCCTGATGGTCCCAAGATGGTCCCTTTATCTCCAGTCATTGTGTCTGCATGCCAAGCAAAAAGAAGAAAGGGCAAAAGCTATGTACCTTTTTAATGTTTAATTGTCCTTTTTAATCGGAAAACAATAGGTTGCCGAGAGTTTCCTCCCCTTCCCCTCACCCCATAGAGTTTGCTCACATATCACTGGATAGAACTAATCACATGACCTTAGCTGTAAAAGAATCTGGGAAGGTGAGAAATTTTAACTGATCCAAGTTATCACCCAATTAAACTAATATTACCCAATTTTAATAATCCAAGTTATCTTGGTAAGGAAAAAAGAAGAAACAGATATTGCAGAGAACCCCTACTGATCCAGTTAGTGTTTCTAGTTCTTGAAGGTGTGTCCCCCCTCCAACCCTAATGCATGCAAGGTCCTTGTATTTATATACAATGTAGCACTGTCATAAAATAAACATCAAATAATTTTCATATCTCCTTTCCTCAGTACATTTTCCTTGGGTAAAGAGGAAGCATTTTTGTAACTGTGTCAAGTGACCTGACCATTTTTAAAGATGCGCAATATTACTATAACTACAAAGATATGTACTCCATTCTGAATCTTAATCTTACACGATGCTGTATTTATAAAGGCTTTGTGTCCTTACTGCTGGAAGTGTATTTGCTGGCTTATGGTAAATGCATGGGTAGCGTTAAGTAATGCTTTAATATACGAGACAGGTATGAGGGTTTCTGAGCAACCCTAGGAATTGTGATCTAGGTCAGTGATAGAAGAGGAAGAGATGGGATGATATATTTTTATCATCATTATATCCATTTCATTAAAAAGCATTTGTTAAACACCCACAATCATGTATCACGGTTGTCAAAACAAAACCAAGAGATGTTTTACTCCAATCAACTCTTGATTTTATTAATCCTGTTACCTATTTTCTGGAAACCCTTTTTCCACTCAGCAGTACGTCAACAAGAACAGTGGGGAAAAAATGATAAACCTCACACCAGTCAACCTGATTTTGTTATTAGCCATAGTTAAAGCTTCGCTGAGGGAGAAGATTGAAGCCATTTGTAAAATGAGGTTCATGTTTGTGGATTTCAATTATCAATGCTATTCCTTGTCCCTGTTTCCAGGGGTAATCAGGAGTTGGATGAACCTAAAACTATTGTTTGGAGCAAGATTGGGTCACTGTCAGAAATCGTAATTAACATCAAAAGGCATTTATTCCACCCAACTTCTGTATAAGGCATTGTAGCACTGATAGCAGCATGGACATTTGGAAAAAGTAATGTTACAGCAGCTCTCTTGCCTCGCACACATTTTCTTAGAAAAAGCAAGTGATGAGTACATAAGTGTATAACCTTCAGTGTGATGGGAGAAAAGAGTACAAGTATTTTTTTCCCTCAATAATTAGATTCAGATTCTTAGGAGTCTGGCTGAAGGCATCAGCAGACATGTATCGTCTCACCAGTTATCCCAAAAGGGAAGTTAGAATGTTCAATTTACACAAGTGTGTTGACTTAGGTTTTGCAAATCAAAGACTTTTTTCAAACGTCTCGTGCTATGTCCCACATCAGAACTTGTCTCAATCTTCCTTTGCAGTGAAAAGAGACAGCTCTGTCAATTTCTCTGTGACCCTAGGAAAATCATTCACTTAACCTTTCCGGGCTTCCCTTCCCTCATCTTTAAAATGGGAGCAACAATAGCTATGCTGTGAGGTTGTTATGGGAAAGAAACAAAAGGTGACTTTGGACGTACAGTCACTGCAAAATGTAATGTGTTATGTTAATATACAGTATTATTGTTTTGTTATTTCAGATATCCTATTGAGGAATCTTTTTTTAATATATACAAAGCTTTATAAAAATGCAGTCATGCAATACATACTATTTGTAACAATTTCCATATGTCAGCAAATGGAGATCTATGTCATAATAAGTTATCTTTGAATATGGTATTCAAACCATATTCAATTTTATGAGTGGATTCCCTGTATTGACATTTGCTTTACAGAGTCTTACCAGTTCATAAGTAGCATTTTTTTCTTCTTTTTTGCTAATTATATAAGTTTCAGGTGTATAGCTTTTTAATTTTTATAATTCGACATCTGTATACACTACAAACTGATTGCCACCCCAAGTCTGGTTACCACCACTATACAGTTAACCTCCTTCATCCATTTTGCCCACTTCCAACCCCCTTCCTCTCTGGTAACCACTGGTGTGTTCTCCATATCTATGAGTCTGTTTTTGTTTTCTTTTGTTCATTCATTTGTTTTCTTAGGGTTTTTTTGTTTAGATTCCACCTATTTTTTTGTTTAGATTTTGTTTAGATTCCACCTATGAGTGAAGTCAACTGGTATTCGTCTCTTTATATCTGGCTTATTTTCTTCGGCATAATACCCTCAAGGTCCATCCAGGTTGTCACAGATGGCAAGATTTCATCCTTTTTATGGCTGGGTAATATTCCATTGTATATCTATACAATGTATATATGATTGTACATCTATATACAATGTATATATGATTGTATGTTATATATCAATATACATTGTATATAGATATACAATACACATATACATATACAATGTATATATGATTGTATATCATACATCAATACACATTATATATATATACACACACAATGGAAATATATACACACACACAATGGTGTATATATACATATATGTGATATATATATATCTCACATCTTTATCCATTTGTCTGTCATGGAATACTTGGGTTGCTTCCATATCTTGGCTTTGTAAATAATGATGTGATGAACAGAGGGGTGCATATATCTTTTCAAATCAGTGTTTTCATATTCTTCAGATAAATACCTAGAAGTCAAATAGCTGAGTCATATTGTATTTCCACTCTTAATTTTTCTGAGGAATCTCCATACTGTTTTCCATAGCAGCTGCATCAATTACAACCCCACCAACAGTGCTCACAGGTTCCCTTTTCTGCACATCCTCTCCAATACTTGCTATTTCCTGTCTTTTTGATAATAGTCATTCCAGCAGACATGAAGTATACTCACTGTGGTTTTGATTTGCATTTTCCTAATAATTAGTGATGTTAAGAATCTTTATCTAATGTTGAAGTTGCACATTTGAGTGACTGAGCTTTGGATAATTTTGTGGAAGTATCACACGGTCTCGAAGACCAGCCAACATTAGCTAGCTAATTGGGAATTCTCTGGTTTTTGAAGTGAATGCCAAGGTAGGATATAATGTGCTTCTGCTTCAGAAACCCTGTTAGGGTAATCCTACTTTGGAAAGATTCACTATCTATCTTCCAAGTTTGCTGAAATAAATGGTCCTCAGCCTTCAGAAAGAACAGACAGGCAAGCAGATATGGTCATCATTTACTCCTTTAGTATAGAGTGTTATTAATACCTAGGATATGTATCAGAAGAAACCTTTACCTTTTTATTTTCCCTTTTAAGGAATGCACTAACTAAAATTAAGAAGACATTGTTGAAATGGGTGTGCGTTAGTCTTCACAAATTGCTATCACAGAAAACCTGATTATTGTTTTCTCCTTTGTAACCTAATTTTCAGATTTCCCAACTCAAAGGACACCCAACAATGAAAATACCATGTAATTCTCACCTAATATATTGCATTAAATCATCCAGGGTCATTCAACTCTTTGGATGTTGATATTACTATAAATCTTCTTTTGGGAACCCAATTTTTATATGAAGTACATATATATAAATTTCATAAACATTTGATGGAAGAGTTTTTTTATTATTTATTTCTTTCTAAACTTCTGCTCAGTTCTTCCAGTGTTTTGTAAAGAAAGGTTCATGCTAAATAATATCAGGTATTATGCTGTACTATTTATAATGCATGCTTCCAAATATTTGTGGGTAATTTCTAAAATGAGCCTGAGCAGAGGATCTTAGAGAGGAAAAAGTATCATTAGTATCCCTCCTCGGCTAATTTAGCCAAGTACATTCCAGAACTCTCCCAATCAGTATATTAAGCAGATGTGGTCTTTGTCCACCTAGTATGTTGCGTTAGACCTTTCAACACTCTGCAGTCTTTTTATCACTCAGCTGCCAAGTTCCCTAGGGTAATCATAGACAGCTTGTCAATTTAATTGCAAAGAAACAGGCTTTCTTGTGACCATTCCAATTTTAGCTGCTACTTTAAATTGTACATGATAGTTCTTCCATGCTGTCTGCCCTTTAAACAGTGTGGCTCTCTGCAAGCCTCTTAATGGTGATGGAAAGAAGAGGCAGGGATGAAAATCTGGCTTGCTGATAGAGCCTACAACATGCATTTTATTAAGTTGCTGCTTTCGGAGAGGAAGTTTCTCCTTGAGCCCTGTATGTCACCATTACATTGCCAACACTAAATTATTTTTTTTTCTTTTCAGTGTTCCACTTTCATGCATATTTTCCTCCTTTCTGGGTGATAGAGGATTCATAGGCCATCTGGATTCTGAAACATCTGGACACTGAATTTCTACAGAGGAGAATCAGAGGAAAGAGACGATCAGTGGTACTGGGTGTCTCCGGAGAGATTTAAATCAATGATGATATTTTGGTTGTCTCCCTCTTGGAACATTAACACAAAAAGTGAAAGGAAAAAACAACACATCACAGGAACCCAGTGTTCCAAGAATACCAAGACTATATAAGAAGGTAGGACTTTAGATAAGAATTTAAGTCAGTAACTGGATCCATCTCTATATTTGATATAATTTCTAGAATTTCCCCCCTTTTTTTCAATTGTCATGCATTTTGGGGGTTAATTTAGTTAGATATACTTGTAACACTGCTAGGTTTAGATGGGTGCATCCTTTGAATCTACTTTACCTTAAACCATGCATAATTCAATTCAATGAACCTTTATTTAGTAAGTTTTATATGTAAAGTCACAAAACTATCATATTAAAAGTGCTGATATGGTCAGCATAATAGAAAGATTAGACGTGAGCACCACTTGGGTAAATCAGGAAGAGTTACATTACAAAGATACACAGAAGAAAAATAGTACAAAGAGATCCTAAACAATGTTTCCCAGGACAGTTGGAGCTATAAGTTTCTAGAGCCAAAAACCAAGAACAAGGTGCCCCTGGGTGGCTCAGTTGTTAAGCGTCTGCCTTTGGCTCAGGTCATGATCCCAGGGTTGTGGGATCGAGCCCCACATCAGGCTCCCCACCCAGCGGGAAGACTGCTTCTCCCTCTCCCACTCCCCCTGCTTGTGTTCCCTCTCTCACTGTCTCTCTTTCTCTGTCAAATAAATAAATGAAATCTTTAAAAAAAAAAAAAAAAGTTTAAGAACCAAGATGATAACATGTGAGTGAGAGAGGGTGTCAGACTTTTGGAAGGTTCAAATGCCCTCCCACAAGCTCAGCTTTAGGTACGTGTGTATGTGTATGTGTGAGGATCTGCAGCAAGTTAGAGGCTGCTCTGGAAATGTGCAAGGGACAGCTCTTCTAGGCCATCGATCTTGGTGTTACACATACAGAATGGGACTGCATGGTTCCATACAGTCTAGCCAGCTGTGAACACAGGGCTTATTCATCACCCTCAGCCTGTCCCCGCTAAGGCAACCAGGTCCACTCCCTTCCCTGAACTTGACCTTCAGAACCAGAACAAGTGT
This sequence comes from Procyon lotor, assembly GCA_028646535.1. NCBI lineage: Eukaryota > Metazoa > Chordata > Mammalia > Carnivora > Procyonidae > Procyon > Procyon lotor. The sequence continues at coordinate 64,291,859 of CM053606.1, read as the reverse complement.
CATTGCCCAGACTGCTCAGCGAGTCTCAGGAACAAGCTCTTAGACCAGTATCAGAGCTTCTCTTTGGTTCAAAGCCACTAGGTTTAGGCAAGTATGAGGAGAGGTTTAGATGCTGGGATTTATTTTCCACACTATTACAAATTTCTTCTACTATGTTTTCTCTGGTAAATATTTGGCATCTTAATTAATAGATTTTTTTTTCTGAAAAAAGATGAAATTGCTACAAAGTACTCTTTAAAAGACATGAGTTTGAAGGAACTAATCTTCTGCACCTTGAGGCAGATTTCCTTAACTATGTGATACTCTGCCACATTAAAAAAAGAAATAGTTAAAACTGTCAGTTTAAGTTGATTTCTAGGAACCCAGAACAGTTCAAAAGAAAAAGAATCTAACAGTAAAATTTTAGTAACTATTTTTTTTTAATTAGGCACAGCTACATTTAAATACAATAACTCTCTGAAATAAGGGACTACAGACACATTCTCCGGTTTCTGCCCGTCCATTGTGTCCTTAATTTCCTCTAACTGCATCTTTGGTGAGCCCCACAATGAAGTACAATATTAGATGTTCACTTGTATGATATCAACCTTGTATGAAGAGAATGAATAAAAAATGAAGTTCTTAGCTGTGATCTATTTCAGATTAGCCATTTTCATTTATAAAACTGTTTATTTTACTTTGTCAGCTTGAAGGTCAATCCAACTTCAAATTGCATATTGCTGAATTTCAACAAAGATATGAGGCCCATCTCTGCCTCCTTTAAGACTAAAGGTGAAGAGCTGAGTCTTAACAGGGGTATTAGGCAGAGCTTTATGAAATGGACCAGATCACATTGATACAAGACTTGCAAAGACGTTCTTCTTTGAAGTCAAAACATCAGGGCCTGGACAAGGTGGTGATGGCATCAGGATTAGTATGTATTAATTGTGGACATCAACCCAGCGCAAGCTGTAAGAGCAAGTTCAAGGGAACACTTGTCATACACTAAGGGAAGAAGAAACAACAAAAATCATAACAGCTCTCATTTATGAAGCACTTCTATGTATCAGAGACTATCCTGTGCATTATCTCACATCTCTACAATAACCCTTTGAGGTAGGTACTGTTGTTATCACATTTTACAGATGAAGAAGCTGAAGGACATGGAGGGTAAGAAGCTTGGCCAAGATCACACGAGGAAGTACATGAAGGAACAAGGACTCAACCAGGCAGAAAGACACCTATTCCCATATTCTGAATGACAATACTACGTGTATGCAGTGCGAAGAACACTATGAAGGACACAACTCAGTAGCTCAGATACAGACGTCCATTAAGGCAAACCCAACCCCTCCTACATGGACTGCATCGTCGCACTTTACTATAATTACATATTTCATCCCGCCCCACTTGTTTGTAAGCTTCGCTTAGAAACCATGTCTGTTTTGTTCACGTTGTAATGTCAGTGCCTAGCATATTACCTTGTCACACTGTAGCCATTTGATTCATATTTATTGACCAAATATTAATAAGTAGATCTATTGAATATTTTTTGAAATGTGATTTCCTGTGAGACACTGTCCAGTCCTTAAAGAGGTTTTAAATAAGGCCACATCGTCTAGTGTAAAGAACATGGGATTCAGACATAAGTAACTTAGGCTCTAGTCCAAACATTGCAATATCCCAGTGCTGTGGTATTGGACAAACCACTAAACCTCTGGAATCTCAATTTCATCATCTGGCCAGCAAATAGAATAAAGATACATGCTAAATGCCCATTTCACTGAAAAGACCTGATATCCTCAAACTTGACCTGAAATATGCCTGGCTGCTTTTCTTGTAACGTATCCCATCTTGGTACTTGTACTGAAGGATACGGCAACCTGGGTATGGCCAGCCTACTTATGCCCAGATTGAAGCATTTCTTAAATGATTCAGGTTATCAAACTTCTGCCCCATAAGGTGGGCTGGCCATTTAAAAAAATTATTTATTTATTTATTTGACGAGAGAGAGAGAGAGAGAGAGAGAGAGAGAGATCACAAGTAGGCAGAGAGGCAGGCGGGGGGCGGGGGTTGGGAAGCAGGCTCCCCACTGAGCAGAGAGTCCAATGCGGGGCTCCATCCTAGGACCCTGAGATCATGACCTGAGCCGAAGGCAGAGCCTTAACCCACTCAGCCACCAGGTGCCCCTAAAAATTTTTTAAAGTATCCCAAATTCTTTGTCCAGAGCTTAACTTTGTCCAGGGCTTTTACTTAAGTAGACCTTCTCAACATTCCAATCATGCTTCCTGAAGATACTGCCTCCTCTTAGATTGGCTTTTTGGGGAAGCAGTCTTTTGTCTTCAGTAAGGAAAATAGTTTTGCTTTTTTGGTTACATATTTTCCTTTTCTGAAAGGACCAAGCTGAGAAACTACTGTGAGATAAAATCACAGATGCACTATTTCATAGAGAGTGAACCCAGATTTATTTCTCTTTGATGGAAATTTTAGCAATGCCCACAAAATATATGGCTTTCCTAAATCAGTTACTTACAAAAAGGAAGTATGCCTGTATTTGGCAAGTGAATTTAAAAATGGATCCTCATGCTATAATAATTCCTTTATAAATGGAGTTAGTTATTAAAATAATTTTACCATTTTAACCTTTTTTTACACCAAGTTTAGCCCCAGCTGAAAACCATAAATTTTTAAATATTCTCTAAAACCAAATTACACTGTAACAAAAACTATGAATACTTCTGTTATTAAATATAATAGCTGACATATTTTTTATGATTATAAGCATTACTAATATAAAAAGAGATTTTAAAATTGCACACACATCTCAAAGAGTGACCTATCCAGAAGTTCTTGTGGTCCATACATAAAAGTAAGAAAGTCTTTGAATTTGGATAAAAACAAAAATTTTACTTTTATCTCACTATCTCTGATTAAAATGTTACATTTCCTTCCACTATGGATGTTAGGAACTGCTCACAATGGTATTACCAGGCCTGTGATTTTGTCCCCAATAAAAATCACAAACATTTTCAAATTACAGTTACTACAAATATTTCAAAATATCATTTTACCCAACACTACATCAAAATTATGGTAGTTATTAGACAAACTACTAGAGCATGTTAAGTAATGTGTTAATAAAAATGAAACATATTTCTAAATCACAACGTTTTAATATCTTGCTAACTGCCTTTCCATATAATTGGTTTCCTTTGTAACCCTATGTAACTAACTTCATGCCTTTAAACACTTTATCCTGAGAGGGAGTCCATAAGCTTACCAAACTGCCAAGGGGTTCTTTGGCACCAAAACAAACAAACAAACAAACAAACAAAACAAACCCCACTATGATCCCCTATTTTAAAAACCCTATTTAGAAAAACCCTTTATTAAATAATTTAGAGTATGTTATGGGCTGAACTGTGTCCTGCCAAAATTCATATGCTGAAATCCTAACCCCCAATGTGACTATATTTGGAGATGGGGCCTTTATGGAAATAATTAAGGTTAAATGAGGCCATAAGAGAAGAGCCCTGGTCCAAGAGCATTAACATCCTCATTCTCCCTGCTAGTCAAGACACGGCAAGATGGCGGCCAACTACAAACCCAAAAGAGAGCTGGTACCAGAACCTCCCCATGTTTATCTCACAGCCTATGGAACTGTGAGAAAACAAATTTCTGTTGTTTAAGGAACCCAATCTGTAGTATTTTGTCATGGCAATCTGAGCTGACAGATACAGACTAATATAAGCTTTTATCCTTTTTGAAGGCTTCCTTACTACTTCCTTGGGTTGCAAACCTGGGACCAATTGGTGAATTCACTGGACTCTATCAAGATTCAAGCCCCAGGGCCACTTTTAAGGAGAAAGTCCTAGAAGTTATTTTAATAAATGTCATAAAAAAGGAGCCAACTTATCAGACAATAATAAATAACATTTTAAATACAGCTGTCATTTGTCTCAGAAGTAGTTGGCTTCTGAGACAAATGACTGCTATCAGACTCTAATTCCATCAGCAACATTGTTTTCCCAAGTCCTCCGTGCTCCAGCTCCCTTCTGAGATACTCAACAGCTCCTTTGCAAGCCCCTGCCTGCCCCACGGGAAACCCCACAATTCACCCAATTAGGCAGCTGGGTGTCCTGGTTGCAGGTGGCTAATTGTGAAAGGGATTTTTGTGAAGGACCCATAGTCCTACATCAGCACTATAACCTACTTCAGAAAACACACCGTACCATTTCTGGTTAACCTTAAAACAATCACATGAAAATAAAGAGGACTGTCAGTAGAGCAATTTTATAAATAGCTAAAATTAAACAGAGCAAGACTGCCAGTGCTAATGCATAAGCAAAGAACTGACTTCCTGCATTTCATTGAGAATTCCTGATAGCAAACTGCAGTATGTTTATTATACATTAATTCAACACAGCATTCAAAATGAATTTATGCCCTGGCTGAAGGGTGCGATATTGAAACTAAATATTATTTATTATCTTAATATTAGTAACCATACTAAAAAAAATTGTGTTAACAATTCAGAGTGTTTAAAAAGCTAAGGATACCGTAGCTCTACTTACCAACCAACAGCTCTTGCCTTAATTTATGCAAGTGTAGCCTATAGCTAAAAGCTTTGTATATTTGTTTCCCCATGGTATTAGTGCTCAAAAATAGGACACTCTTTCAAGGGCACCTTATAAACACAGAACTATAATTTATTTGGCAAATTAAAGCTCATATAAAATGTGCACACAGAGGTACAGATTAACATATTTAATTTCAATATTACCTGCAAACCTATTTTTTCCCATACACTGTTCTAATTAGTCATATAAAATCGAGTGTGTGTATTATAAGCAATTATTTTAGTGGAAATAGAAACTGGATCTGAATTAAATATACTGTAAAAAGATAACACTTTTATGGAAGTTAATATATCCATTTGTATCTAGAAAAATGTGTTCTAGTTAAGTGGCATGAGAACATCGAGCATTCAAAACCTGATTGCGGTAAAAGTTGAGTTTTTTTTATGATTTAATAATATAGAATAATATGCAATCTTGGTAATAGAGCAATATTTATATTTTGATGATTTTCCAAGTTTCCAAATCCCTAGTAACCATTAGATTCATTTTTTGCCGTGGAGTTTTTCCTATTATGAATATTCACTCCCCCTACAGTTAAACGTGCAAACTGTTGGCGAACATTTTATTTAGCAAAAAATTCTTTTCCTGTTGAGCCTGTACCAGGAACTCTTAGTGGTACCAGGCTTCCATTGCATTAAGACGGTTGAAATCAGATGTTGATCAAGAATTATGCCTGCAAGTAAAAGGAAGCTATAACTTCAATGCCAGGGGTGTTAGGCTTTCTAAAAGTTGTCATAAACAGACATAAAAGCTTCACCACGTAAGGAGATTTTTGAAAAGAACACAATTAAATCGAAGCCACTTGGCTTCCTGATCCTTGTGGAGGGATGATGTCATTGGCCTGATGATCTAAAGCCTCAGATTCTAAGATCCTTATCCTCAGGTGTTAGTGCCGATGTAAACTCCTCAGAGAAAACTTCCCTAAACCCCTGATCTCAGCTAGCTCCCCTGCCCCAGCCTGATCCATTACTTCTCCAATGCCACCTGGTGTGTTACTTTCATAGGACACATCAAATTTGTTCATTTCCTTGTTTGTTTTCCCCACTAGAGGAAACTCCACAAGGATCAGGACCAATCAAAAGTTGAGCTCCTGGCACAAAGAGGGAGCTCAGTTACCATTTTTGAACAAAGGAAGGAAGGGGGGAAGGAAGGAGCTAATGAGATTGTTTAGTATTTGGTTGTCAAGTAATCTTACTTGGTTTTTAAGGTTTTTAAGATCTTCCCTCTGATTCAGGACTAGCTAGCTCTCCATTACAGTCACAAAAACACAGGGCTAGAAGAATTGTGTCCTTCTGCTTTTGTGTCCTTTCCCAAGCAGATGAAACTCTGCCTACCAAACTGGCCAAATTTAACTGCATATTCTGTGGGAGAACCCACAGAACTCCCTGAATGATACACTGTTGCTTTTACAGGTAACCCTCAGGGCCCCGTAACTCTTCCCACAAAATCCCACTAACTCGGGGCACCTGGGTGGCTCAGTGGGTTAAAGCCTCTGCCTTCAGCTCAGGTCATGATCCCAGGGTTCTGGGATCGAGCCCCACATCGGGATCCCTGCTCAGCGGGGAGCCTGCTTCCCCCTCTCCCTCTTCTCCTGCTTGCGTTCCCTCTCTCGCTGTGTCTTTCTCTGTCAAATAA
>CM053606.1:64236044-64278981 GCA_028646535.1 Procyon lotor | reverse complement strand
TGTCTTTATCTTTCATGGCTGCAGTGGTCTGGATAAATTAGACCAAATTGGACTAACTACTGTCCTTGGCTACACTCACGTAGCTGTTTTCAAAAGCTAATAGGAGCTGTGTGTGCACATCCAAGGACAGAATTTGGCCCCCTTTGTCTTTGCACAAACAGTTGCTTTAGTTGAGATGATTATTCCTGAGTGACTGTTTTATAAGCAGTATTTTTGCCCGGTTTAAATCTCTTCACTTTATTCTTCACAGTCAAGACATTTATGAATATGAAAACATGTAACTCAAAATCTTCTGTTTCCAGAAAAAGAAAAATCTCCCCAATAAAACCTGTGGGTATTTGCAAATGAACTGAGACAGAGGTAAAGCAAGTCTTAGAAACAATGGCAGATGCGGGAGTAACGATGGGGAGAAGGGCTAACGCTCATTAATGATAGCAATCTGATTAAAATGGTTATTGATCCTTGGTCTCTCAAAAAGGCAATCTGTCATTAAATAATATTTTCAAGGAAAACACAGACCAACAAATATATTTATTTATTCAGATGCCACCCCTCAAATTAATCCTCAATATAGCTCTCTCCTTCTCCCTCAAAAATATATTACCTAAATCTCACTTTTTTTCCAAAGGCCAAACCTTTTGAAAAAAAAAGAGAATGGGTCTGATAGAAAAGTTTTTATTACCGCAAATTGCAACCTAGGGTCATCTTTGAATTTCCTTCTGGAAAATCACTCATAGAATCAGGCAGGGCCTTAAGGTTTTGGAGGGGACTTCTTGCATAAATCAATATAAGATATAAATACTATGAGAGCTACCCTAGAATTTCTTTGACTCTTTGAGGCACTTGTAAGGATTTGCTCATTTCTTTTGTGCTTTGAGCAAATCTCTTTATTTATGGTTTCTTTTTGCCCTTTCTCTGAAGATGATCAATTTAAGAATGTATTTAGTTATACATTAGAACAGGACTTTCAAAACTCATAATTATATATACAATCCATGGATTTACAATGGCAGGTTAAATATTTTCACTTTATGCAGGGTTAATAATTTATGCAAAAATAATCCCACTGATTTCTTTGAGTGGTTGGTAATTTGTCTAAAATGGTGGATTTTTTTTTTTTTACTACCTGCCAATGTGAACAGATTCCAGGTCTTTGAGACCCATCTTATCGCTGCTTGAAACATTTTGAATACCAACTCCAAAACTCAACATTAATAAAACATTAAAGTTCCAACTTAAGCCCATAAAAGTCAAGAAATCCAGAGTTAAGGTCGACCCAGCTCTCTTAACTCTGTTCTCCTGCATGTATGCATGGGTGAGGGGACAGCAGGGCAGGCTGTTGCTTAAATCAGTCTTTCTGCATAATCTAAAAATGTAATTGAATTAGTGTATAAAGTATTTACATACCCTGCAGTGGAGAGCCCCACACACTATATTATCCATATCCCCTCTCAGAGTCCTCATTTTAACTCCTCACTGCAGTGTTCCTGCGAGGCTTCCTCCAACATTCAGAAATTGGACTTGCAAATACAATTTCCCTTCTTTTACGAGGCTTCAAGATGAGTGATGCCCACTCAGCTTTCCTAGTTGCCTTTCAGCTTCTGGCCAGACAGAGTTTAGGTAACATTCTTCCTTTTAGTTAACATCCTCAGGGGTTGCTAGGTATTAGACAATGCCATCCTGTGGTTAAGGATTATTTTGTGCTCTAATTCAACCAAGTGCAAAACAGTTGCCATATTAATATGAAAATGAGAAACATTAGATGGAGTTTAAGAAAATCTAATAGAGGAGTATTTTTTTGGGAGAGGGTGCGGTTAAGGTCTGTTCCCACAGAGACCTTATTTTGCCACTTACTTGTTACTTAAACTTTCCAAACCGCCTTCTTCTCTGTGAAATGGGGGGTAACCATAGTCTTGATTTGTAGGATTCAATGAGATGGTGAGAATGTGATGAGATGACGTGCATAAAGTGTGTGAGGTATAGTAAGCATTTAGTAATGGTGGCTGTTATTATTATTATTTTTAAAGATTTACTTATTTGAGAGAGAAGGAGAGAGCAGGGATGAGGGGCAGAGGGAGAGAGAGAGAGAGAGAGAGATCCCAAGCAGACTCCGAGCTGAGCGCGGAGCCCTGGAGGAGCAGGATCTTCTGACTCTGAGATCATGACCTGAACTGAATACCGGGAGTCACTTACTAACTGAGTCACTGAGGCGCCCCCTGGTGGCTGTTATTATTGTCCCTCATTTGGTAGGAAATAATACACTGCTTCAGTTCATTTCTTTTCTTCTCTCATTGAACGTGAGACTAGGGGGCTCCCAGTAGACTTGGAATGTTCAGAAATGTTAAAAATAAATTGAACAATTTAACAAGATGCTTATCCTCAACCACGATTCAAAAAAAGTACAATGATACCATTTTTCATCATTCAGATCTGCAAAGATGAAAACAAATGGCAATATCCTGTGTTGAGAATGGGGAAACAGTCTTTCTTATCCACTGCTACTGGTATAAACTGGTATACCATTTTGACAGGAAGTCTGGTAATGTATATAAAACATTTAAAATTCGCATCTTGTTTGACTCAGCAATTCTACTGCAGAAATTTATCTTCAGGAAATAATCAGATGAATTTTCAAAAATCTTCATAAGAGTCTTATTGAAAAATTGGAGCAAACCTAAATGTTAATATGAGACTGTTAAAATAAATTATGGTGCAATCATACAATGGGATACTACGTAATCATTAAAAATGAATGAATTTTACATGTGTAATGGGTTTGATTGAGTAGTCATAAATTGCAGGGCACATATTTGAAATGGCTTCTATTTTTTTTCCCCCAAGCTATTACCACTGCTCCCTGTGGAACCTCCCTTTCTTTCTGAGCAGCAACTTTGCTTAACCACATCTCATCTTTTTGCAGAGCTTTTCAGTCACCTTTGGTCATTTAAATAGGCTCATTCTGTTTACTGGGACCTAAGGCCAGCTTCCTGGGTTACCCAGGCAGTTGTACAAGTCTGGTTCTCAGAAGGTCCTGAACCTGGTTTAATATGTGGCTATTGCTATCTTGGCTTTTTTTTTTTTTTTTTTTTAAGATCTTATTTATTTGAGAGAGAGAGAAAGAGAGAGAGATTGAGAGAGAGAGAGGGAGAGCACAGAAGGAGAAGCAGACTCGCTGCTGAGCAGAGAGCCTGATGTGGGGCTTGATCCCAGGACCCTGAGATCATGACCTGAGCTGAAGGCAGAGAGGCTTTAACCCACTGAGCCACCCAGGAGCCTGGCTTGGCATTCTTAAGAATTTTATTTTTGAATTTGGGTTTTGTAAGTGAAATTTGATAAGACAATGGAGCCTGTGCATGGGCAGAAAAGATAAATGCAGTAAATGTACCTAGCTTTCTCTCCCATCCCATTGGCACACAGCATTCTCAATGCCCCTGAGCAAAGAATTCCAGTTAACACACCATGTGTGGGAGTTTAGTGAGACTCAAGTGAGTACAAGGTAAGGGACTTCTACCTCCTGCTGAGCAGGTGACCGTGCCTCCCCTCCCCCCATAGCTCCAGGGGGCCACGTGTTCCATGGAAACTCAAACTTGCTTTGAATGCAGAAAGATGTAACGGCATTCTAAGAAACATAAATGACCAAGAAACTCTAGCATGTCCTTTCATATTTGTCTTACACCTGTGTATTTGCCCACCATTTGTGCTGAAAATGTTGGCATAGAAGTAAAGAAAGAGAAGAGAAACACACAATTACTTTCCTTTAAGTCTTCTCTAACTCAGTGGTAAACTGAAAGTAGGCAGTGTGATAGAAGGTGTACGTATCAAGGGGTGAAATTAAGACAGTTGATTTACTTTCCACGGTTCTGCCTAAGAATGAAATACATGTACAGGTATAAGCTACAAAATACAATACAAATACAATTGCATAATTCTGGTGATCCATACATGAGTTAAAAGCTTTATATCTGCATGTGAAACTGATACAGAAGATATAAATATGAATGGTCATATCCATCTAATACTTTGAATTTTTAATTTTTCTTTACTCAGAACAACATCACACAGTAAAAAAACAATTTTTTTTGTTTTGATGATTAGTTGATGGGAAGACTGCAAAAGAACGGAAACAGTTTTATATTTCCATACCATTAATGACACTTTTTTACTACTTTTCAAACATGGATCCCCTCCTTTTCATTGTGAACTGAACCCCACAAGTCATTTCGTTGACCCTGATGTCGATGGTGAAAGAAGCAAATGTATTGGCGACATTCGTTGCTTTTGTTTATCAGCATTGTTGACAGCACTCTTCTGCCAACAGTCTGTCATTTTCTGGAAGCATCCTCACTTAGTCCATGTGCCTAGGAGGGAGTTCATTTCACAACTGGCTCCATGTGAGACTCAAGCTTGGTCAATCGGATTTTTTTCATTTTCCTCGGTACATTGATTGGTTTGGAGATGGTCATTTGAGCCATATTAATCCACACAGATCCTAAGACTTGTATAAGAAATAATAGGAATAGATTCTCTGCCTTTTGTTGCTAGAATTTAAGCTGAAGATAGGTGAGCCTGGAGCTGCTGGTGGACACCATACATGGACCCCAAGAACAATCCCAACATGGAGAATGGCAAATACCAGCAAAGTGAGTCTTGGTAATATCATGTTAGTCCCTGGATCAAGCTATACCTGAAACTAGATGGAGTTTTTAAGTTATGTGAGACCTTTTGTGTACAAAAAAAAAGGTTGTACCTTGCACAACCCCCTGTTGTCAGGGGGACAACAAAAATTGTCCCCCTGACAAAAAATAGGGACAATTTTTGTCCCTAGGAACAGAATTCTGGCATAGCACGTACAGTATACACTCATTAATGATTGTGTATAGCAGATATCTCTAAAAATATATACCAAACTGGTAACAGTAGATATCCCAGTCAGGGAAGATTATGAAGAAGACTTTCATTTACAACTTTGCCCTGTTCTCTGGTGTTAGAATTTTATAAAGCAGATATTTATTACTTTACAACCAGCAAAAGCAAAAAAAATGTTTCAGTTATGTAAAAAAAAGCCAGCAATACTTAATGTAATGATTTCCCATATAGACACAAGAGCAGATGTCTTCAAGTAGATCTCACATGGAATATTCTGCAGCAAGAGCCGGTATGCCCATGCCAACTTCTCTGCAGAATAACATGGGCATGTAGGGAAGCCACAGAGTCATAACACAAGCCTTTTACCAGCATTTTCACTGGTGGTGCCATGCAGGAAATGCAAATAGGTGATTACTGAGTTTGGCCCCACTAACTGCCTAGAAGTGAAAAATTTAATCCTCGAGTAGGCAAATTTTTGTCTTACCATATTCTAATGCATACATGTGTGACTAGAAGGAGAAGATTTGAGTTCGAAGCAATATCGAAAGAGGGCATTGAAAGGCAGAAAGGAGTAAAGTCAAGCAGCTGAGGAAGGTTAGAGCAATCTCGTGAAGAGTGTTGAGAGAACCCTGCAGAAATATTTCCATGAGTTCGAGGTTCTGCTGGGTAGAATTGCTGTATACCATGTTGAAGGTATCCAGTGGTAGTGTTTTATGCATATTGTCATCCTCGGGGCTCTCGCAGACACCAGCAGCATGTGGAGGGACTGGGAGCAAGGACCTCATTTTCCCAGCATTCTGCACAGAGGTCTGTTTGGTCAGGCCCAGCTTGCTGCTCTGCAGGCCACCCTCCAGCTCAGGACCCCATCTTCTGCTTGTCATCACAGCCCTCCTCTTCTCTGCCTCTCCTCTGGGGAGAGAGATATTCCTCTCCCAAAACCAGAACACAAACAGGCATCTTCCCCAACCAGTTGCGTAAGCTAGGAAAATTCACTTCCAACATTCTCAACGATGGCGATTTGCGTGTTTTCTTTGGGTCTGACATTGCTTTTTAATGTGTATGTACGAAAGCACAACTGTTACCCTTCATTTGTACTCAGGAAAGCAGGTGGTGTCTTGGACACTTGCTTTGCCGGGGTGAGAGTCTGAGGACACTGGCTGAAGTCGAGAGGAAAGGAAGTGAGAAGCTGGGCCTCCGAAGGCAGCTGAGGGCTTCTGCGCCATTTTGCTTGTGCTGTCCTTTGGGATCAGTGGGGATTGTCACAGAGCTGGGAGGTGCAAACACTGTTTAGCTAGCACTGGATTTGTTAATTTTTAACATAATGCGAACACCAGGGAAAATGTTCAAAGGGAACAAGAGAGGACCCAGTGAAAAGTCATTCTTCCTGTCACCCCCTGCCTCTTCTTCTGTCCCCAGAGGCCAGGACTGCTGGCATGGACATTCTTCTGGACAGCCTGTGCCCATTGATGCATGCCTGCCTCGTTTTTCACTTTGGCTTTACCTTGGCTTTGACCTGTTAAGTGACGTCCTAAACTGCAATCTGAAGACGACACTCAGCTCTGCACTTTAGCATTCTTTCCTCAGGCAAAACAATGAATAAAGAAACACACGCAAAAGCTTGAAAGCCCTCACTCTGGGTACATGATTAACTCCTGTACCTGTTTTTCACACCTTCCGTTGCGTAAAGCCGAGCAGGTGACTGGTACATTCTCTATTTCTGCAGTATGCGATATTTCCAATTCACTGCAAAACAAAGTTCAAGTTGCTAAAAAAGCTAGTTTTTAATTACCTTGAAATGCAAGTTGCAAGGAGGCAGCCTGACAGCTCTCATCAGTGGGATCAGTAAGCTGTGGGATGTGGCCAGATCTCTCTTGTCATTAATATACACAGTGTGATCAGAGGCCATCATAATCGTTATTATTACAAGATCATGAAGATTTGGTGTAACAGAAAAAGCAAGTATCTTTGAAAGGTCAGCCAAAGAAACAGACTGAGCTCATCAATAAAACAGGAGTACAAAGAGAGATGAGTCTTTAGAGGGAATTCTTATCAAGTACACAAAAACTTTTACAGTAATGTGGGAAAATGAGGTCTTAGTAGATTACTTAGCACTGAACCAAATTTTGAAATAAATAATAGCAATGATTTTTCCAATGCCTGTCATCAACCTTGGCTAGGAATATCAATTGACTTTCTTGGATAACTCTGTGTATTTCAGTCATGAAAATTGAGGTTTTATAAATTTAAGCCAACAGGAGCCATGTAATTATAAAGTTACTGAAGAAACAAGTTTCCTACATAAAGCAACAACAATGCATTTTTCCTTTAAAAGAGTGTGTGTGTGTGTGCTTGTGCACATTCTGCAGGCTTTGCCCACAGATCATCACGAAGAGGGCTTTCAAGAGGATCTTTTTCTTGCTGTAGTGTCAGATCTTAAAATAAGATTTAAGGGCTGGGAAGTCTGATTGAGTGAGACTGAGATGTGATTTCTTGTAGCACCGCTCACCAGAGCATGGAGAACAGAAAATACTATTTCTATATGTTGGAGGTTAGACATTCTGGGACATGTTTTAATTCAGCCTTTCCTTTTGAAATCAAATATATGCTGTAGCTATCCTGGGATGTGTAGTTGCTTATTATAGTTAATGGATTGTTCATCCTCTTTGTCCTTGGGATCATCCTATGTAGGTGCATGAAACTGAGATCATGTTGCCCATAAAAACCAATCAGCCTGGAGTTGGTCCACAAGGCGCCGAAACATTGACGAGAGCAGATGGGAAAGATAATGTTTAATAAAGAGTTAGAGGCTCGGGTGGTACCAAATAAGCTAAGAGAAAGGGATAATTTTATTTCAGGTGAACCTCTGTGACACTTCTTGGACCCAAAGATGGATTAAAATGATCCCAGGGCCACGACTTCCAGCTCCTTCCCCCACCCCCCGTGGCTGAATCCTGCATACATTGTCAGCTTTCCCCTCCAGCGGCACCCTCGCCTGCATCTGTGAAGAACCCAACAGATAGTTTCTCAGGTTTATGAAGATGTATGAAGTGAGTCATTCGCAAATGAATATACATATGAGGAAATGACAGAATTCTGCTAAATATGTTTATACTCGAACAACTGATCCATCTGAGCTTGATTTAGAAAGGGATGTGCAAAAGTTTATATAAATGACAGTTAAAGAGATAACTGTCACAATGTTTACTGATGAGGTTTCTATTTATCTGAACGTTTAGAAGTTAAGTGAAACACGGAGTGTGGATGAAAGCCTGAGCGGGTTTTGAGCCTGAATTTCTTCTCAGGACTTGTGGCAAATGGCGGTAATGGGAAGGTAGTACCGACCAGTCAGAATTTCCTTGGGAGAGGTCGGGTTGTGAGGCCTTTGACAGCTTAAGTACAACCTCATTTATTTTTCACCATGTTTACGGAAGTGGTAAAATCCAGGCTGGAGAGGGGGCTCCAGGTACCGTTTATGACCTGCCCGTCTGGGATCTGGCGTTCCTTCAGAAGGGCGGCCATGGGTCTCAGGTTTGTGGCCCTGCTGAGGAGCCGCTCAGTCCTTTGTTCTAGGCCCTGGGCTGTGACCTTTGCTGTTCTGCTCCGTTGACTGCGAATGTCAAGGAGCGCTTCTCACTTTCTCTTGCTTCTCGTGGTCTCAACTCCAACAGCCTAGAGGAAGTTGTCAAACAAATGTAACCTCCCCTGAGGGCCTCGCTCCCCCACCTGTGCTCCCAGCAGGGCTGGCGATGGGCAGTGCGCTCACATACCCTGGAAATGGGCTTTGGGAAGTGTTCAACGGGACCGGGGAGTATCTTGAACCATCCCTTAAATAATAGAATTGAAATGTGGTGCTGCCGAAGTGGCCTGGGATGGAGCGTTTGGAGTGCAAAGTTAGAGTCCGATTTTTCTTGAAGACGGAATGGAGCCCTGGGGTAGGTGATTTTCAGGCTTTCTCTATTTGTTAATTTTGGAAATGGACCTTTCACAGCTTTACTTCCCGTTTGTGTTAAGCCTTTGGTTTTGCTTCTACACACAATTCTGAACTGGAAATTCAGGATTGTTCTTTTTAGCTGGATTTTAGTCAACGGGGCCCAGAGGTGAAGCAAAAATGGATGCAACCATTAAGAACCATGAAGCAGCCATTAGCTTTAAAATATAATCAGGGACCCTGACATGGTATTAGGCGTAAAAGAGCAAGAGGGGGCAGAGGACCCTGCACTGTCAGATGTCCACAAACCCTGGACCTCAGTTACGAGGCCTGGAAAGAGGAAGATCTAGCCTGCCTTCTTCTTCTTCTTCTTCTTCTTCTTTTTTTTTTTTTTAAGATTTTATTTATTTGGCAGGGAGAAAGAGATCACAAGTAGGCAGAGAGATAGGCAGAGAGAGAGGGGGAAGCAGGCTCCCCGCCGACCAGAGAGCCCGATGCGGGGCTTGATCCCAGGACCCTGAGATCATGACCTGAGCCAAAGGCAGAGGCTTTAACCCACTGAGCCACCCAGGCGCCTCTATCCTGCCTTCTTCCCTTCCTCTCTCCCTCCCAGTTTCTCTTTTCCTTCCTTCCTTCCTTCCTTGCTTCCTCCCTTTTTTTTTCTTCTTGTATCCTAAGTGGATTTTTTTTTTTTTTGGTTTGTTTTCACAAAGCAAAGAATTATTACTTCTAGAGAAAGACATGTACACAAATTCCCTGAAAGGGCAATTTAGATTTACTATTCAAATCTTACTTTAAGGTCTCCGAGAGTTTGTCTTAATTATGTAGGCAAATATCTCACAAAAAGACCTCATAGCTTGTGATCTTTGAATAGAGATGCACGAAGAAGGCCAAGCTTTAGGATTCTCAGGTCCAGATAACATACAGTAACCTTAGCTAATCTTACAGCAACAAATGTTTTTACTGTTATTGAGCGATGTTTATTCAATATAGGACATTCGTGTACCGTCTTCATGGTGTCTGCCATGACCCAGGACCAACAGTGCCATTATTAGTATTTTTTCTTATGGGCGATTCAGCACGAGGTGTCCAGGTCTTAGGACATGGAGGGCAGCTCCTAATGAAGACATGGGTGCACCTTTCATTCTGGTCTGGGGTCAACTCCTCTTGATGCACATCATTCAAGGTAGACTAAGGGAAGTTACTATCTTGGGGGACATGAGCCTGCATCTGGAAATTGTTACATAAGCTATTGCATCTGAAGCAATGACTCTTCTGCAAGTTCACTGGCAAAAATTTCTTTTATGCACTTGCCCAGCCGTGGAGTGGCTAACCTGACTCAGACTTGCATGGGAGAGCCGAGAACTCCAGGAGATGTTCCTGTCACGGTGCGTGAAGACGGGACTGTACGTCTCTACAGACCAATTCCAGTTGCCACCTAGTTTGTGGAGTCCTCATTACAACCTGAGGTAATTTTTAAGTTGTCGTCTTCTCTCTTGTTTTTTTGTGATTGTTTGAACCAAGTGCCATTGCCTGGTCAAATTTCCCAGCCCTTAGTGCAACAGGCTTTATAAACAGGCCCAGGGCATGAGGACTCTAGCCTTTTAATCCTCTGATGAGACCGTCTCAAATGGAAAGCAATTTTTTCTCACATGATTCAGCTGCCAATGGCCCAGTGTAGGAATTTCTTCTACAGCATCCTGACCTTCCTGTGTAGCCCCTGGTTGGACATTCCCAGTGATGGGGCTTTACCAGTTTTTCAGCTCATCCTTTTTGTTTCAGTAGCTTTCATCAGTAGAAAGTTTTTCTGCAGAAAACTCAAATCTGCCTCCTTGTCCCTTCAACCTTTTGCCTCAGTTCTATTCTCTGGAGCTACAAAATGTAGGTCGATTCCCTCTTAAGTTAGAATTTCAAAATATTAAAGAGAGTTTCTTGTTTTCCCTAGATCTTCACCTTTCCAAGCAAAACTTACACCACCCATTCTTAAAAAAATGTTTACCGTGTCTCTACACAGTAAGCGCTGGGTTGGACGGAGTGCGTGACAGAAGGGTGATTCAGGTCACTCTTTCTCATGGACTTTGCTTACGGAATTGGCAACACACTGACCAGCTTCTTCTAGATGAACATTACTGTCCTTTGCTTCTAGATTAAGAGCTCCTTGAGGCTTCTCATGAATATCCCCAGAGCCTCCTACTAGACACATAAATGGATGCGCAAGAAGTGCTTTCTGACTTTCCTTCTTCTAAAATCAAGGCCCCTTACACCTGATCACATTATTATTCCCTTAGTTTGACCAATCCTGAGCATAGTAGAGAGATCATACTGTTTGACCTGATCCTGACCTTGTGTTTAGGCTTACAAAACCTCTGCCCACACAGACGGCTGTAAGATTGGTCTCACATGTCATCTCATTTAAATGGCCTAACAATCCCAAGAGGTAGATAGTGTTATGCCCAGTTTTTACATGAGAAGATAGATGGAAATAAGGGAGTTAAATTGACTTAAGCCACAGATGTTCTCTAATTCCATATTCAGGACCTTTTCAAATACAGACCCTAGCTTCTGGTTTCCCACCATTTTCTGAATTTGCACCTGAGTTTTTTATCCCAGTGTAGAACTATATACCTTACTGAATTATCCTTATGAATTATATCCTGTCAGTTGTGGCCTATACTTCTTGAGTTCTTCTGGAGTCTTAAAATGTTTATTTTACCATCTTTGCTCTTCCTTTCAGTTTACCAATGTGCTGGGCTTATTCTTTTATATATCTTATTGATGAGAAATGTTCTTGGTCCAAAGGCAAAGAGAAACCTTGAGCAAGGATGACATTGAGCCATCAGTGCCGCATTGGGTACACGCCTTCAACTCTTCAATCAGGTAGTCCACAGTTTTCCATCTTTGTAAGCTTTATCATGTGTTTCTTTTGTGATATTTTCCCTTTCCTCCCTGCTGCCACACACCTTTATGCATTATATGTCTTAAAATATGGGGGAGAAGGTGTGTTTAAGAGAAAACGAAAGCCTTGATGCAAACTAATACATTTTCCCAAATGAAACACTCATTTCAATGTATACATGCAAAACTTTAAAACCTGATTAAAAAATGTATGAAGAAGCTCTATCATGTGGAGGACGTTACTTAGGAGCTGAATTACAGGATTTGCTTGTCTCTCTTTTTCTCTTGCCTTGGGCAATCTAGTCTAATTACAAAACTTGCCTTTCATTCTGTTTAGTGTTTTTCAGCTATGCATGAGAAAAGTTAATCAAAAAATAAAATGAAAAACTGTGATGGCTAATCGAAGTCCCATGCATAGATTTCTCTGCTGTTGCCTACCCCATCTGTGGGGATGAACTCCAAAGTGTTACTTTTCAAACATCATCACATGTACTGTGCCTACTGGTCTCTGCTTCTCTTAAAGAAAGAGAAAAGATTCCTTTGATTTCAGAAATTTGCAAAATTAGAAGTGGAGAGAAAATCATGGATTTTTCTATCTTCATTTATCCCTTACCTGTAATTGTTGGAAGGTTTTATAATCATAGAAGACACTAGATCAATAATCCCAACGATGGGTAATCTCTTTAGAGCAGATAGAAAAAGGCAATTTACCAACCCATTTTATCCTCTAGTATTCTCTTGTAGCAGAGGAAAATAAATCTCTTTCTCTCTACCCATCTTAGGTTCATTGGTTGGGGCCTTGCAAATTAGACTCACAAAAGACAGATTAACGAGAAAAAAATGGGTTTATTAACAAGGGCATCTTATGTACATATGGGAGTATTTAGTAATGAGTAACTTGAAGGAGTGGTTAGAACCTGGGCATATATAACATCTTAACAAAAGAACAATACATTTTTTGAGAAGGCACAAGACTAAGTAAGGAAAAGTACTTTGAATGTCTAGGGTAACAAATTGTTGTAAGGTTGATATATGGGGGAACTAATGGCAGATAAGGTGTAGTTAGTGGAGTTTGTTATATAGAATCCTCTGTGCCCTCTCTGGGCTGGTAAGGGTCTAGAGTTGCCTTCAGTAATGTCTGTCTTTCCTGGTAAAAGTGGACCCTTTTACAAATCTGTATCTTGCTTTTAGGCAAACACAGGGAGGGCAGAGAAGTTTTCTTATATCTGTTTCTTCTCAGTTGCCTTCAGCTCTAAGTAATCCTATGCCAAAGAGGCACATTTTGGGGTAGCATGTTCTGCTCCTTATGACTGTGGAAGGACATTGGATTAAAAGGATTGCTGATGCTTGGCCCATCCTCTTTCTGGCTTCCTTGTCTAGAATGTAGACCCGAATGTCAACCCCTAGAACCAATCCTGGCTGTGGTTTTGTGTGAGTTTTTGTCAAGGGCTGAGATATTATCTGAGATCATTTCAAATCCCTTCTGTGACAACATTACTGCAATCAAAAACAACGTGACCAAGTTAGTGCCTTTAATTAAGTTGACTAACCCTGATAAAAATCACAGAACTGTTCCTTTGTTCTTTGGGAGAGAAAGAAAAGGTATCGGAAAAGGATGGGAGATTGGTGAAGAGTTTGGAAAGTTCTGATATTGTTTTGAAGGGTTGGTGGCAGTGGTAGTGGGTTGATGGTGGACAAAAATAGCATGTTATCAACGCAAGTCTGTGGCATTTTTGTCAGACAAAAGGAGATTTCTGGATGGTATGTGTCCATTGCTCCTGTGGCCTAAACAACCCTGTGTTTCTCCGTTGTTTGAAGTGAGTGGTGTTGAGAAGCAACACATGCTTCTTCCCTTCCATGCAGAGCAATGAAATTTGGAAATATGTGCTGAAAGAGAAAACATAGTTTCCTATGGCAATTTATCTCTAAGAAAGGACAACTTCCTGGGATCGTGCTAATGGTTGCTAAAACCTCACTGGGAAAAATAATTCAATCGCCCAAATTTGGGCTTAGCTCATGCTGTAGCTGGCTCAGTAGAGTGGCAAAGGACCATCAGTCTGCTTTGGAGTGAAGTGTGCTTGGGAATCATGTGAATGGAGCATCCCGTTACAGATACTGGGTAAGATAAAAGAGGCCTGGGGACTTTCAGAGTAATATACACCATTCATATAACACAGCATTGTGGAAGTCTTATGAAGTTTTGTTTTTTTTTTTTTTTTTAGTTCTCTTTAAACTTGCTTTCCTCACAAGCATAACAGCCTAAATAAAATGGAAAATATGTTAGAGTCCATTGAACAAACCTGTGAATGCTTTATCAAAACAGCAATGCGACCAAAGTCCTATGCACTTGTTTTTTGTGTTTTGTTTTTTTTTTCCGGTAAATCTTGAGGACCAGGGACCTCAAGGTATTAAACATATAACCTCCTATTTTAACTTCCTGGCTGACACAAACTTGGTATTCCAAATTTTGGCCAGCAGCTGACTCAACAATTGGGAAGCCAATTGACCAAAAGTGTCTGCTTGAAGGTCATATATAGGACAGACAAAATAGTTAGAAATGTTTCAGAGAATCACCAACAACATGGAGTGAGAGATAGAATCTGGAGTTGTTTTGTACACCAAAAAGAGACTTTTTTCTTAGTTAAGGTATAATTGACATATAACATTATATTAGTCTCAGGTGTATGACATAATAATTCAATATTTGTATAATTTGCAAAATGATCACCACAATAGATCTAGTTAATATCCATCACCATACATAGTTAATAGAATTTTTTCTTGTGATGAGAACTTTTTTTTTAAGATTTTATTTATTTGTCAGAGAGAGAGAGAGAGAGGAGAGTGAGCACAAGCAGGGGAAGTGGAAGAGGAAGAAGCAGGCTCCCTGCTGAGCAGAGAGCCCAGTGTGGGACCGGATCCCAGGACCCTGGGATCACGACCTGACCCAAAGGCAGATGCTTAACCAACTGAGCCACCAGGCATCCTGTGATGAGAACTTTTAAGATTTACTTTCTTAAAAAAAAAAAAAAAGGATTTACTTTCTTAGCAACTTTCAAATGTACAACACAATATTATTAACCATGGTGGTCGTGTTATATATTATATTTCCAAGATTTATTTATTTTACAACTGACAGTTTGTACCTTTTGACTCCTTTCACCCATTTTGCTCACCTTCCACTTTCTACCCCTGCCTCTGGTAACCACTAATCTGTTCTCTGTACCTGTAAGATCAGTTTTGGGTTTTGTTGTTGTTGTTGTTGTTGTTGTTCTTTTAGATTCCACATCTAAGGGAGATCCTATAGCATTTGTCTTTCTTTGACTTATTTCACTTAGCATAATGCCCTCGAGGTTGATCTGGGTTACAAAAGGCAAGATTTCATTCTTTTTTTTTTTTTTTTTTAAGATTTTACTTATTTATTTGACAGAGAGAGAGATCACAAGTAGGCAGAGAGGCAGGCAGAGGGAGAGGGAGAAGCAGGCTCCATGCTGAGCAGAGAGCCTATGTGATGTGGGGCTCGATCCAAAGACCCTGAGATCGTGACCTGAGTCAAAGGCAGAGGCTTTAACCTACTGAGCCACTCAGGCGCCCCGATTTCATTCTTTTTTATGGCCAAATAATATTCCACTGCCGATAGTTGACCTTTGAGCAATGCGGGGGTTAGGGGCACTGACCTCCTTCCCACCTCGTGCAGTAAAAATCCATGTATAATTTTTGATTCCCTAAAAACTGAACTACTAATAGTCTACTATTGACTGGAAACCTTACTGATCATATAAGATGTTGATTAACACATAGCTTTGTATATTAAATTATTATATACTATATTATTACAACAAAGTGAGCTACAGAAAAGAAAATATTATTAAGAATCATAAGGAGGAGAAAATACATTTACAGTACTGTATTGTATTTATTTAAAAAAAATCCGTGTATAAGTAGACCCAGTCAGTTCAAACCTGTGTTATTCAACTATATATACACTGCAATTTCTTTACCTGTTCATCCTTTGATGGACACTTAGGTTGTTTCTATGTCTTGGCTATTATAAATAATGCTGTAGTGAACATGAGGGGGCAGATATCTTTCCCGGTTAGTGTTTTGATTTTCTCTGGATAAATACCCAGGAGTGGAATTGCTGGGTCATATAGTGGTTCTGTTTTTAGTTTTGTGAGGAACTTCCAATCTGTTTTAAAGAGGCATAATTTATAACTGAGATCCAGTGAGCTTTCCAGGACTCCACTGAGGTCTCTTACTTTATTACCATGAAAGTTTTGGCCACATGAATATAAGATAGTACTAAATTGCAAAACCAGCAATGTGGTGTCATGAAAAGATCATGGACTCCGAAATCAGGAGACCTGAGTCTTCATGTCATGTGATAATCATTAATCAGAATCTTCATTTGTGAGCATTACTGTATCACTACATGCAGGCATCTTCGAATATACTTTCTCTAGCCTGTGCAATCCTGCAGCCGGGAAGATATTATGTTCAAGTTGAAGAAAGAATTTTGGAGAGGTTAAGTGACCCTCTCAAGGTCACTAAGCAAGTAAATAGCAGAGTTAAAATTCAAGCTCAAGACTGTCTCCTAAGGCTCTATCTCTGCGGAATGTTCCATGTTCTTTCTTGTAGTTTTGTCCTTCCTTCTGCCATTCCTTCTTCTTGGAATATACTTCTTGCTCACCTCAGTCTGTATGAATTCTGGTTATTCTTCAAGCCTGACTCCAATCTAGCATTTTTATTTATTTATTTATTTTTATTTTTTTATTTTTTGTTTTTTTAAGATTCTATTTATTTGACAGAGAGAAACACAGTGAGAGAGGGAACACAAGCAGAGGGAATGGTAGCGGGAGAAGCAGGCTCCCTGCTGAGCAAAGAGCCCGATGCGGGGCTCGATCCCAGGACCCTGGGATCATGACCTGAGCCGAAGGCAGACACTTAATGACTGAGCCATCCAGGCGCCCCCAGTCTAGCATTTTTAGAAAGACTTCTAGGAAAACTCCCATCTGATCTCTCCCATTGTAACCTCACAGGTCTTCTTAGTGCTTCTCCTTTCTTGATACTTGCTTATATATCTGGTATGGTCTCTATAGACTTTGTCGCTTCCTATTTATTGTGAATGGTGTTTTCGGTGTGACACTTTTCCCTCTCCTCTCACATTTATAAATTTGGAAAATAATTGGGAAAAAATCATTAAAATATAGAAAAATACTATATATCCTACTACCCCAAATTAACAAAATTTACCACTTAAAGTTCCTGACTTCAAGTATTTTTCTTTAAAGAAATAGCATCTCACCAATCAAGTTGAGGTTTCCCATTACACGTCTTCCAACCCCATTCACCTCCTCCTTCTCCAGGAGTAACCACGAATCTGAATCTGGTGCCCAACCTGTCAATCTGGTTTTTATTTTTTGTTACACACTGTATGTTTGTAAGCAATCCATAATGTCATTTTGTAATCTGTTTTGCTAAGGAACATAATGTAATTATTGCATATATCTTTTGAAAATTTGCTTTTTCGCTCAATATATTTTAAAAACTAGCCATATTGATATATTTAAATCTAATTTATTCATTTAAATTGTAGTATTTCATCTCATGAACATAAATGTCTACTTCTCTAATCCTCTGTTTATGGATATTGAGGTTCTTATAGGAAGCTATTTCAGTGTTTTAGTTTCTCCTTTACTATTAGCCACTAAATTCTCTGATTGAGGGACTGTGGATTATGCCTCTTTGAACTTAGCACTGTCATCGCAGTTCAATAAATGCATGCTGAATGCATTGATGAAAATATCTGAGCAAGTGAAGGTCTTCAACTTTGAGAAGGTTAACATGATTGAAAGAAGGTAGAGGGTGATATCAAAGAAGTTAGTTGAAATAACATTTTTTTCTTGTATTTATGGAGATGGAAAAGTAGGGTAATAAAAAGCTACTTGAAATAATACTGAGGGGCATGTAGGTGGCTCAGGCGGTTAAGCGTCTGACTCTTGGTTTCTGTTTGGATCATGATCTCATGGACCAGGAGATAAGAGTCCATGTCAGGCTCTGTGCCCAGTGTGTGGGAGTGTCTGCTTGACGATTCTCTCTCTCTCTGCTGTTCTCCCCACTCATGGGTGCTCTCTCTCAAAAAAAAAAAAAAAATACTGAGATGAGGAGGGGTAAGTTAGTAAAATTTTTTCATGATCCTAGTGAAATTTGTAAAAGACCAGCAACAGAAAACATATAAAATAATTGGTGAAACTACAAGCAAAAATGCTTAGAAATGTCCTTAAGTATGTCAGTGCTGATTTATGGCTGGACAGTGAAAGTTCTGTGTCTACTTCTAATAGGCCATCTCCCTGATTCACCTTGGAGAAATCTAATTACCCTTGAACATTTGACCTTCAATGTGTCAACATAAACATTTTCTCAACCCTGTTTCATGGAGATATGGCAGCTGTGCTTAACAGAGAACAGTTTTCTTTAGAAGTATTAAAGGCCATGGTCTATTTCTTTAGTTTTGTAACTTCCCTTCTGACCCTTTGCACTTTTGTTACTTTCTGATGGTTGTCCAGATGGATCACATCCAATAGTGGGGAGAGAGGGGTGAAGTCAGGAGGTAGGGGTTATTGCAAGGAAGAAATGAGTTTATATTGTGAAACCTTAGGATAATGTCTGTTACAGGCTTAGATCTCAATACCTGTTAATTACTACTCCTCTCTTTTATGTTTCTTACAGCAGATACAAAATAGTTATTTTATAGGCTCTCTTCTAAATCTACCAGGATGAATGTAGAACTCTTCATGTTTCTTTAGCCCAAGATTACAATTTTTTCTGAGAATTCTGGTGGGCAAAGAGCAAGGGTCTCCACAGTGAGAAGAAGTGAACTCTGAATACTCTGCATCCCTCAGGATTACCAAGTGACCAAGCAGGGACAGCAGGATTGGGCCTTGATAATTAAATGAAGCTGTATTAAGCTGATTATTTTATATGCAGTTTCTCGTGATGTTGGCCATAATCTGGTAGCTATAGAATCACTCTCCCCTACTCGCCCATCACTCAGTGCTCTATTGATTCAACATTTATTTGATGAATATAAAGCACTTATGAGGTGCCTGAGACAATTCTAGGTACTTGAAATACATGGATGAACAAACAGGAAAGAACTTCTGCCCTCTTAT
Source organism: Procyon lotor (assembly GCA_028646535.1). Lineage (NCBI taxonomy): Eukaryota > Metazoa > Chordata > Mammalia > Carnivora > Procyonidae > Procyon > Procyon lotor. Next base: position 64,260,120 of record CM053606.1, on the reverse strand, counting down.
GGTTTACGTTCAGCTTGGGAGGACAGAAAATGAACCAAAAATATGATAAATAAATTGTATAGGGCATGGGAAGATGGTAGTGCTATGCAAAAAGAAAAGGTAGATCCCAAAAAGAAAAGGTAGATAAGGTAGGTAGGGGGGCCAAGGTTCAATGAAAAGGTGAGAAGACAGTGAAGACTTGGAGGAGGTGAGGAAATTGACTGTGCGGATGCATGTAGGCAGATGAGCTGGCACCAAGGCTATGCCCATCAACTGGACTGTCTGATTTAGGTTTGGGCGAGAACATCAAGAATACTTTTTTTTAGAAGTCTATTAGCCATCTTCATGTAACAATCTGGAGTTCAGGAAAGAAGTCTTGATTAAAGATACAAATGTGGAGTCTTTGGCATACAGATAGAGTTTAAAATCAAGGGATTGGCTAAGATCATCAAGGCAGTGAGGGCACGCAGAAGAGAAGACCAACAACTCAGGGTTGGGAGGACTCCAACATTAGGGGCTTAGGGTACAGAAGAGAAATCAGCCAAGATAAATGAGGAGTGACCAGTGAGGTAGGGAGAGAGGTGAGTGAGTCACAGATGCCCAACAGAGAAAGTGTTTTAATGAGGGAGTGATCAGATATGTCAAATGATGATGATGAGTCAAGTCAGATGGGGAGGAACAGTTGACTGATGGATCTAACTCCGTGAAAGGCATTTGGCAACATTGATGAAAGCAGTCATGGGATGTGTGGAAGGGCAGGGTTAAGAGAGAATGGCAGGCGATGAGTTGCAGATAGCAAGTAGACTAATAGTCAAGACTAGTCTCCGAAATGGAATCTGAGCACTCTGTCTTCAAGTACTCCTTCATTGGCTCATTAATGTGCCCCAAATACCAAAGTCAGAATTTCCTTACTTCTTTTTACGAGAAACCTTGTATTCAACCACGGAAAATTTAAATATCTTGAAATTGGTATCTCAATTTCTTTCTTTTTTTTTTTTTAAAGATTTTATTTATTTGACAGAGAGAAACACAGCGAGAGAGGGAACACAAGCAGAGGGAATGGTAGCGGGAGAAGCAGGCTTCCTGCAGAGCAGAGAGCCCGATGTGGGGCTCGATCCCAGGCCCTGGGATCTGACCTGGGCCGAAGGCAGACGCTTAACGACTGAGCCACCCAAGCGCCCGGTATCTCAATTTCTAACATCGTGGTATGGATGTGTTTGTTTGTCCGATTCCTTGGGTGACAATGATATTGTAGAATTCCAAAGCCGTAAGTGATTTTAGGTATGACATAGCCCAACCCCTATTAACAGAGATATATATAGAGAAAGTGACTTGCTCAAGGTCACACACTTGACGGATGACAGAGCTGACTGAAGGATCCAGGATTTCTGTTCTAGTGCCTTTTCCATCGTGCATTTTATCTTGAATTTGATCCCACACCTATGTAGGATAAGTGAAGACATTATGGAAATGTCCGTTATGTGAAAGAATGAATGAATGAACAATTAGAAGAGCAAAAATAAGGAAAAGTTGTAAATGTATGGGAAAACCAGTTGCGGGTGATGGTAGGAGATCTGCTTTGAGGTACAAGGGAAAAAAGCCAGGGTGAGAATTACAACAGCCAAGGGAGCAAGAAGAGATATCTGCCCACTGCAGCGTAAGTGCTTTTTACCTTGAAAGCATCAGAGATGTTTAAAATTATTTTAAAAGTAAGTGCAAACTGTTAATGAGGGTTAATGGAAGTGACTGAAGATAGAGCAGCCCTTTACTAACAAGAATTGGGATGATGGCATTTTTTTAAATCCTTGCTGACAACATAAGAAAACTACTGACTTGGAGGCAGCAAGTTTACAACTGCCTGAAAATAACCAGATACAAGAGGTTTCAACTTGCTGGAACTCTTATTATATGCTTGAGTGACTCCTGGAACAAAAGAAAGCTGCGCATGATTGTTTAGGAAAGTGTAAGATAAACAAAGCGTATGTTTTCTAACATCTACTGACTGTAATCTGATAGCCGTGTTATATTGGTCTCTGCTCATTTTAAGGTTCTGTGATGAAGACGACTTTAGTGGTTCTTAAGTTCAGTACATAAATAAATGATGTTAAGGCTCCCCTTTAACTTATGCCCCTCAATTTTTCATACGTATTTGCTGCTTTTCTTTCCGAAAGGAAAATGTACATTACTTGTTCTGGAAACATTCCATCCTTTTTTATGCTTTTCCTTTCTCTTTTGAAAGATCCCCCTCACACTGCATAAATAGAAATGTCCCTGAGATTCATTTGATTTCATGGATGGCAGAGTACTCATTTCAAATATCTTTGGGAGAACCAGATAAAATAGCTACACTATACTGCATTACCTGATTTAGTGCCGGGGACCGTTAGAGGCCGAGATGGCTGTGGGAAATTGTAATGGGAAACTCAAGTTGGTTTTCACTTTAAGTTCAGCGCTTTGAGTCCAGTGGAGTTGAGGGTAGTCAAAAGTTATTACTATCTGATTTGACTGTTCAGTGTTCCAAGTGAAATAAGCCAGTGGTGCCTCCATTTTGCTGGTAGGAAGGAAAACGCTCCCGTCCCCTTGGTGTTAAGTGGCAGTTCTCGGGCAGTGTCACAGAGAACTGCCTGGGAAAGGCGACTTGGCCTTTCTCTCTCGCAGCCATCACTTTGTCAGGGTGCAGGCATCCCGGTGAAGCAGTTGGGGAAATCTTACACCTCTGTTTATCGGGCTGGATCTACTCTCGGGAGAAAAAGAAGCCATCCATTCCCCAAGCTGTCAATCCGGTACCCCAGCCACCACTAAAAGCCACTTCGATTTATTTCTTCGGTTCTTTACACTTTGCGGCGAGTTTATTGTAAAGATGTATTAACCAGTAAGACGCCTTTAAGATAAATTGTCTTCAACTTTGGAAGGAGATAGCAACTTTTGCAAAGGTGCCCATGGTAGTTTAAGTAGGAGAAAAAAGGAAAAGTGCTTGGCGCTGCCGAAAGCATCACTGTGTCTGTCTCAACTGTCCCCTCTCTTTCTATTAGCAGGCGGTTTGCTTCGCTTACTCCCTGGCTCACTGGCTCCCTTCCCTTCATATTTAACGTTGTTTCTGCTCATCCACTCTTGCATTCTTTCATTCATTCCTTTGTTTGTTTGTTTCTATTATATTATGTTTGGTTAGTTAGTTCCTGCTCCCCTGATTTTTTGCCACCTACAGGGAGGAAGTAGAGATTCATGTAATGATACTCGACCGCTCCCTCTGTATTTGGTCATAGCCAGAGCAGGCTAGCATTCCCGGAGGAGCGACACAACTCTTGGTTTTACTAGCGAGGATTGGGTGATTTCTCTTGGATTCCAGCTGTTTACAGAGAGTTCCAAGGGTAACCGAGGAGGCACAGTTTCCCTTGGCGGCCGACCCTAGGCTTGAGGCAGGGAGAGGGGAGGGAATGACATTTAGTTCCTTTTTCTCCGCAGACACAGAATCACTCATGTGAAGTCTTAGCATACAAGTTTAAATGAGCCTTTAACAGTATTCGAGGCACTGACAGTAATTTGGAGGTCTGACTAAGCCATGTCTCCAGCCTAGAGAATTACGAGTGTAGGACATGCAGGGGTGGGAATCCCTGGGAAGGTATGACAGGTCCTTAAGAACTCTGGATAATGTCTTCGAGAACCAATTTCTCTTTTTGCCAGGTGGAACAACGTAAAATTAGAAAAAAAAAATTCCTGTGTGCTTTGGCAAACAATTTTGAGTCTGCTGCTTTAAAAATCATGGTAAAATTAAAAGATGAGAGAAATACATCCAAGTGACTTTAACAGTCGAATGCTGAGCAGTAATTACACATCAAGTCTGGAATCACCAAACTGAAACATAGGCTTGTGTCTTCTTTTTATGTGTAGTCTGAGGTTTGTTTGAAATTCTAAAGCATTTTGTGAATTATTGGGAAATGACTACATGTGGGAAAGCAGAGGAAAACTTAAAATGGGTCAATTTTAGGTTTTTCTTTATTTAGGTTTTCTGGAGCTCCTTGGGGAACTTCTGAAGCATTTTGTTTCTCTTATTATTTCTTCCTATGTCACTAGATGTGCTTCCTAAGCTTAGAAAATGTCCAAGGACTGTGTGACATGGTCATGACATTGAAGTCCTTTTACTGCTTAATCTTACTGTACTCTAAAGCACCATCTGGTAGACATTACTTTCTCTAATGCCCCTTGTGCAAGTCTCAACCCTAGGATGTTATCCACTAGCATGGATTTCCTACCTTTGCTTCATGGATTGACATCTTCTGATCCTTTAGTCTCCCATTCAATACTTGCTTTCTCCAGAGAATACCTAATGAATTAGTAAATAAACTGGGTACCATTTTGTAAATAAATCTCAGCCCAGAATTATGACGAGATGCCAAGATGCCTCTTTCTCTCCTAAATTTCTCCTGTTTTTCTCTTAAATTTGGCTCTTTTTTCTTTTCTCCTTTCCTTTTTTCAATTCATGATATTAATTTTTGACCTGTTATTGCAATTGGAGTAAGAATGCAAAGCACATGGGAATAAAAGTATTCAACATCTTTTATTCATTAATGCAATGTTTTCTGCTTTGTATTTTAAAAGCTTCAGTGAATAAATGTAAAGTCTATCTAAAAGACAATCAAGAAATCAAAGACCATTTAAACGAAGCTGCCATGATTTAGGAATGAAAAAAAAAAGCGCTCAGTTTTAGTTAGTGGTGAGGAAGAGGAATAGGAAAATTTCAGAAAAGTCCCTTGGTTTGGTGGAAAGAACATGAGCTTTAGAAGGTGGTGGGAGAAGGTGAATCACATATGAATATGTACAATATTCAAGGCTTTATATTAAATAGTACCTCTACCTGATATCAATCCTCTGATGGAGGTACAATTAATCCTATTTTATAGAAGCAAAACTGAGTCTCATAGACTCAGTACTTTGCCTAGGGTTGCATAGCCAATAAAGACCAGGACAGAGATTTATTATTTTTTAAAGATTTTATTTATTTATTTTATAAGGTGTGTGTGGGAGAGAGAAAGAGAGAGAGAGAGAGAGAGGGAAAGGGAGAGGGAGAGGGAAAGGGAGAGGGAGAGGGAGAGGGAGAGAGACTTCAAGCCACAGGAGGGACAGAGGGAGAGAGAGAGAGAGAATCTCAAGCAGATTTTGTGCTCAGCATGGAGCCTGACAAAGGGCTTGATCTCATGACCCTAAGATCATGGCTTTAGCTAAAACCAAGAGTCTGATGCTTAATTGAGACATCCCACCCAGGTACCCCACAGTAGGACTGAGATTTAAACATAAATATGGTCCCCAAACCCACATTCATCATAGTGTATCATAGTCATAACTATAGGAAAATATCTATAAGATTCAGGCGGACACAGGTTTGACTCCAACCTTCAGACTTACTAACTTATACCTGATAGATTTCTCTGTATATTGATACTGAAGAATAGTTTTAATGTTATGTATTTAATATTATGTATATTTTACCAGAGGGAACTCCAGCATATGCCACAATTAGAAATTCTGCCAGCATATGCCACAATCAGAAAATCGAAGAAATTAGATATTAGAGTAATTCCCCTTTAGCCCCAGCTAAAGGCAAAAAATGTCATGTGAAGGTCTACCTTCTATGATGACTCTGCCTAGAGTTGGGTCTTTATTATAGAGAAAGCCTCTGGTCTTTACCACCCAAAGTTGTAATGGGTTATGTAAGTGATCTGCAGACGTATCAGTAACCTCTCTTAGAGAAGAATCTTTTTCTCACGAATGGCTGTGGACTCAAATGAGGTCAGATCAGTGAATATACATAGGAACCACATTTTATTAAGGTTATGGAACGGTATAAATTAAACAAGATACAAACTTTGGAGAAATCAAATTGAGGTTACAGCACTATGTCAGGGACACTACATCATCTCTGTTTGGGCTTGGCTAACATTTGCTCACTTCCTGACTTCGTATTTAATCTGAGGAATCCTTGAGGGGAATGTCCTTAGCCAGGGGCCCCATTCTGTGCAACCCTTCTCTGTGAAGTTTAAGGATGTCTTCAAAAATATTACCACTTGTGCAGTTATGGACACTTCAGCGACCTGGCTGAAATCTTCATTTAGTCGAAATGTCAGTCTGTTTGAGGGGGGTCCATTTTTTGGTTGGAGATTTTAATCATTTTTGTGCAAAAACATGGGCTGTCATGGGCTTGGTTCTGAGATGTCTTGGAGGGGTGATGAGGAGTATATTCTCTTCTGTTTTCATGTTGGTCTTCAGTTTCATTGTCTGCAAATTGTAGGATTTAGCCTACATAAATGGTTCTTGACCTTTTTGGAGCCACAGCCTCCTTTTAGAAGCTGATGGAATCTATAGATACTCAAAGAAATGTCCATAGCTGCAATTTCAAGGGGTTGACATACTACTTAAAGGATTCCCAGGAACCCAAGGACCCCTGGTTGGAGAATCTATGGACTAAGTTATCTCTTGGGTTCCTTCTCATTCAGATATTATATTATTCATATTTTCTATGATGATTTGGATGATTGTTATGATGCTAGTAAAAATGGGATATGAACTATTTAGGTAGACTTAACTTTCATAGCTATAATGACAAAATGTCATCTGATGATTTCCTTTTTTTTTAAATAGGCTGTGTTTTTGTCTGACTTTTTTTTTTTTTACTTTTTTTTAAGGATTTTATTTATTTATTTGACAGAGGGAGACACAGCAAGAGACGGAACACAAGCAAGGGGAGCGGGAGAGGTAGAAGCAGGCTTCCTGCTGAGCAGGGAGCCCGATGCGGGGCTTGATCCCAGAACTCTGGGACCATGACCTGAGCTCAAGGCAGATACTTAACCACTGAGCCACTCAGGCATCCCTATCCTTATTTTTTTTCAACAGAATTTCTGAATCATGTCTGCTCTTTAGAATCACCTAGGGGAGCTTCTAAAAATTCCAAATTCCTTGGCCACACCCCAAGTCCCTTAAATCAGAGCCTCTGGAGGTGGATTCCAGACATCAGTTTATTAAAGCTCCTCAGCTGATTTCATTGTACAGCCGGGTTGCGAGTCAGTGGCAGGATTGAAACATCATCAGAAGTTCCAGATAATAGGAACATCAACCACCAGCTGAAGATGAAAGTACATTCCATTCTATCCCTGCTCTCAAATGTCTGGTATTGAATACTATATTTCCAGCTCAAAATAAGGGCTTGAAAACCTTTGTGTGTCGTCATGCTTCCCAGTGTGTTCTGATCTTGTCTAAGCTGGGCAAGTGTTAGAAATAGTGAATGGCCTTCCTGGTCCTGTACATAGAGGTGGGAAGGACTATCTTAGGACCCGCTCTGCTCTGCCACAAGCATACATCAGTAGAGATTTGTTTTCAATAGAAGAACAATTACCATTGTCATATTCCGAACTGTGTGCAAATTGTTTTATTATAAACTCACTGTTGGTCCCTATTTAACTGGGAAATCATTTGTTCTAAATTTATCTATTCTCTCTGCGTGGCATTGACATTTGCCGGCAATGCCAGACTTGCTTCACTTATAAGAAAAAAGATTCCATGAAGAACAGGCAGTGCTCTCATCTAACTGATTACTAACCTCTAGAGGATCTTTGGAACTGGCATGTTAACACTTGCTGCTCTCCTGCTAATTTTGACTTTCACTGAACTCAGAAACACAAACAATGGTTTTCATGAAATGGAGCAGTAAAAGCTTTCTTCATCAGACCAGCTCTCCAAAGAAAGGATGCTCACTGCCAAGGCTTAAAGATGAGAAATGACATGTGTAGTGAAAAGTTGTTTGTTTTCAAGAGTTTGCAAGTCAATTTGGGTTACTTCATCAGCCAAATCTTTATCTCTGTACTAGGCAACCATCACATGTTTTCAGCTTGAAACAAAAAGTCCATCTTTGCTTTCCACGGCATCTGCAGTATGTTGAAATCGTTCTGCAATTTAATGCAGACAAAGACTTTCTAAAGTCACATGGTCTGTTTGAGTAATAGGAGTCCATTAAGAATGAACAGAGATATCCTAGATTACCGTGATTTCTCCCTTTGTGGGTTTTACAATTTTCCTACCAAGCTCTGGTGTTTTAAGATGACATTTTGCACATTGGATTTAACTACCTGAAAGCCTATGATACGGAATTGCCAGCAGCCAGTGGGTAGCCTGGAAGGACCTTACTTAGTCATGACTATCTGCTTCCTACTTCCTTTTAGCATAAAGACAAACTCCTTTGCCTTAGTAGGATGTCTCGATTTACAGACATCCTTTTGTCATTTTCTTAGAAATGCTATTCAAATCTAGAACTAAGGGACAAGTCAGATGTGAGTCTTCAGAGTCATTAAGTGGCACAATTGGAGTGTAAATTTCATGGCACCAGTGAGGCCTCCAGATCTTGATAGTGACTGTTGCTAATCCAAATATTGCCACTGAGGAAAGGAAACCCATTAATAATTACTGTTCTAGACACACGGAGGCACCAGGAAAACCTTTGCTTTAGCCATGGTATGTTTGACTGCAGACAACAATGGCCTCTATATGTTTATGTAATTATTTCCTACACATGTTTCATTTGGAAACTGGCTAAAATTTATGTTGCCCACTCTTGATAAAAATGAAGAGAAGTAAACAATGGAAACAAATGGCAAACTGGGTCAACACTGACTTGCCTAAGGCTCACTTTTGAATTGGTAACGTTCACCAGAAAGCAAAACTCTGGTTATTATTTGGGCTTTGCTTACAGCTCAGCACTTAGTAGGCTGTCAATAATAAACAGACAGAATAGAATGAATGAATGAATGAAAGCACCTGTAATGTATATTTGAACATAAGAACCACATTTTGAATAGAAGATCATATATGCTTTCTTTTCTTTAAAAATCTATAAAATTTATATCAAACCTCACAATTTTTAGTACAAGTTTTCATGATTAAATTATTGCCCCATCTACTCAGGCTGCTTTTAATATTGCCTTTGTTCATGTAACCATGGCAACAGCTTTGGTATCTATCCTTCGGGTTCTGATCTCTCATTCCACAATGGGTCACTTTGCTCTGCATCTTTCAGAACAGAAATCATGTGAGGGCGCAGGCAGTCTTGGAATGGGATTATATTTTTCATGTCCTTTCTGGTAAGGGTTGAGTTGTGTCCTCCCAAAATCCTTATGTTGAAATCCTAACTCCTAGGACGTTAGTATGCGACTATATTTGGAGATAGGGTCATTTAAGAGGTAATTATATTAAAATGAGGCCAATAGGATGGGCCCTGATCCACTATGACTAGTATCCTTATAAGAAAAAGAAATTCAGACACAGATATGCAGAGAAGACCCTGTGAAGACACAGGTTGAAGATGGCTATGTGCAAGTTAAGGAGAGGGTCCTCAGAAAAAACCAGCTCTGCAACATCTTGAGTTCAGATTTAAGCCTTTAGAGCTGTGAGAAAATAAATTTCTGTTCTTTAAGCCACCCAATCTGTGTTACTTTGTTACATGGCAACCTTAGCAAACTAATACAACTACGTTCTTTTCTAAATTTTTACTCTTCATTCCCAAATATCACTAGCCCTTGAAAGTGTGAAATATATTCTGAGCTTCATGTTTATGCAAACTTTCAGGTTTGTTTGCTTTTCCTGCATCTCCTAGAGCACCAATAAATCTGACCATATGATTTTTCCTAGATTATCTCCTTCTCTGATATTAACAGTTGCATATTTCCTAGTTTTTGCAACATATCAAATAGGAGATCTTTTAGGAAGTTCCTATAAATCAGAAAGGGTTTGTTTATCATAGTTTTAGCTAGGTCATCTGAAGAGGAAGGTTTTCCATCCATGACATGTAGCTGTATCATTTAAAATGGAACTTGGGGAGAAAATACCAATAGATCTAGATTCATTTAGATTATGAATGTACATAGGTTGCGTATTATTATTTTTCTGTCTTTAAGCTTACCCATTCTAACATCCTATAGCAATGAAAAAAATACAAAGACACCAAAACAGATGATTAAAACTTGGTATTTGGCCTGGGATGCCGTATCCGCTGAGATTCAAGTTTGGGGTGGGGGAATCAAGATCATTGTGGTAAAGCAGGCAGTCATCTAAATGCTGTGAAGAACTAAGGAAACCCACGGAGGCCTTTGTTTTCTAAATCTTTCCTTCACTCACAAGCAGAGTTAGACAGGCTATTGCCAGAGAAGTTATGTTTCTGGTTAGGAAAACTTCCAGTCACTAAATTTTTCTTCAGAGGGGCGCCTGGGTGGCTCAGTCGTTAAGCGTCCGCCTTCGGCTCAGGTCATGATCCCAGGGTCCTGGGATCAAGCCCTGCATCGGGCTCCCTGCTCAGCAGGGAGCCTGCTTCTCCCGCTACCATTCTCTCTGCTCGTGTCCCCTCTCTCACTGTGTTTCTCTCTGTCAAATAAATAAAATCTTTAAAAAAAAAAATTCTTCAGAAATCCAAAATATGATCAGAGGAGCCGGGTAGTATTTGGCGCTCTGGTGGTAATGTGATGAAAGTGACTTTATTTAGGGTTATCATTAGTCTGACAAATTGGAAAAACAAATGAAACAATCCTTTCCTTTGGATGATGTTGGGGGCTAGTTGAGATCATTCCCTAATTAGGGATTAAAAGTGCTAGCTCTCCGGGGATTTGGATGTTAAGCCTGGACTTAATGTGCCACGGAGTTTAAAGGGCAAGTATGATGATGGGCATGTCATGCTCTGTGCCTTGAGTAATTTCTAAAGGCTTCCTTTGAGGGCAATGTGCAAACAGCTCTGTACAATCATGCTTAATGAGAAATTGTACTTTAACGTATAATCATGAAATGGTTACTTAGATAGTCTTAGAAGTCGGAAATTTGTCATGTTCCTATAGAAAGCAGGCATATGTGCAGATATATTCCTTGTCATTCCATGAATCATAAATCTCTGCTAATAGGCACTACTGATATATTGATAATGAAAGGATGACTAATGTTTCTAATGATGACCCTAAGGCATGACAAAATTCTTAAATGCTTTCTGAATCTTCAAAGAGAATAAATTATATTTCTCATGACCCAAATTTATTTTTATCATATTCTAATTCCCTGGAAAGTAGTAATTTGTATATAGTCTGATACACACATTCAACGTGGTAAATACAAAAGTAGGGGCTTAGGAATCAAACAACTTGATATATATCATGGCTCTTCATTTGCTAGCCCAGTGATTTCAAAGGAGTTCTGTGACATCACTCACCCTTGGTCTTTTCATCTGAAAAATGGGCATTACAATACCTACTTTGCAGGACATTGCGAGAACTAAAGGATATAAAATACAGTGGAACATGCTTGCCACGTATAGGGGTCAAAAATGTTTAATTCCTGTCTTCCTTGTCTAATACATTAGTCAAAACACCCCATTTGCTGACCACATCAGATAAACAATTTGCTCCACATCTAAACAGATTAGGGGCATGGAAAAAAGATTGTGATAAGAATAGCAGGAGAATGTGTCTGTTGGAGGTGGGGTTGCCTTTTACCGAGGCTTGTTTTCAGGGTGCTGGCTGCTATGGCTTTAATTTGCAGTCTTATTTTCTTTAGGATAATGAATTTTTATTTAAATTTGGTGAATTTCCTTTGAGCTCCTTTTAAGTCATCTGAACACAGGAAACACTTTTTCATGCTTTTAGAGTTTTTCTGATTGACTTTGTTCTCCAAAAAGGGCTGATTTTAATATTCTAAGTGATAAAAAGTGCCTTTGACACGATTGAAGCAATTTAATTAGTAAATCCGGAAATTATAAAGGATTGGAAATCACACCCTCCATGCTTTTAATAAAGCAGAGTAGTGAAACTTCTGATAGGTGCGTACCACGTGTCGAAAGAATTCTGCACCACACACATTGAAAGAAACGAAGAAATTGAGAGAACTTTGGGAGCAACCTACTAAGGGCATTACATGAGTAGGCAATTATGTGCTCAGTATACATCATGGGTCAAAACTTCTGTGGCTTCATAATTTAGACAAAGTACATGTTAAGCATTGCATAATGCAAAGTCATTAAAGCCACACATTGAGATTCAACATATTAGGTAGGAAAAGGGGCTAGCATAATCGTGAGGCAGTCTAATTTTTGAATTAGTTGACCTCAGAGGATCTTAATCCTGGAGTAAGTAATATGCAAAGGATCATTTCATGTTGTAGCTAATAGGACTTTTAGTATCAGGCTGTCCATCTCATGATGCTGGCGTATGAATTATTTCTAGTCAGTTTACTGTGAGTTCTCTCGTATAGTATGTCATCACTAAACAGGGAACATGGCTATAACTGCTAAGCATAAACATAATGACATGTTCAACTGTAAAACTATCTACAGTATATAAATACTGATGCTGTACTCAAAAGCACCATCATTTTTTATTGCCTTGGTAATGGAGTGTTCCAGAGAGACATGTATATGGATGATTAGTGATTGGTGGATTCTTTTCCGGTATTTTCAAATATTAAAGAGCAACTTTGATCACTAGTGGTTGGAGGAATCAAAGAGTAGCTGATTCTTCCTAAGAAAACAAATTAGAGGGTCAAGCCCAGATAATGTTTCATTATAAATCGTAGGTAATGATAGGAATATCAACAAGTACACTTCAAATATGGTAGGTAAAAACACAGGCTGATTCTAATAAAACTAATAATATTAGGACATCCTATGAAGAATTATAATGTAGTTTTTACTCCTAATAGCAGTTTATAAATGATGGGGATAATTGGGTAATTGGATCTTTTTCCATGTTATTTTAATGATATTTTAATTCAAGATGATAGGGTACTATAATTGATAATAAAGTTTTTGAAATGTAAGATTAATCAATGGCAGGGTAAGCTTAAGAGACACTTGGAGATTTGGAGAGCTAAGAGTTTAGCCAGAGGAAGGGAAGCATGTGTATTAGTAGAGAATCATACTAATGAGCCTAAGACATAGTAGATTTTGACCTAATTCTTGTTCACGATGATGTTTTCATGTTTTTACTTTTGCACAGAACCAATTTTTGCAAAATGTGAGTATCTGGGGATGGAGGACCTTTCAGAGAAACTCTGAAATGGGTGGTTCAGAAGAGTTCAGAAACTCTGAAACTCTACTCTGTTCTAAGAGTAGAGCAAGGCTTGTGAGTCATGGTGAAACTCCCTAAAACTTGGTGAGGTGAAGCTGACCTTGCTGACCTTTGTAATATGCCTGCTGTATATCTTCTTTATCTCTGTTATACACTGATAAAAGCTGGTACATGACTTGTTCATTTGAAGGGTCATTTTTGGTATCATCTGAGCAGAAAATTCCCTTGGATCTTCATTTTTGTTCAGAGATGCCACATGCTCTAGCCAATTTCTCATAACATATATGGAAATCGTGACTCCCAATAGATTATTACTAATATTAGAAGAAGGTAGCTTTTGACCTACTACCAATGTTTCAAGCTTTGGCAATTTTGTGGTAATTGCTAAAAATCTCAGTTGTAGTCAAGATATATATGCCAACTACTTTGAATATTCTTTGTAGATAATTAAGTTTTCTAATACTGTCAAAATAAAATGCATCATTTCCCCAAATTTCAAAGAGTACACTGAGTTTTGGGCACTATTGAGGATAAAGGAGAGGTTTTTCCACACATGTGAATATAAGGTCACTGTAAAAACTGCCTCTAGATCACTGTACAATTTTTGGGTACCTCACCTTGAGAATAGTTACAATCTATGCATATCACTACTGGCATCTTTGCTGTAGGAACTAAATTCCCTTTGACATGTAGCTATACTTCCATTAATAAAGAATTGGGATGGCACATATGGTTTGCCTAGAGCTGGTTGTTTCATTACTTCCTTCCTTTTTTTTTTTTCAATGAGCCTTAAAGCCCTAATTTGCTTCAGCTGCTGTAAATTGGTTTCTGGTAATTTTCACATCTTCATCTTGCATTGACATCCATAAATATAAGGGCACATATTAAATCTTTAGCTCTATTTGTGGGAACCCATGACCTGCCAGGACTAAAGTCTGTGTTATGGATATCTCTGGGCATATTTCTCCTGGCATTATGCAAAAAAATCAAGAAGGTCTGAGTAGGAATAAACATTGTCCAAACGGGAAGAGATGAGTTTCAGAGAAATAATTAGACTCTATCTTATGTACTACAATGTGATTATGAACATACGATGCTCCATGAAATGTCTTTATGTTATTTTCTAGAGTCCTGAGGACAATAAAAGACATAAAGGTAAAGGAAAGAGAGTAACTTCTTTGTTACTAGGGGGGAGAGTTGACTGTCAGTAAACCTGTGAATTAAGATAGTATTTATTTTTTGGCACCCTCTTACTTCTTCTTTGAGTGCCCCATTTCTCTTTCAAAGTGTTCTCCTCTTTGCTTACAGCTACAATCAATTAAGTTCCACCAAGGGTAGCTGAGAATGGTTTATATTGCCTTTTCGGAGGGCTTTTTTTTGCAATTTGGTGAGAGTGTTTTGATAACAAAAAAAGTTCAAAATAGAAAAAAGGAATGAATTTCTAATGGTGGAATTTCAAACTTCACGAAACTTGACACTTAGATACAGAGAGAGAGAGAGTTGCTTGTCAGATGAAATCGTTCTGATTACTACCTACTCCAAATGGGCTCTGCTTGAGCAAAGCTGCCCTTGGGAGTGCAGCACACAAGCTTTGGAATTGGCACACCTACAGAGAGAACTAAAGAGTTCCTTTCTTCCATGCTGACCGTGGCAGATCTTAGGTAGGGCCGTCACGTAACTTATCATGCAATTAATGAAAGCCTGGCTGTCTTGGCCCACCTGGAGAAGGCTTGGAGGGCCACTGCAGACCACAGCCTCTTTGAGTCTGCTGATGTTGGTTGGGCCTGCATGATAACATGACAACTTGACTTCTTCCTCTGCCTATTTGTGCTTGCCATCTCTCTTTTCCAGGTGTTGCTACCGAGGGAACTCTAATTAACATCCTGCATGTGCAACTCTATCCCAGAGTGTGCTTCCTGCAGGACTAAACTACCTATGGACAAGAAACTGATTTGCCTCCTCAGAAATCCTGTAGAGTTTTCCCAGTTTTCGGTGGTGGCGGCCGAAAAAGGGGACACAGCATGGTGCAAGGGAGGTGCTCAGGGCAGACTCTCAACAGCTCAGGAAGAGCCCTCAGGAGAAAGAAGTGGGAATGACATGTAGCCCCGCTAGAAAATGCCCATAACCTGGAACCACACTACCGAGATTTAAAAAAACTGGCTCTATCACCTATAAGTCTGGTTACCGGGCAAGTTACTTAACCTCTCAGTGCCTCAATTTCCTTATTAGTACAATGGAGATAAATAATAAAAATGACGATATGAGACTTAGATGACTTAATATATATATAAAAGGCTGATAATGGTTCCTCATATATAGTAAGGGATAAGTAAAAGTGTTGATAATCAAACTTATTTTTCTGTAAGTGTTCACACTGGGAAGAGTTCCACAGGAAAGCAGTTTCTATTTTTTTAATTTTCATATTTTAAACATTAAAAAAAAGATTTTATTTATTTATTTATTTGAGAGGGAGAGATAGAGAGACAGAAAGAGCACACAGGCAGGGGGAGGGAGAAGCAGGCTCCCCATGGAGCAGAGAGCCCAACGTGGGGCTTGATCCCAGGACCTGAGCCTGAGGTGGATGCTTGATCCACTGACCCACCCAGGTGCCCAGGAAAGCAATTTCCAGGGGTAGCTGATTTTCCAAATCACTTACAAATGTTACCATTGTTATTTAAATCAGTGAACTTTTAAAACACCTTATGAAGATATAGCTTTGATAGCTTTGATATTTTCCTCAAAGGCTACCTCCACCTCTCAGTCATTGGTAGTGGTTTTGTATTGAGTTAGACAGTCACCTGTGCTAGAAAAAGGAAAATCAAAGAATGAAAATAGTATATTTTACTCCTGGTTCACTTAGTTCATTTCAAAGGATTTAGGAGACTTGTGGATGTACATTATTTTCTTTTTTAAAGCTGAAACCTATATTTTAATCAGACTTCCTTAGTTTTTACCCAGAGTCCTTTTTGTGTTCTAGGATCCCATCCAGGACACCATATTACATTTAGTCATTTTGTCTCAGGCTCTTCTTGGCTGTGACAGTTTCTCAGACTTGTCTTGTTTTCGGTGACTTTGATAGTTTTGAGGAGTGCTAGTCAGGTGTTTTGTAGACCATCTCTCAGTTGAGACTTGTCTCATGGTTTTCTCATAATTTGATTGGGGTTATGGGTTTTTGGAAAGAAGATTACAAAGATAAAGTACCAGTCTCAACTTATCATCTCGAAGATGTATACCATTTTTTTTAAGATTTTATTTATTAATTTTACAGAGAGAGAGATCCCAAGTAGGCAGAGAGGCAGGCAGAGAGAGAGGAGGTAGCAGGGTCCCCACTGAGCAGAGAGCCCGATGCGGGGCTCGATCCCAGGACCCTGAGATCATGACCTGCGCGTGAAGGCAGAGACTTCAACTCACTGAGCCACCCATCGAAGATGTATACTATTAACAAGAATCATCACTGTTGATGTTGACCTTGATCACCTGGCTGAGGTAGTGTTTGTCAGCTCTTTCCATTGACATGTTGTTCTTTTGCCCACTTTCCAAACTCTTCTCTTTGGCAGGAAGTTACTATGTATAACCCGCACTTGAGAACAGCAGAGTTATGCTTCATCTTCTTGTGGATAGAATATCTACAGAAATTATTTGGAAATTTTCTGCCTAGGAGATTTGTTTCTTCTGTCTCATTTATTTATTTATTTTTTAATCATTTATTTATATCAATATGGATTCATGGGTATCTATTTTACCTTTTGAATTATAATCCAAATGTACTTCATTTATTTTGTTGCCCAAATCCTTATTTTTTGAAGATTGATTGATTGATTTGGAGAGTATGCAAGGTGGGGAGGAGCAGAGGAAGGAGGAGAGAGAGAAACTTCAGCAGCCTCTGTGCTCAGCACGGAGCCTGAGACAGAGCCCTTTCCATGACTCTGAGACCCTGAGATCACGACCTGAACCAAAACCAAGAGTCTGATGCTTAACTGACTGAATCACCCAGGTGCCCTCCATTATTTATCTATTTGAGAGAGAGAGCTTACATGAGTGGGGGCAAGGAAGGGCAGAGGGAGAGAGAGAATCCCAAGCAGGCTCCCCAATGACCAAGAAGAGCCCAGTACGGGCTCAAACTTACAACCACGAGATCATGACCTGAGCCAAAAATCAAGAGTCCAATTCGCAACTGACTGAATCGCCCAGGTTCCCCTTTTTTTCTTTTTTAATTTTAAGACAAAGATGTTCAAGTGGAACCGAGATGATTTATTTTCTCTGTGGCTTGTGGGTCTCAAAGAACCCAGATAGAGAAGGTAATACACATTGGCAAGTTTCTATTTAATCTCTAGACAACTAGGATTTTTAAATAAAGAAGATAGCTTCTTTTAATTGGTAATATTTCTTACTAAATTAGAATTACTTACAGAATTATTTGTTTTCTCTCTTGTACAGCTCCAAGGTGTTGCCTGTTTGCCTTCAATTGTATTTGTAAGTAGCTTTCTTTGTATGCAGACATTTTTATTGTTTGGAAGAATTCAGTAGCTTAGGCCTCAGTAAATATTAGGGTAATAATTATGAAGTAGTATGATTGAGTTGGTTATCACCCAGGGGTGACTTAAAGTTCAATGTTAAGAGGGATGCTTATGCATTTGATTATGCTTAGTACAATTAACTGTTTTAAGCGGCTACTTTAGAAAGTGTATAATGAACACTTCATTCTAGTCACAGTGGTGCGACAATTCCGGCACAGTCTATATGCTTGAACATTTGCATATTCATAATGCAGAAAATATGCGTATTTTTAAATGACCCAAGTAGTCACATTGCCATTTTATCAATAACAATTTTTACTGCACATCCACAAGATTTGTAGAGCACCTTTCAATGCTGGTTTTTATTAAAATATTTTAAACATGGCAGACGAATATTCAAGGATATTTAAAATGAAAGACATATTCATGAGGATTTATTTATTTATTTAAAGATTTTTATTTATTCATCTGACAGAGAGAGAGAGTGAGAGAGGGAACACAAGCAGGGGGAGTGGAAGAGGGAGAAGCAGGCTTCCCACTGAGCAGGGAGCCCGACATGGGGCTTGATCCCAGGATTCTGAGATCATGACCTAAGTCGAAGGCAGACACTTAACCAACTGAGACACCCAAGTGCCCCTATTTACAGGTATTTAAAATTAAATATGAATGTCTGCTTCTATGAAGAGATCAAGCCAAACTCAGTTTGGGCACTTAAGATAAACCCAGCTCACTGGCATTATTTGGAAGTTATCTGTAATCCTGGGTGGTGAACCTCTTTTGCTTTTGCAGATATTGACTTAGTTACAGGATTTCAGTGCTCCCAAACATTAATGATAATGCTAATAACATTTACATTTTTGAGTGTCTAAGATATGCTGGGCACTCCTGGGGGACTTTGCAAATAAAATCTCTATGATAATTCTGCCAAATTGGCATTATTGTTATTTCCTTCTCACAACCGAAGGTAGTTGTCACTCAGAGAGCAAGTGCCTGACCTTTTTTCTTTTCTGTCAACACCCCTAAGTGGGTTTAACTCAGGTCCCTTTGCTTCCATTAATCTGCTCCATCCTAGCCCTTGCCTGGGCCCTGTGTCCTTCAGATCCACTCCTCAAGGCCTTCCCTGACCCCCCAAAAGGCCATCCCACTACAGCCTCCCTCCACTCACTCTGCACAGATTTAATGTTAGTTGAAATTATTTTCTTCCTTTATTTGATAATTTTCTTCTCCCCACTGGAGGGAATTTAACTTAGAGGATTTTGCCCTCACAAAATGGGAACTATAGTCTTGTTCCCCCCACTGTATTTGCAGCCCAGAGTAGCTGTATCATACATATTTGTTGACTGAATTAACAGATAAATCCTATAGACCTAGGGAAGGCTAGAGCTGGGAGTTGAATCCAAGTCTGTTTGGCTTCAGGGTCTATGCACTTTCTGCTCTATCACTTTGTTTTCCAGCTGGGTCTAGTCTTTAATATCTGAATAAATATCAAATATCCAGGCCTGATCCATGATATTTGATCAAAAACACATTTAAGTTTTGGCAAATAATAGATTCTACTAAAAATAAAAGCTGATTGCTTCAAAGATTCCCTAATATTATGCTTCTCTTTGCCGGTGAGGAAGTGACTCTAGTTAACAGGCAACTGTCACAATCATGCTAAATATTTGTTATATTTTTATAGACTTATCATACATTTCACAGACTCTGAGCACTTCAAAAAGTGATTCTTTGTTAGATTAATTTGAATTGTTGTAGAGATATAAAAGTAGAAAAAAAAACTACCTCGTATTAAAAAAGAAAAAAAAATCTTTCACCATCCAGATTTTTCCCAAGTTTGGATTATCCTTCCCAATAGTTAGATGGAATTACTGGGGTTTCACTGAATCTCTAAACTCTTTTTCTCACCAACAGATGTGTACAAATGTCTCTTTTTGGGGGGTATGTAAACCATCATAATTTCAGGTAACAAGGCCATGGTTGAGACATTTGGAGGAAAACAAAGTGTTGAAGAACGGCTGACTGCATAACTAAGAAATCAATCATTGCCCCGGCTGCTTTATTGGCATAATTGGCAATGATTTATAGAATGATGGCAGGAGTCCAAATGGGCATGTGTATCCTTAATACCATTATAGCACTCTGGCATGGATCTTCATCAACATGACATAATTGGACCGGGGAAGAAGTTTTAGGGACACCTATTTAAATTAGCTAATAACCAATAGGAAAATATTTCCCAGGAATCTATTTTGTCAAATAGTGTGAACACTCGTGAGGTTTTTTTTTTTTTTAAAGATTTTATTTATTTGACAGAGAGAAACACAGCGAGAGAGGGGACACAAGCAGAGGGAATGGTAGCGGGAGAGGCAGGCTTCCTGCCAAGCAGAGAGCCCAATGTGGGGCTCGATGCGGGGCTCGATCCCAGGACCCTGGGATCATGACTCGAGCCGAAGGCAGACGCTTAACGACTGAGCCACCCAGGCGCCCCACTCGTGAGGTATTTTAATGGAATCCTCAAACAAAATTGTGCTTATAGCAAATAAATCAGAAAATATCTCTCAAGTGCTTGTGTAATATCTAGTGTTTTGCATCTATCTGGCATGATATTGCCTTATTAGCCAATATTGTCATGTGAAAAAAGTTCTGTACAGAAAATAATTACGTCGGTTGAGCGCTGAGGACATGGGAAGGGACTTAGAGGCAGTGAGTATGCCCTTGGCCAACTGATAGATTTGGTTCATTTAAAAGGAGTAATGTAAGGTTTATCTACTGTGCCGCATCTTGTAACTTACTTGTTAAATTTATTCAGGAAAGATGGCTTTAGTGATTTTTCTGGAAACTAACTAGTGGGTTGTGAGAGATAATTAACAAAACTTCCTGTTTCTTCTCTTGGAACAGATGGATATTTTTGAAATGCAGCAGAACACTGAGCTCAGTTTGAGGGCATGCATAGTTGAGTTGCTTCTATTTGTATAATGAGGTGCTACTTCCCTGTATTCCAGAGGTCTACAGCCTTTTCTCTGCAGAGTCATACTACTGGTTTCCACGGAACTAAGCAGCTAAATGTAGCAGCCAATATTGGCGTCAGAACCAGACTTTTAAGGACACTGCCTCAAAGCAGCGGGGTTTTTTTGGTTTTTTTTCCCTCTTGTTTTTTTCTACCTGATAAAACACATCTCGTCTACCTTATTATCCTAGCTCTATGGGTGTGCCAGCATTTGAAAATGGCCTAGCTCTTTGGGTGGAACTTACTGAAAGGGCAGATATGAACCAAAGGTTCATTGCTTACGTGTCAGGGTTTGGAATCTAGAATCAGTAAAACCATTAAAAGACAGGGTGGGAGAGAGAGAGAGAGAGAGAGAGAAAGGACAGCCCATGCACAAAAATTTCCCGGTTGATTGAATATTCAGATGAGAACAGCTCCTAGTGGTTTTGGCAAATGTGGATGATTATAGCAGAAAGCAGGGGCTTTTAATGGAGTTTCCATGTTTCTAGTATATTTCTTAGACCCAAATGGCCAATGTATGTGTAAATTCTGTTGATAACTCTTGAGACTACATTGCATGTTTATCTATTTGCTCTTCATGAGGGGAGAATTTACCACGAAGCTAATAAAGCCTGGCCTTTTATTTGCAAGGACTCCTTCCAAGTTCTTCCAATGAGGAAAGCTAGGAATCTGTATGTAATTTTGTACTTGGTTTTCTTAAAGAGTCCCTTCCTTCCCCCAAATGAATAAAGTTCACATCCACACAACCTAGATCGGCTCCTGTTTGGAAGAAGGAGGAGGAAAGGGCTTTCTGGTTTTTAGAAGCTGAACGATGTCTCAATAGTTTCTGTGGGAGAAGGAACGCAGTTTAACCTAACCCACTGTCTTTAACTTAACTTGATTACCAAATGAAAAACCCAGACAAAAGGATGGAGAAATGTAGAGGGAACCATGAGACTACTGTGAAATTTGATAGCTCTTCAACTTTTACTGTCTTTGAGCAAGAGAGATTAATATGGGGGCTTATGAAAGCTGCTATTGGTTGTAACTTTGGATGGTGAGCTCCTTGAGGGCAAGTTGAAATAAATGTTCAATTTGCATTCAGAGAGGTTGCTGAGCAGTGGTTTCCAACATCAATATTTAAAAGAAGCCATAGTGGCTCATTTAGATAGCCTGGGTCCTTAATTAACCAAAAGAGAAGTAGAGCTTAAATAGCTTCAAGCCAAGTGATATATTTCCTGACTTGTGCACAAAGCTTAGGAATACACATTTTGGGTAAAACACACAGATAGTTCATTTTCTTCCTTATTCAAAAAAACGTGGATATTTATTATTTAAAGTCCATATCTTTACTGTGATATTAAGCTGTAATATAACTTCTCAGTTTTATCTTCTACCACCCAGCACTCCTCCTATCCATGTTCCTTTCTCAGCAGAAGACACAGCACCTCCAAATATTCTGCCCTGTTTTCACACTGATTCCTGAGGTTGAGTGCTTTCACTTCCTACCTGCCAAAAATAGTATCTTACACACAGTAAACCTGTAATGAAAGTCTCTTACGTTATTACTTCATCTATGGGGGAAAAAACCAAGCAAGCCAGAACTTGCTCCAGGCCAGTGTGGAAGGATTTGCTCCTACACTGAACATACTTTTTTATGCCTGTTTCAAGAAGAAGTCCATTTTCTTTGATATGGAATACCAGAAATAGTTTCGAATCTAGTCTTTGCTTCCTTCTCCAGTTTCATCTCTTAACCATCTTTGTTAGTTGTTCATAACTGGTCCTGCCTCCTGGCCTTCACATGTATTGCTCAGAACACCTGGAATGTTTCTTTTACCCCATATATCTCAACTTCCTTCCCCTGGCTAATTTGTTCTGGTCCTTTGAGGATCACTCAGCTCAGGGGTCACCTCCTCGGGAAGCTGGCTCACCTGGACTCCCCACCCCCCCATGGGGTTCACTGTTCCTTTTATATGCTTTTATGGCCTCATATGGTTACTCTACAATAGCAATGATCATATTTGGGGGGGAGAGAAATTTGCTGTTTATTTTTTTAAAAGATTTTATTTATTTATTTGACAGAGAGAGATAGAGAGAGAGATCACAAGTAGGCAGAGAGGCAGGCAGCGGGTAGGGGGAAGCAGGCTCCCTGTTTGCTCAGCGGAGAGCCCGATGCAGGGCTCGATCCCAGGACCCTGAGATCATGACCTGAGCCGAAGGCAGAGGCTTTAACCCAATGAGCTATCCAGGCGCCCTTTTGTTGTTTATTTAATTGTATTTCCTCATTAGACCTAATAGCCCCTGAAGAGCATGATGTCTTATTTACTGTGGTATCCCTGGACAAAATATAGTGCTCAGCCCAAATATTTGTTGAATAAATATATTTCAGTTATCTATAGACAACTAGTTATGAGAGTTACAGATATAGAGGAATGCGTTTTGCTTACATATCCTTGAGTTCGTTAGAAGAAGCTTGCTAAAGTGGAGAAATGTTACTATATAGCACTTATACTGCCAAAAGTGTAAGTTAGATGTCAAGAAAATTCTCATACAAAGTGTAGGCACATATCCCTTCTATCTCTCCTGAGGAAGAAAAAAGCTGTCTCCTGCTGTTACAACTCTTATAGTAATACGTTAATATCACAGTGGGTAACATGTCTTAAAAGAGTCAGAAATTGGTCCAAGGACACAGGGAAAATTGCTACTGAAAATCATTTAAGTTTTTGTACAGAGAAGCTTTTATGATATCACCTAAATGAAAAAAAAAATGTTTTTAAAGCTATATATCAAGAGCTACATTCTACATGAAAATGAAAAATAACAACAGAAGAAGAAGAATAGCACTCTGTTTGTTTTTTGTTTTTTTTTTTTAAAGAAAAGAAAACCTGGGTGTATTTTGCCCTTTGTATCCTGTTTTCTCATAATAAAATACTTAAATACTTAAACTTGTATTTTGGTGTTACTGAAGTTGTACAACATATTCTTATATTTAAAAACAGCTCTGCGGAGAGATTGGTGCAGGGGTTGTGTTTCAACTGTGTCACCCAAGGTAAACTTCAAGCATTCTAGCAAGATGGCAGACTGAGCACAACCGTCTGGAAAGAAAATTTATAAAAGGAAAGAGCCAAAAGAAAAAAAGGGACGCCATTGATAGATGAGTTGTATCGACAAATTTTTGAAATATGGAAGGAGAATAGAAGCCTGTTGATGACTTTTTTCTCTTTTTAAGTTGAGAAAATGGTAACCCAGGACACTGGAGCAGGGACAGTGACCATGGAAAGAACTGACCTGCCAGGAGAAACTCTAAAGGAACTTCAGTTCAGAGTTAGCAAATACAGCTCATCCCTCCAGATATTTGACCCTCGCTAATGGGCGTGCTTGAAAGACAGAGCAGAGGGAGGGAAATGATCCAAACAATAGGAGAAAAATATCCACAGCTGAATAGAAAGACACAAGTCTTTGTTCTTGAAAAGTCTCATCCAATGTTGAGATGAATGGTTGCGAAAAGACCTACA
>CM053606.1:64123701-64235544 GCA_028646535.1 Procyon lotor | reverse complement strand
GGTACATTTGAGGGATAAAACACTGCACACACTATAAACAAATGAAAAGCCCCAGTCAGTCCTGTTAGGCCCAAGCTATGATAGATTGCAAACCGAGGGTTGTAAAGTAAGTAACAGTCTGGAACCATGGTTTATCAACAGTTTTATTTTCCTGAGACAACTTTATCCGGGAGAGGTGGAAAAGTGCGGCGCCTCGAGTTCCAAGAGGATTGTGTGATTTTCGGAGTATTTTCATCTTCTAAGGTTTGCACTCGACAAAGTTGTTTTCCCAAACTCCCTCACAAAATGTATTTGGGCATAACTGCTCTCAGGGGTTTTATTAGCCCCTTGGGTTGGCCCTGAGAAGAATACACTCGGAAACCTAAGTCGCAAACTGGAAAATGTTATCGTGATTTAAAACAAAAAACAAAAAAAATCTGCAAAGCCCGGCCTACCTTTGTGGGTTGCTTTCTTTTTCTTTCTTTCTTTCTTCCCCGGCCCCCCTCCCTTCTTGAAGGGAAGGGAAGGGAATTGGCAGGGTGGGCAGCATTTTTTATTGGGTCTCCTGATCTTTTCTGAATAGTCATTTAGAAGTGCATAATAAACTCATCCCTTTCAAGGCCCTTTCTTTCTGTGCGTGATGATGGAGAGAGAGGAGGAGGAGGAGTGCCCGCACGTTTACAGCGCCATTCCCGGGTTCTCCAAGAGCGGCTGCCCCCGGGGGCGGCGCCGGCACCTCTCACCTCTGTTCCCAAACAGAAATTCCCACCTGGCCGGCATCCCCAACACGGCGCGGGGACGCGGGGGCACACGGGCCGAGGCACTGGAGTCACCCCCGCCTTTTTCCACGCGGCTCGCTGATGGTTTCTCAATTATTCCGCGTCTAGGTGGTGGGCCGGCGGGAAGCCCCCGGGCTGGAGATCGGGGGTGGGGGTGTGCTGGGGAAGGGGCCCCCCCATCCCGGGGGGGGGGACGGGCGGCCGGGACAAAAGGCAGCGGCGAGGGGGTTCGGGGAGCTCACGCGGCTGCGGGGCGCGGGCGGGCCGGGGTGGAGGCGCGCTCCGGCTGAGCGGCGCCCGCGGCAGCCCCAGCGGCAGCTGCGGCGAGAGGAGCGCGGGCGGCGCGGGGAGCGGGCGGGACGCGCCCAGAGACACGCAGAGAAAGGGCAGCGCCGCCGCCTGCTGCCGTCCTCGGCGCGGTTAATCACGCGCTCCCCTCTCGCTGCTGATTTGCAAGAGCAGATTAATCAGAGAGCGCGGCTTGATGAAATTTGCTGTTATTGTGCCCATTTTTAGCAACATCTTTTATTATCTTCATTATTCATTTACAGGGGACCGGCATCAATTATGCAAATGAGTTCACAGACTTTGCAGATTACTTCATTTGCCGCTATTGTTTGTGGAAATTTAATTATTAAATATTATTAAGCTTGCGTTTTCTTCAATTTTCCAAGGCTTAGTTTCATTTGATTTTTCCTCCAGCTGCTCTTCTTTCCTTTCAGTGCCAAAACAGCTCCTCATCAAAGCGGCTCTGGCATGTGAAGACCAAATAAAATCTCCTCAATTTAATAATTTTGATGTTAGTCCCTTGTTCTCAGCTGCTTGCTCAAAGCAATGCAGAGAGGAACGCAGAGCACATTCAATTTAATGAGCAGAAATTGAATTCAAGTTTGTTCGGAATTGACTTCAATTAAGCAGAGTCTTAATGATAAATTAATCTCTTTTCTTTATTCCCTAGAATTTGTTTTTCAAAGTAGGAAATTGGACTACATTGAAAGACCAAATAAAGAATACCAATTTTAACTAGATCATGGAACTGATAGCAAAATTTAATTCTTTATAGTAACGTACTTGGACAAATAGCATTCTTTCTATGGCATGTATTATAATTTATATTCATTGTTACCACTTACACTTCCATGGCATGGATAAAATGGCAGTTGAATTAAATATGGGCTTGTAATAGACTTCAGAGTTTTAATCTTTATTAAGAAACTCTAATTGAATGCATAATTAGCTTTTCAGGCTTTAGGAAATTCGGTTTCGTATCTATGTGAACTGAAAACATTGATCAGGAATTTTAAAGCAATTTTTATGAGTTTATTTTTGAGGAGAAATTATCAGGCTGTATATAAAATGTCATTTTAAACTGAAGAGCAGGAATCTGAGAGGCGAGGAATTAGGTTCATCCCGTGTTGTTGCAGACGCCGAGCCAGGGCTTCCTTGGAACCAGGGCCAACACTGGTAATTTTAAGTTCCTTTTATTAAAACCTCTAATGTTCCTTCAGGCCACCAGATCCATTATTCCTGTCCAGACCCTGCTGAAAATCAAACTCACAGCTACTTGGGGATTTTAATGAGGGCGTCCATATTGATTGCATGGTTATACTGTTTGGGTTTGCTGCCACTGTCAAAAATGTACCTGACATTTTTTTCCATCTGAATCATGGATCATCTTTTCTGGAACATGCGGAGCATAATTCTCCATGCTCCAGTCTGCAAAGCACTCTATCTACATATGCCAAATGTTATTATTGCAGTTCCTTCAGGAGTGACCTCAGAAGAGAGGATGTTTGTTCCAAAGAACTTCAAGCTGTTCACTGTGGTATATTCATAGTCACAAATTTAAAATACATCAGTGTGAGAAAATACATTTAGGCTGTGTACTGTTTCACAGAGCGTGTGGGACCCCTCCCCTCCGCTTCCTGCTCCTTCCATGTGCACGTTTTATTACTCCTGGCCACTCAGACACGGTGCGTGCAAATTTGACTTTGCCGTGAATTTTAAATTGAATGGCATGTGATGATTATCTTCTTTGTGTGACAGTACAGTAGTGTCAATTCTAGCACTTTCCAGGGTCTACCTGCTTTATGTTGGAATTAAAAAAGATTGATAAAATAATAGAATTTTAAAACTGACAGGGTGCTTAAAAATCACCTGGTCTGATTCCCATGTTTTATAGATGAGGAAACTGAGGCCTGTAAATGTTATGTAATTTTCCCAAGGCCACGGAGTCAGCCAGAGGCTGAGCCAGGACTAAAACTTGGAGGTTTAACTAACGTCTGGGCCAGAGAGAGTCTTCTTTCACGATTCAAGTCTGCTTCCAAGTTGTGTAGTGACATCTTTGAGTAAGTACAAACTAGTTTTGAAAAGACAGGAATTAATTTATTGTCTTGTTCAAACTGGGAAATATATTGATTAAAGTGCATAAAAGCACACACAAACCCGGTAAGCCTATTTATCTGGAACTTAGACAATTGGGAAGCTGAAATAACGGGATTGCTTTGTGCTCTACTTCAGGGGGAAGGGAACAAATGAAAAGTTAATAAGGTAGTATCAGGGATTTTTTTTTTTTAAACAAAAACCCAGGAAGCTTTATAATGTGCTGGGCTCTGTGCATATTAAGTCCTATATTCTACAGTAGGGGTTGACAACATTTTCAGTTAGTATTTCCAGCATTTATTTATTCCATCCCCCATGAAGTAGTGGTATCTCAAACCTCCTTCATTTCAATGCAATGTTTCATTTGTTCAACTTTAATGAGCTGTGAGTACTGGGCAATTTGCTAGATGTTGAAAATGTGAAGAATGATAAGGCTGTAGGAAGTTACAGTTTAGCTAATGGGGAAAACAGAAAGGAACCAATAATTATTGTAAGAAACAGTGAGTGTTCTAATGTGCACAGAGCGCTGGGAGCCCGAGGAGGAGGGGCATCTAAAGCAGAATGGGAGGCTTGGGAAAGCTTCTCCCTGCAGTGTTGGCTTGAGCCCGACTTCCAAGGGCAGGGTCACCAAGGAGCAGAAGGTGTGCGTGGTGTGTGTTGGGGGGTGGGGGCAAAGGACGTTTTACCAGGTGGAAGGAAGAGCATGCTCTTTGCTCTACACCTCTCAGCTGAGGCAATGACTGGAATGAGAGGTGGCTCTAAGTTTGTGCCAGAACGTGCCTGGAGATTGAACCACAAAGCCAGGGTTAAGACCAGTAAGTGCTTTTTGTATTAAGGATCAATCATTTCTTCGTTTAGTCTGGAGGGCAACTGTTTATGCAGCTTCCGTGGGAGTATGAACATTCCTGGGACCATCGTAATCTTATCTGCATCTTTTATTAACCAATATCTTAGTTATTACTTCAGCAGTGATTAGCTGTAACAAAAAGCAGGTTAGAGGAATTGGGAGGATGGAGTGGGGAAGGAAATGGGAGGAGGAAAAAAGAATGGACACATTGATGAGAGTGGGAAGGAGGCACTTGAAACGAACTTTGTATTCATGGCTTTGCCTAGGATCCAGGTAGGTCTCTTTCATCAGCCCTGGCCCTTGGACCCTTAAAAGCATCTGTGCACCTTCTGTCCTTGGACAATGGCTAGAATTTTACAACTTCTCTCTTCGTAAAGCTGTATAACGAGCATTTGTAATGATGACTTGTAATGTCTGTAATAATGATTTTCTAAGAACTCAACACCCAATAAAATTAAAACAGATAAAATCTTATTAAGTCCTGTGAGAGTATTGTAGCAAGTTTTTGAGAATCAGTCTCCAACTTACAGTGACTAGGGATAGTTCAATTAATTAAAGCACTGAGTTAACCAGAGGACCACATTTTCCCCACCATTCTAATAAATTACCTTCTAAGAGTACATTTTATTTTCAGATCTATAAAATTAGGTTTTCAATCTTCTATGTGAGAAAACTAACATAAATATAAACATACCAACACAAAAGCAGTTCAGATAAAATCAATGACATTTTCTTCCAAATTAAAAAAAAAAACCTCAGGCAGAATTACACAGAATTACATAATTTCAATAACTGCATCACCATGTGTTGAAAAAATTTTTGAAAAATATTTTAAAGTAGCAGGAATCCAAACAAAAGCTGTAAGAGAAGTGATGTCACCATAGTGACATAGTGAAGGTTATATTTTTTATCTACAGTTGATTGAATTTGAAGAGAGCTTTATTTGAAGATCTGCTCGAATTTCAGCTTAGTGTGGAAGGGGTGGGGGCTTTGCTCTATACCTCTCAGCTGAAGCTGAAATAAATAAATATCTATATTAAAAAAATACTGGCTAAAATCATTCACAATGGCCAAGATATGGAAATGAACTAAGTGTTCATCAATGGATAGATGGATAAAGAAGATGGACATTCTTTATACACACACACACACACACACACACACACAGACACACAGTCTAAGTACAAGTACAGTGGACTATTTTCAGGCTTAAGAAGGAAATCCTGCCATTTGCAATCACATGGATGGACTTTGAGGGCATTATGCTAAGTGAAATAAGCCAGACAGAGAAAGACAAATACTATATGGTGTCACTTATATGTGGCATTAAAAAAAAAAAAAGAAAAAAATCAAACTCATAAAAACAGAGTGGCAGAGTGGTTACCTGGGGGTGGTGGGAAATAGGGAGAGATTAGTATAGGGGTACAAACTTCCAGCTTTAAAATAAAGTCTGAGGTGCTAATGTAAACCATGGTGACTGTAGTTAATCACACCATATTGTATAATTGAAATTTGCTAAGAGAATAGAACTTAAATGTGCTCAATAACTAACTAGCTAAAATAAATAAGGTGATTGGATGTGTTAATTAACTAAAGGATGGGAAATCCTTTCACGACGTATACATATATTAAGTCACCATGATATACACTTTAATATCTTATGATATTGTGTCAATTATACAAATTGTACAATTATATAAAGCTGAAGGAAAATACTGGCTGAGAAAAATTCTATGTGTGTCTAAGGAATATCTGAGTGCAAGATTATAGGCCTTTTAGATGGCCAGTTAATTCAATAAAATGTTAGAACTCCAGCTGATAGATGTTATTTCTTCTCTACCTTTCCCTGAGGAATTTAGCTGTTGCCTCATCAGGCTTGACTAATGCACATTTTCTGCCTTATCTATCAACTTTACAATCCCAAATTGACCCACTGGGTTCTCTTGTCCTTGTATCTCTCTTAGGTTCCTCTTGAAAAGTTGTTCCTCTTGACCTGTCCCCTCAATCTGAGGCAGCATAAGTAATTTTTTGGATTCAGTGTCTCTCTTCTTCCTGTGATAACCCAACTGCTTTGCCACTTATTCTTTTAGAATCAGATAGATTTTCTAATTTACCGTAATTTTGGTGTTCGACTTAAAATTAAGTGCAACCAACATTTGTTGCACCCCTCTGTATAAGGCATTATATGAAAAAAATCTCAGGAGCTACACAGAGAAAGAGGATTCTTACTCTGTCCTGAAGCAGTTCATGTGTGAGTGGTCCAGGTAACGGAGAAGCAAACAATTGGCATCAATGTAATAAATATGATAATGGAGATAGAGACAGGGCTCTGAGGAAAGAGGCTGAAGGATCACTTAAGTAAGGAGGAAACTTAACCTGAGTGCTAAAGAATCAGTTGGAGCTTGTTAAGGTGTAGAGGGCAACCAAGGGGTGGAGCAGGCAGAGCGTGGGTCTTGCAGCCAGATACTTGGGTGAGACTCTGCCATATTCCTTCTGAGTCAAGTATTTCACCTCTCTGTAACTCAGCATTCAAGCATGAGAATAGCCAGTTTGCAGGGCAGGTGGTCATAGACATCTGTCAGAGTATGGCCATCTGCACACCTGCATTCCTTTCTGGATCTTTAGATGGCGAGGGAAAGAATTTCACCTCGGGATACAGTCCCTCCCCAACCCTCCAATGCCCATCCCCTAATTCTTCTTCACTGTGCCTAGAAGAAAGGGCAAGTCTCAGGGTGCGGTCTACAGAGAGGCAGGGACTGGGGAAGGGACGAAAGGAGAGATATTTCAGACGTGCTTCTGTGTGTTTGGGGGGTGTGTGTGTTATTCCTGCTCTTTTGTTTCTTTCTGCCCTAGTTTCCTCACAAAGAAAAATAAGGAATACATTTGAGAGGAAAAAGTAGAAAACCTTCCTCTTTTCCTTATAATTCCTTCTTGCACCAACCAATTGTTTGTATGCTTAAAATTTCCTGGCAAACATTAGGCACTCAGTAAATTTATGATGAGCAAATATTAAAAAAAAAAAAGAAGGCTGGGAAACACGGCAGATGGAATAAAAGGAATCTATTTGGAAGAGGTTCTTAGAGCTTCGGCATTTTTTTGAGGGTAAGGATCTTGTATTTTATTCTTCACCTCCTTCCTCCCCATCTTTGGCAAATGGCTTTCAAATAAACATGCATTTCTTATGAAAATAAAAAGCATTGAAATT
The DNA here is from genome assembly GCA_028646535.1 of Procyon lotor. NCBI lineage: Eukaryota > Metazoa > Chordata > Mammalia > Carnivora > Procyonidae > Procyon > Procyon lotor. The sequence goes on along the minus strand of CM053606.1, from coordinate 64,228,352 downwards.
TGGTTTCCTTTCGTACACAGAAAGAGTGGATATAAAAGAGTTAACTTTGATTAAAAAAATAACAACAGGGAACCCAAATATGCTTACAGTAAACTTCTATGCAATATTGTGACACAGCACTGGAGGAGGGAAGTTGGAGGCCGTGCGTGGAAATGAGAGAAAAAGTCGGATGGAACAGACAAAGGCGGGGAGAGAGAGGGAGGCCGAGGAAGTAGAGAGAGAAAAATAAACTGGAGAAAAATGAACACAGGATGGAAGACAGAGGGAAAGGGAGAGGTGGGGGGGTGGGGACAAAGGAGAACATCGTGAATGGAAAAGGAGAGAGAGTGTATGGAGTCTGCCGTGTGGGAAACATTTCTTCTCACACTCAGGGATTTGTTTCTGTGGTGGGCTTCCCAGTGTCCTTGCCTCATCATCTTTCCTCAAAATTCTCATTAACCACTGTTTATAGCTGTTTAACTGCTGCTTACCTTTGGATTTTCAAGGGCTTGACTCATAATGGGCTAGATAATCATAGTAGCTTGTCACGGGGAAATAATTATTCTCTTCAGAGCATTATCTCTGGCACATATCTGGGCCCCGAGCAAAGGCTCTTCATGTATTAGGAAGGTGGAGGTTTATTGAGATTGCCTCCTTTTAGGAGGAGCAGGATTTGATTCCCCCCCCCCAAGATGCCATGGTATCTCATAATTAGGTAAGCATCATTTTCTTCTCTTTTTGTTTTATTTTTTATTTTTAAAGATTATTTATTTATTTATTTATTTGACAGAGAGAGAGAGAGAGAGAGAGATCACAAGTAGGCAAAAAGTAGGCAAAGAGGCAGGCGGGGGGGGGGCGGCGGGGGGGCGGGGAAGCAGGCTCCCCCTGAGCAGAGAGCCCGATGATGTAGGGCTCAATCCCAGGACTTTGAGATAATGACCTGAGGCCAAGGCAGAGGTTTTTAACCCACTGAGCCACTCAGGCGCCCCTTCTTTTTGTTTTAAAGATTTATTTTATTTATTTGAGAGAGAGAGAGAGAGAGGAGAGAGGGAAAGCATGAGGGGAGGGGCAGAGGGTGAGAGAGAATCTCAAGCAGGCTCCTCACTGAGCACAGAGCCTGATACAGGGCTAGATCTCAGGACCAGAACAGAAATTAAGAGTTAGACACTTAACTGACTGAGCCACCCAGGTGCCCTATCTAAAGCATCCATTTTCTCCATTGCATATTTGAAAAGGTAAATTGTGCTTTGTGTGGTATTTCCTTCTGGGGAAAAGTGTTCTTACGTCACAGGAAAGCAACCTGCTGCCAGCTTAAAACACTATCAGAGTAAGAGCTGGGGATAACGGCCTTGGCAGGAAAGGTATTTATGGGAGGGCTTTCAGTTTTTAGTTTTTAGTGTTTATGGGAGGGCTATCAGTTTTTAGTTTAGTTTTTTTTTTTTTTTTAATATTCTGTTAAAGTAACAAGCTAAAGTAGAATCGAGAAGGGAAAATAATACTCAAAAAGTAAAAAAAGCCTGAACTTCCTGTTTTATGGAGTTTCATGAATTTTTAGGATATGCCTTGCAAGGGGAGAAACTGTGACTTTAATGCAGCTTTGAAATGTAGGATGGAAACATGGACATTTTTCTGTTTGTTCTTCTGCTTGTTTCCATTTCCATGAATAGCTTTCTACTTTGGGGACCTTTTCCCACTACAGCTTGTGTGCTGTTTCCGTTGGCTTTTGAATATCGATATCCAAAGGTGTTTACTGTCCTTTAATGAGAAAAAAAAATCTTGTGTTTATTTCTTAGGTGGGGAGGGGAGGGTTGCCAACATGCCGTTTTGGCGCCTGTATTTAAAAAAAAGTCACCCTTCTTATTTAGCATCGTCCTTCATAATACAAATTGCAAATAAGGCAGCATGCCAGTGCTGAAAAGTAATTTCAATTAAAATTCCCAGGGCTTTTCAGGGGCGACACAGGAGTCAGTCTTAACACATTGTCCTTGAATCTGGGCACAGCTTACCTGGAATGCTTCAAAGAAGGACAAGTAATTTTAGTGTCACCTCCCTGTCCCTTCTGCCTCCCCCGCCCCTCAAGCCATAAACAAAGAAATGAGTGCCCTTTCCACAAAAAAAGGAGGTTCGGTGATCGTTTGTGTGGAAAAGCAGGTAATGGACTATTAAATAGTTGTTTGTGAAATCATTGCACGGTCTGCTGTTTACTTGTTTCTGCAGAAGTATTTCTGTTTACCCAGTTCTGGATAAAAAGTGGATCATGTGACAAGGCCCCAGAGTAAACAATGTCCCTATAGATAGATATTGGTCTTCTGGTTCAGGCCTCTGCATTTTCTGTTATGTAAATGCAGGAGGGGAGGTGTGGACCCGCTGTTTTAATCCAGGCTGGTAGGGCTGCTCTGCAGTGTTGGAATAGCCTGTCCCAAGGGCCCCTTTGCCCCCTGCCCTACAGTATGTCCCTCAGCACCTTGTCATGGTGTTTAAAGATCACACCCTTCTGCTCTCCTTTATGTTAAGGCCGCTGGTGACATCAGGAGCTGCTCTGGAGGAGTGACATTAACCTGACATCATTAACATTGTAGATCAAATAAGACTTACATGTATTGGGTGTTTATTTATGAGCCAGGCTCTATGCCAGAGATTTTATCCTTATTATTTACCTTATTATTCACAAGAATGTTATGAAGTCGGTACCATTATTCTCCTCGGGTTGCAGACGAGGAGACAAAGACACATGAGGGTTACTTGCCGAGTCTTAGAGTCGGCAAGCAGAGGAGCTCGGTTTTTACCTAGATTCCCTGATAGCTGAGCCCGAGTGTCTTCCGACTAGGCGTCAGCAGAGGATGGTGTCCGGAAAAAAAGAGAGCATGAGGTTAAACTTCGATGTGGTGAGTCTGCGAGGGTGTTGTCCAGCAGCGGGGCGTGTGTATAAAGCTCAGACTAAGTGGAGGGAGGGTAGATGTCGTGAGCTCCTGATCACTGCTGGGGACATGGAGGGGAAGGACTTGTGCCAATGAACATGGAAAAGGAGGAGGAGCTAAGGAGGCCCAAAGTTAATTTCACAGGTTTGCTTGTGGCCAATGTGATGGATTCATTTTCTTAGCTGTCTCCTAGAGCCTGAAAAAGCAGGACTTCTGCCCTTCTTTCACGTTTGTCAGTTACTGTGGCTTGCATGTAATTCTGCAGCCGTGAGGTCTCGAGATCCTCATTGGCTTTTGATTCCCTGTAGAGCTGAGGAACCCGAGATGCCGAGGTTCGCCGGCCAAACCAAGAGAAGAACCCACGCTTTTGGCTCTGAGCCCCGCTTTCTCCAGTGCCCCCTGCTGGCAGCCTCCCATTTGCTGCCCTGGATTGTTCTGCAGCTTGGCCTTCTTTGCTCTCACACAGAACCCTGTCATTAATGCTCTGTTCAGTCTCTTTTATTCCTAAGAGATGGTACAAATTATACACGCACTCCTCCAATCTCGATTTGGTATTTGGGTTTGGTTAATTCATTGTTATGTGCAGAATGCCTTCAGTGAACACAACAAGCTGCAGAAAATATAATTCTCCCTTAATGTATATTTACTAAGTGTATTTATTATTCATCAGGATGTGCATTTTAAAATGTGAGTCTAGATTCCCTCACTTTTAATCCCAAACAAATGTTAAAAGATTTATTTTTATAATAATCCCAGAATGAGAGCTAAGTAAGCCTCCCCGAACACGGCTTGCCAAGTAGTGGATGTGAGCTCTATATCCACACTAGATGCTCGATCTGCGCTTGTTATTGTCTCTTACTGTTTCTGGTGGTGCTGCACAGAAGCATACTAGCACACCAGGGCCCGTCAATGGTTGCAATTTGTTGGCACAGACTCTAGAGAAGAAGTACTGCAAGGGAAAATGTTAAAGTCGCCGCCTTTCTTTGCAAGATATAGATAGATATGGTGGGAGAAATAAAGGCAGATGGATAAAGAAAAGAGAACATGTGGGCCAAGAGATAAGAAAATGCACAAAAATAAACTTCAAAGACCTCAAGGTGCCACCAACATGCAAGTGTTTGAATGGCATATAACGAATTTAACAAGAATGCACTAAGCTTCCTGGAGTGAGAAATTCCTCCTTTCCCATCCTGCGAGAAGAGAAGGCTCTAGGGGGCAGGTGCCAGCATAAGGTTAGAACAGCAGAGGATTCCTAGTACATGAAAACACAATGGTGTGATCGCTGTCCTCTCTTTAGCTACGTTTGGAATCCATTTGAACTGGGCTCCTCCTCAGCTGACTTTGATAAGAGTCTTTACTCATGAGTGGGCTCTACAATTCTAAATGGCATCTATCTCACACGGTCAAGATAAAGGAGTTTTATGGTTACCAGTTGGAGAATCCCTTCTTATTTGGAAGTACTGGTGAAGAGCTTCATTTCCACCCAAATGTGTGTGTGTATGTGTGTGTGTGTGCGTGTGTGAACTCATAATACCCACGATACATTAATAATCAATGTTGAAACACGTGTCGAAACAGTTCAGTTAAAAAAAGCTCAGTTGAAGACGTCATTTAGTAGAAATCTTGGGATATTTTCTTCTTCGAGGTTGAGCATCACTGCAAGTATAACACCAGCATGGATCGCTGTCCAGCTAGAGTCATAAACAGAAGAAGAGAAGTTTTGTTTCTTTTCAAAGATTTTATTTATTTATTTGACAGAGAGAGAGAGATCACAAGTAGGCAGAGAGGCAGGCAGAGAGAGAGGGGGAAGCAGGCTCTCCGCCGAGCAGAGAGCCCGATGTGGGGCTTGATCCCAGGACCCTGAGGTCCTGACCTGAGCTGAAGGCAGAGGCTTTACCCACCTAGCCACCCAGGCACCCCAAGAAGAGAAGTTAATGAGAGAGTGATGGTATAGCTTTATCCGACAATTCCTGTTTTCTTACATTGTGTGGAGTCAGTGAAGCTGAAGCAGACACTGACCCCTACAGTTTTGAATATACTTTCAAAAGAACAGAGGTAAAGATGGAGGGAGGGGCATTCTCTTGTCCAAAAGGTAGTTGCAGAGTCCTATAAACCTTATTCTGTGATAAATTCTTCAAATAAAACTTCAATGGAGAAAAATAATTTGGGGAAATATTCGCATTTCATGAAAATGTTATAGTGTACAGTACAGGGAGGGAGACTGAACATGGTTTCTTTTCTTAAAATTAATTTTTAAAATTTTTAAAATTTTATTTTATTTTTTTAGTGTTCCAAGATTCATTGTTCATGGACCACACCCAGTGCTCCATGCAATACGTGCCCTCCTCCATACCCACCACCAGGCTCACCCAACCTCCCCCCCCCCGCAAAACCCTCAGTTTGTTGCTCAGAGTCCACAGTCTCTCATGGTTTCTACCTACATTTCAAATGGAATCCTATCATGTGTATAATGCTGGTATGCCAGTTAGATAATCATTAAGATTAAAGAAGAGTTGGATTTATCCAAAGAATCACTTTCACTCATGTAATATAACAATTTGACAAAAACAAGTAAAATAGTTTTAAGGAAATCATAGAAAATAGCCACTTTATAAAATTAAAAGGAAAAGATGACAGCAAATCAAATCAATTATTTGTACTGTGGCTAATCTTTAGCCTCTGTCTCAAGCCTCTGTGTTCAATGCCACTATTGCTTCTTCTCTCAACGGTTTCCTGTTGACCAATGCTTTCCGAGTTAGCTCATCCTACTTGGAACAAAACCATCCTCCTCACTGTGAGATACTAAGTGACATGCCTTCTAAATTCTTGCCATAGCCTTTAGCATTTGATAAATGAATTAAATGGAAATAATTGGGCATCTTTTGCTGAACTTAATGCCTGTAATAAATGTCACTGGTATCATATGAAACAATTTATAAATTATTTTGAAAAGAATCATTCAACTACAGAGGAGGCAGTGAAGGAGACAAATGGGAAGGACTTGCGAGAGGGCATTTCTATAATGACATCATAAAAGCCAAGAGGATTTCAGTAGCAATTCTATTTATGCCACAAAAAGGAAAAAAAACAAAGTAGTGGGCTCAGTGGTTCTAGGATTTTTTAATCCTATTTTTTTTTTTTTATTTTTTTGGTTGTTGTCTTGTTTTACTTTTTTCTTACCCTTTATTGGGTGATTGGAAAGAGAACAAAAGGAGTTGATGGTACAGGGACTTCAAATCAGCTTACAAATTAGTGTTGCTTGTGTGAATTTATGTTAGCTATCCATTAAGTTTCGTGAAACCCCTTTGCTAACCAACAGAAAGGTCTGGGACAAGATGACGTGGATTTTTACCATCCTTTGTTTCAAAATCGTGTAGACTTGGAAATAACAATGGTTAGCATGACTGCTACACCAAACAGGTTTTACATTTTTAGTAAAATTTCCAAATGAGCATTGTATCACTGAAATGTTGTCAAAGGTTATGTTTAGTCCATGAGACAGGCTCAAAAACAATGAAGTTTTTCTCTCATGCAAATTTCCAAGATGAGAAAAGAATTAAAAAAGCAAATTAAGTGGAGAGAAGTAAATGAGACATTATTCCTCCAAAGTTGTTTTATTGCCTGCCAGAAAAATATCTTCAGGAGATGGACTGAATAGGAAAAGACTTTTGTAGTGAGCATCTGAAACACAGCAGATTTGTGGGTATTATTGGCTTTTTCAGACATCAAAAGCAAACTGTGTGAAAGATGATAGAGGTGCTCAAACAGGAATGGGGAATGAAAATGAGCAAATAGAAGATCATGCTCAATAAAAACACAAAATGATAATCAGAATAAATGAGACTATCAGTGCACAAGTAGAAGAAAATCAACTAGGAACATCTGTTCAGGTGAGGCTGAAATTAAGAGAATAATCAGGCTCTGGTCGTGTGCATTTGGAAAAAGTCTATGGAAGATATGATGAGTAGCATCTCATCCTTCGCCCATGTGGAATAATCGTATACTACCTTTGTACTTTCATTAAAATTGGGTTTTGTGGCTGTGGGTATTATACCTTCCACGAAACATAGGTTTGTAGCAAAAATGCAATTGGATGCGCATTGCAGATTAAGAAAATTTTATCAGTGAAATGAAAAATTCTTAGAGAAGTATGCAAAGATATAGTCATTATGAAGAAAATTTCTAAGCAAGCTTCCAAATGAATGAAATCACAATAGTGTCAGGTCACAAAAATCTTCGGAGAAATAACATACATATAACACAGAGAATGTTAAAATCAAATATATTGTGTTCTGGTTCTGGCAAAGACAGGACACAAACACACTTCTTCCTATTCTTCTTGCTAAATACTGTTAAAAATTCTAGATATTTCATATAAAGCAAACATGAGAAAATTCTGAAAGATGGACAGAAGAAGGCAGACCAGTTAGGGACCTTTGGGCTGAGGAACAGCATGGCAGTGAGGCCTGGGTTTTATTTTGACCACATATACCTCACACTGGGTGCTAGAGAAGCCAGCAACCCAAAATGCCAAAATTGCAAGCAAACACATAAATAAGCCCCAGTAAATGTCTGATTTGCTCTCTAGCCCAAGGAGCAAGGAGGTTCAGCCTAGCAAGACAAAAAAACTTTTAGAAGATACTCCCCAACCCTACTCTAGCCAAACACTGTGGGGGGAGGGGGGAAAGTGGTGGCCTGATTCCCACCCTTGTCAACACAGGCTGAACGAGGAGTCTGGACTTCCACCCTCACTTGGAGGAAATAAGACATCTCTCTCACTCCTCACTGAAGTTGTGTCAGAGTGGCTGATTAGGAATCTGGAACTTGTACCTCCTCCCAGAGGCTGTGAGTTGCCCTCAACCATGTTGTCCATGTGTGGAGCAGTGATGGGGCACCTCTCCCTCTCCCCGCCAGGGTGATGTCCATAGAGGCCCAGTAGGGAGCCTGAACTTCTATCCCACCCAGCAGAAATGAGGCAGCTCCCCCCTCCCCAGCCACTGCTGTGTCAGAGGAGACCTACCAAAACAGAAGACTCAACTGAGATCCAAAGTCTCCTAACGTAATACCCACAATGTCCAGAATACAATGAAAAAAATCAGGGTCATATCACGAACCACGAAAATCTCGACTTGAATGAGAGAAGACAACAGAGGCTAACACAAGGATGACACAGGTGTTGGGATTACCTGACAAAGATTTTAAAGCAGCCATCATAAAATGCTTCAACGAGCAACTATGAACACACTTGAAACAAAGGAAGACATGGAAATTATCAGCAAATAAATCGGGTATGAGGAAGAACCCAACAGAAGTGCTAGACCTGAGAAATACAATAACCAACACTAAAAACTTCCTGGACAGGTTCAACAGTGGGATGGAGAGGACCGAAGAAGGAATCAATGAACCTGAAAATAGAACAGTAGAAATCACTCGATCTGAACAACACAGAGAAAATAGATTAAAAAATAATGAACAGAGCCTCAGGGACCCATGGAACTCGCACAGAGATCTGACAATTCTATCAACTAAGCCCCAGAACGAGCAGAGGAAAATCATGGGGTTCGAAACATATTCAAAGAAATAATAGCTGAAAAAATTTCAAGTTGGGCACAAGAAACCTACAGATTTAAGAAACTGAGTTAATCTCAAACAGTGTAAATCCAAAGAAATCCACGCCGAGAAACATCAGAGGAGGTAGCCTCAATGAGCAGGTCGCTTTAGTGCTCAAAAGCTTGTAGAAACACATGAGCACATGCACAATATCCTCCAGGGACTTCATAAGCTGGAAATACTAACTGCTTCACAGGCAAATTTCTAAATCGTTGTATTCTCCCTCCCCCAGTTGTTAATCTTGTAAAATAGTACGTAATCTGTGTTGATCACCTTCACACAGGTACATGTTTTTAAACGATTTTTTTTTTTTTAAGATTTTATTTACTTACTTGACAGAAGAGAGATCACAAGTAGGCAGAGAGGCAGGCAGAGAGAGAGGAGGAAACAGGCTCCCTGCTGAGCAGAGAGCCCGATGGGGGGCTCGATCCCAGGACTCTGAGATCATGACCTGAGCCGAAGGCAGAGGCTTAACCCACTGAGCCACCCAGGCACCCCTTTAAATGACTTTTTAAATAAAAGGAACTACTTAAAGAAGACAAAACCAAAACATCAAATAAATCGTATTAAATTATTGTATAGCTCCTATTATGTGCAAGGCATTGCAATTGCTCTCACCTGAATGTTTGATATACCATTTGCGGGGTGGGGAGGAATATCTATTTTGCGAGATCAGGAAGTGAACACTGCTGGTGTTTTGTACTAGGAGCCTCACATTGTGAAGAAGAAAGTGGATAGAAAGAACGGAACGAGAGAGAGGGCATAATTTCAAATTTTGCCCAGCTGAAAATTCCTGCTACTGAATATGATCACTGCAGGAAATTCTATGTGAAAAAAAAAGATAACTGGTACACAAGTCTCTGAAAAAAATCCCCGCTAAAGCTGTTACATAGTATATATGCAGTAAATATTTGGTGAATGAATAAATAAAGGAACGAACAAATGACACACTTAGACCTAAGGATTTAATTTTTGGTTAAAGATTTTATTTATTTATTTGACAGAGGGAGAGAGAGATCACAAGTAGGCAGAGAGGCAGGCAGAGAGAGAGGAGGAAGCAGGCTCCCTGCCGAGCAGAGAGCCCTTTGTGGGGCTCGATCCCAGGACCCTGAGATCATGACCTGAGCCGAAGGCAGAGGCTTAAACCACTGAGCCACCCAGGTGCCCCTTTAATTTTTTCTTTTTTTTTTTTTTTTGACAGTAAACTGTAAACAACAGTCTGGGCCACTGTACAGGAGTACTTATTGATCTTGTGTCTTCTGAAGAAGTGCTTCTGAAGAATGCTAGTTGTATGGGTTATTAACAAATATGACTCAAAACAGGATGTGAAATAATGGGATTAAAAAGTTAAGCTCATATATTAATGTAGAAATTATCACCTTTAATAGAGTAGCTTTAAATCCTCTGACATAACCATACATCAGAAGCCCGTGGGTACTTAAAAAAAAAAAAAAGAGGTTTATTGTCCACATCCCAAGAGTGTATGCTCGCCTCAGGGATGAGTCCAGATCTGGCTGCTGAATGTGTGGGGATGGGGGTTGGGATTGTATGTTCATTTCGATAATGCTCTCTGGGTGATTCTGAAATATTTCTACTGCTCTCTACCAGCCTCCTCTCCAATTCCGAGAACCACAGGGTTAGTATGTTTATGTCAGTGATTCTCCAACATGGAAAAGGTTTCCCAAACTGGGTGAGCTCAGAACCCCATTTTCAAGCAGAGCCGGGGCCAGTAGTTGGTAAACATTACTTGAAAGACTCATACAGTGGCTTTGCTATCGACAGAGTCTTGCTTATATCTGAGTTTATCTGATTCTCACTATCCCTGTGATACAAATATTTTTATCTCCATGTTAAAAACAAGGAAACTAAGTTAGAAGTGGAGGGGGGTGGCTAGGACTCAAATGTAAATCTTTGAAATTAAGTTTGGATTTCCTTCAATGGCCAAATCTCAGGCTGAGCTGAGCTATTAGCACGAAATTGGTTATGAAGGATTCAACAGTGTTAAAGAGATTTTAAAGATTTTATTTATTTATTTGAGAAAGAGAGAGAGTGTGTGTGCACAAGCAGATGCAAAGGGAGAGGGAGAAGCAGGCTCCCTGCTCAGCAGGGAGCCCTATGCAGGGTTCCACAAAGGGTTCCATGTGGCCCTCAATTCCAGGACCCAGAGATCATGACCTGAGTGGAAGGCAGATGCTTAACCGAGCCATCCAGGCCCCCCAATAGTGTTAAAGAGACTTTAAACCCACCTCTTCAAGCTTTTCATCAAGTTAAAACTCCATGAGGGCTATGGAGAAAAATGGTATAAAAGATATACTATAAAGGTTTAGTTTAAGTACTACAAAGCCCTATGTCAACATGAACTCTATAAAAACTCATGGTTCTCTTCTCAATAATTCAGATCTGTTTTTGAAAGTGCATATTTATATAAAAAAAGAGAGGAACTCTAAAGCTGGCATAATACTGTCAGCTGTTGGCCATATGGAAAAATTTAAATTGTCATAGAAGCTGGCCAGTTATAAAATGTTTTAGATAGATTTTTTTTAAATCACATTTTAAGCATTTGAGCAATATGCTCAAAAATACATTGGTGAACTGCAGTAGCAATTGCTTTGGCTGTAATTTTCATGGTCTTTCTATATGTAAATTTTTTTTATCTGACCTGTGTTACAGGCAATGAAATATGGTTTTGATGGGGATAAAGATGTTAAAATGGAAAATTTGCCAAAAAATACATTTCTTAGCTTTTATCAATTGATACCCGTGGATAGAAATAACTGGATGTAGTTAGGTATCATTATTAGATATCATTTATTGAACATCTACTATGTGCAAGGACCTTTGCCAAGCCTTGCGATGCAGATGGTGTTCTATACATAAAGGGACAGGATAAGAAAATTGTGTTCAAACTTAATTTCAAACCTAGCTTAGTCTGGTTTCAATATTTTTTTTTTTTGCATTTACCTTTTAAATTTATATCATTAAACTCACCTTACTTCAAAAGCGATGTTTTTTTCATTGTAAAGATTTGGAAAATATTTTAAAAATAGCAATAACCAAATATTGAAAATAGGCATCACCTGAAGGCTCACCATCAAGAAATGTCTACTTTTAGTATTTTGAAAAATTTTCCATTTTTTTATGAATATGCACATTAAACTCTTTTTTGAAAAGGGGATCATGCTGTTTTGTGGCTTTCTATTTAATTAACAGTATTTTTGGAACATCTTTTTCATGTTATTGAATACTTTGACAATTTTTAATAGCTGCATAATGTTTCATTTTATGAGTGTTCCATAATTTAATCAATCACTCTATTACTCTTGGATTCATAAGTGGTTTAAATTTTTCATTATTATCAACAACTCTATTATCTTTGTCAATAAACATTTGTGTCCATCTCTGATGATTTTCATAGAATGAAGAGGTAAAAATAGACTTTGGGGATTAAGACTTATAATGTATATCATAAATTTTCATCCAAAAATGTATCAATTTCCATTTGTACCAGCAGTTGATGATAGCTCCTCTTTTATTTTTCTGTATTTTTGCTAACACTGGATATTTTTTAAAAATTTATTTTTTAAACTTAACAGCGATTCTTTGCTGCTTCTGTGCATTCAGATTTCAGGTTTACATAAAACATGCTAAATAGTTACCAATCATCCTGAATTTCATGTATTAACTTACTATTAAGTCATTTATTTATTTAGTGTGTCTGTGATGAACCCATGTTAAGGGCCAGACTCTGTTTTAGATGCCGGGGATCGAGTGATGAATGAAACAAAGGTCCTGCTCTCATACAGATTACATTCTAGCAGACTGATTTTGCTGAAGAATCACTCCTAGTAATATAAAACAGCAAATAGGGGCACCTGGGTGGCTCAGTGGGTTGGAGCCTCTGCCTTTGTCTGAGGTCATGATCTCAGGGTCCTGGGATGGAGCCCCGCATCGGGCTCTCTGCTCAGCGGGGAGCCTGCTTCCCCTTCTCTCTCTGCCTGCCTCTCTGCCTACTTGTGATATATCTCCTCTCTGTCAAGTAAATAAATAAAATCTTTAAAAAAATAAAACAGCAAATATTTAATATTTCAGCATATCCCTGTCACATACCATATCATATTTACTTTAATCATTGTCTTGCTAAGCAGAGAGGTTCATAGCCAAGTCTAAGGTATACAAATGTATAAAACTAGTGTGATAAATTAGATTATCCTTTGATTTTAATATCAGACTATTAGGAAATGACAAGTCATATTAGAAACAGGTTTCATACATGTTTAGTGGCCTTATAACATGTTTAGTGTTACAAGTTATTTGATACATTAGGTGTGCAAATTTAGTTAAAAATATACAGAATTAACAGGAAATTCTAAGCTCTTGCAAAAAGGCAACTTTTGAGGATGAAAAGGAAATAGAAAGTGCCTTAGGGATAAAGAGAGAAGGGATTCATGAACTTTATGACCTCCTACTGCTACCCATTGGAATATCTATAACTGAATTAAACTGTTTATTACAAATAGCACCCTGGCATGAGAAGAAATCAGGTTATGAGAATGCCACAGTCTTAGGCTAATGTTGTCTGGCTTAACCAAATGTTTTAAATACTACTTTTAAAATATCTTTGTGACTAAAATCACACAGCTAAAAGGGACAGTGATACTGTGAATATGTTCTTTTTTCTTTAATACGGAAAGAAGAAATTGTCATAGACAGACAGACCTCTCTCATTTAAAAAAAATTTCCTTTTTTGAAAAGTTTGGTTTTAGAGTAAGAGTTTGTTTCAGGGAAAGATATCTAACCTGAAGGAAATGTTCCAATGTATTTACTACCTTAAAATGCAAAACATGTTTAGCCCTGTTTTCCTACTTTCCTCTACATGTTTGATAAATGCTAGATGGTAAAGTGATGTATTAACTTAGGACCGTATTTTCTATCCCAATGATTTGGCTTCACTCACCAAACATACTGTACACCAGATTTTACAAACCACAGGAAAACTGGCACAAATTTTGAGTATTTTGCTTTATAAAATGAGACACTGTATTTACTAAAGTTTAAAAAATGTTTTTTGATATTGTTTCAATAAATCTCTGGCCTTGAACCAAACGCAAATAAAATGTTTAAGTTTTAAGCATTTGCTATCAATAAAATTTGCGATGCCTTTCAAATAATCAGAGAGAATGCAGAGATGGAATTCAGTTAAAGCCCAGTTAGGTCTTTACAATTTCCAATGCAAAAACTGTGGAAGTCTTGTTTGAATTTAGAAAACATTATTGAAGTATTTGGTTTATAGATAGGAGTCACGAAAAGATAAGATACAATTCTGGTGTTACATTTATGTTTCGAAGACACATCTAATCTGTAGTGGCATGAGAAATGTAGTGGAGGTATATGTTGCTGAAAATCACTGTAGCATCACACTTAAACACTTAGAAACCAAGGTAGTTAATATAATTTATACATACATAAACTAAATTATATCTGTGCTAGAGACTTCTTGGATAGAAACACTTTTACCCAGTATTTTAATCAAGTGTGCTATCATTTCTGCTCCATTCGATGCATACAGCACACAAATTTGCTGATATGTGTTTCACTTAATGGATGTAATATGTGTAATGTGCTATTAATGTCTATTAGAAATACATAGAATAGTGAGGAGGCACTTTAATCAGAAATAGTTGCTGTTTCTTGAAATCAGAAAGATCGCAATAACAGTGAGGTAGGTTGGTTCTATTTTTTTAAAGTGCTAGTGCTCTTGTCTCTGAATTGAAATAGTAATGCACTTATATTCTTATTCTGCATAAATTTGCATGACTAATTCCCAAAGCTCTAATTTGAAGTAAGTAAAATAAAAGGATGCAAACCTCTTCTAGCTATATGCATGCCCTGAGATTTAGAGAAAGCACTCATAACAGATTTTGAAAAAAAAGATTTTTTTATTTTAGAGAGGGGGAGGGGCAGAGGGAGAAAGGAAAGGGGGAGAGAGAGGGAAAAAATCTCAAGCGGACTCCCCACAGAGCATGGAGCCCGATGTAGGGCTCAATCACACAACCCTGAGATCATGACCTGAGCTGAAATCAAGAACCAGTAGCTTAACTGACTGAGCCGAGCCACCCAGGTGCCCCACAGCAGACTTTTTAAAGAATTAATTTGATTACCTTTCACGTCAAGGGATGAGGGAATAAAATGGAAAAGAGTGGGTGAGAACAAGGGTGAGGGAGGGAGAGAGAAATCCCAAGTGTACTTATTAATGAGTGTGTGTGTGTGTAATGGCTTTATTGAGCTGTATCTCAGTTATCATATACTTCACCCTTTTAAAGTGTGCAGTGTAATGGCTTTTAGTCTACTCATAGTTGTGCAACAATCGCACCAGTTTTAGGCATTTTTAAAAAATATTTAATTTATTTATTAGAGAGAGTGTGGGCATGAGTGGTAGATAGTGGCAGAGGGAGAGGGAGAAGCAGGCTCCCTGCTGAGAAGGAGCCTGATGTGGGGCTCAATCCCAGGATCCTGGGATCATGACCTGAGCTGAAGGCAGATGCTTAACTGACTGAGCCACCTAAGTGTCCCAATTTTAGGGCATTTTTATCATATAACTGTTAGTGGTCACTCTCCATCCCCCACTCCTCCCAGATCCTGGTAACCACTAACCTGCTTTGTCTCTATTAACTTCAGTATATTTTCAGGGCAATATCCAATTTTATTTCATCTCATAGCAATTGGGTCTAAATGTTATGTTTTGTGTTTCATGATCGATTATATTGATCCTATTATGTTTTGGAAATTTAGTTTCGAGTGGAATTCCAGCTTTTTGATGTTTATGAAACTGAGAAAATTTCAAACATTTAAAATTATTAATAATTATGTTGAAAAGGGACAACTGTGTTGTTTAATTAAGTAGGATGGGGTTCAGTTCAAGCACTTGATTTGTTATTTTTATCCCTAGTCTCAGCTGAACCTAGGGAATAACAATATTAAGGAGGAAAGAAAGGCCCAATTCTCAAACATCCAATGGCGTAGATTAAATTGTTATTGGAAATTTGTAGCTGTTTGTAATTTTGTCAATCACAAATTATTGTCCCCTCTCCCAACCACAATAATCATGCAAAAAGTTATGGGGGAAAAGATGGTCAGGCTTTCAAAAGTTTTACAATCTAGGTGAATCTGATCTTACTTTCATTCTTTAAGAACATTTTCCTAAGAATGAAAAACAATCTTTAAAAAATTAATGCCACTCGTAACTCTATTACTCCAAATCTCCTCAGCATTTATTTCTATCTGTATCTGCAACCAAATCAGGGGGAAAGAAGTTGCTTCTCTATTTCTCTGTTTTCTGTGTTCTTAAAAACTGCATTCATATTTTTTGAACATTTTATTATAAAATAAAATGCAAGTACAGGACTTGCCAGACACCCAAACACCAAAATATGTAGCTAGCAAATTGTTATAAATTGAAAACCATTGTGACCACCATCTGAGACAAGAAATAGAACTTTCCAGTCACCCTAGTGCCTCATTACAGTCTCTTCTCCTGAAAGTAGGAATCCTGACTTCTACAGTCATCAATTCTAACAACTTCTTTATCGTTTGCTCACTTCCCTAGGCACTATAGCTTAGTCTTGGATATTTAAAAAAAAAAAAGTCTTTTAAGTCTTTTTTAATGCAAAATTAAAATTTGACAACTAACTTTAATTTATAATTAATCTATCAAAAAAAAAAACACCCAAAAACCTGAGCATTTGTCGAGTTTCCCACAGTCTGGATTTTTCTGCTTCTACATTCGTGAAGCAGTTCTTTTTTTTTTTTAATTTTTTTATTAACATATAATGTATCGACTTTGCCCCAGAGTACATGTCTGTGAATCGTCAGGCTTACACATTTCACAGCACTTACCATAGCACATACCCTCCCCAATGTCCACTACCCAGCCACCCTATCCCTACCCCTCTCCTCCCAGCCACCCTTAGTTTGTTTCGTGAGTCTAGGAGTTTCTTATGGTTTGTCTCCCTCCCCATCCCTTCCTGTTTCATTTCTCTGCCCCACCCCCCACAACCCCCTGCCTTGCCTCTCAAATTCTTCATATCAGAGAGATCATGTGATAATTGTCTTTCTCTGACTGACTTATTTCGCTTAGCATAATACCCTCCAGTTCCATCCACGTCATTGCAAATGGCAAGATTTAGTTTCTCTTGATGGCTGCATAGTGTCATGAAGCAGTTCTACATGTTTCCTGGTCCTTTCTGTATTTCTTGAACATTGGCAGCTGGATCCAGAGGCTGGATGAGATGTAATTTTAATTGTTTAGCAATATTATAGGTGGTATTTATATATATTTTTTTCATTGGGAGGCACATATTATCTGGTTTTGCTTTTTTGTTGTTTTTAATTGATGCTCAATTTTAGTTGTTTTTAACTGATGCTCAACACCTGGATCTATTAATTCAATGAGGGTTGTAAAATGGTGATACTCTGTCAAGTTGTTTTTATTTATTATCTGTAATAATTATTTAAGAAGATACTTTTCCTTATCTATTATCTATAATCAGGGAGACTGGGTGGCTCATTTGGTTAAGCATCTGCCTTCCACTCGGGTCATGATCTCAGGGTTCTGGGATGGAGTCCCACAGTTGGGCTCCTTGCTCAGCAGGAAGCCTGCTTCTCCCTCTGCCTGCTGCTCCCCCTGCTTGTGCTCACTCTCTGACAAATAAATACATAAAATCTTTAAAAAATAAAATAACATTATCTGTAATATATTAATATAGATCGCATAGGAAAGACAGGGTTAATTCTTGGAATTTTCCTTTTATTTGTTCGGTGTTCAAGACAATGAATTGATTTCTCGTCATTTACTGAAGATGATTAAATTTTTCAGTTCATCACATTTTTCTAAATTCATGAATTTAAGCATAACTTATAGATTTCAATCCATTGTAATCTTATCCTTATTAAATAAAGCTCATTTTTTCCTATCTTTGAACCATTGGTTTCTCCCCTTAAGTTGTCTCCTGGGTTATACATACCTATCACGCTGGAGTCTGATCATTTCCCTGCTACATGGTATATACATGTTCCAAGCCAACTTTGTACATTTACTATCCTTGACCCAAACGAAGTTAGCCATGTCTCTAAACAGTCGTAGTTTCATTTAAAGGGAAATTGTACGCTGAAGCTAACTTCTGGGCTCTAGTGGTATTCACTGATTCTGTGTTGATGCAGACTTACTATCTTACAATTCTGGAAGTCCAAAGTCTGAAATGGATCTCACTGGGCTATTATAAAGGAGAGATTCTCTAGGAGGGAATCTGTTTTCTTGCTCATTCCAGCTTTTAGAGGCCACCTGCATTCCTTAGCATGTGGCTCCGTTTCTCCATCTTCAAAGTGAGGCAGGTTGAATCCTTTTCCCATCTACTCTGGACTCCTTGCCTCCTTCTTCCACATTTAAGGACCCCTGTGTTTGCACTGAATGCACCTGGAAAACCCAGGCTAATCTCCCTGTCCTAGGTCAGCTGATTAGCAACATTCATTCCACTTGCCATGTAAGGTAACATATTCCCAACCTCCAGGAATTGGGATATCACTGGGGAGGGGACGTTATTCTGGATATCATATGATGTACTATTTTTTTATTAAATTTTTTAGGGATTTAATTAATTTATTTGAGGGGTGCAGGAGGAGCAGAGGGAAAGGGACAACACAAGCAAACTCTGCACTGAGCTTGAGCTCAACACAGGGCTCAATCTCAGAACCCTGAGATTATGACCTGAGCTGAAACCGAGAGTCAGACATGTAACCAACTGAGCCACCCAGACACCACTGTCATACGAACTTAATCTATCTACGACAAGAGTGGTTAGGGAAGTTTTGTTTTGTTTTTGGTTTTTTGAGGGATTGACATTGACACTGAAGCTTGTGGAATGCATGGGGATAAACTGGGTGAGGATGAAAGCCAACAAGTGGGGGGCTGTGGCAATAGTTCAGATGGGAAATGACGAGGGCTTAGACGAAAGTGGTGGCTGTGGAACAGCAGATAAATGGACAGATGTGAGATGCCAATAATCCATTTTAAAGCTCTGAAATGTGACCTTGTTATCTTCAGTTAGCTGCTGTTTTGTTTTGATGTTAGAAAATTCACTTTTCTGCTCTTGTTTCTAAGGGCATCTATGAAGTGTTCTTGTTTGAGAGACTCTGAAAGCTAATCCTAGAAGAATCACATAGACTCTTCTCCCAAGGAGTTATTTCAGACCCCTCTGGATGTAGTTAAGGATATGGATTTCAAATTACATATATGTTTCACTTCCCGTGGCCACGGGAAGCACAGCTTGGCTTCTGATGCTAAGGGACTTCGGAAGGTTTATATCTGTGAGTTGATGGCTACACTTCTACATCAAGTAGTTTTGGTTTTCTTTGGTCAACCTCTACAGGACAAATCTTCAAAGGGCTCAATTCACAGCTTTGTTGCCAACTGGTGTATTTGGGAAAACACCAAACTAAATACCTGAGACTTACAGAACAAGACTTTTTTTTTTTTCCTAGTCTAGAAGTATTTTGATTGGGTATTTCCTCGTATGTGAATTTCTATATATTTTATTATATATCCAAGGCTCTAGTTGTACCCTCATTGACTTTCTTCTATGTCTGGGCTTGTGTGACACACTGGTAGAGCTGGTGGCAATTTGTGTTTATTTCTATGAAAGACAGATTTAGAAGCTACTTCTATAGAAGTAAAGTAGGGTAGAGGCTCCTGGGTAGCTCAGTGGGTTAAAGCCTCTGCCTTCAGCTCAGGTCATGATCTTAGGGTCCTTGGATCGAGCCCTGCATCGGGCTCTCTGCTCATCAGGAAGCCTGCTTCCCCCTTTCTCTCTGAAGGCCTCTCTGCCTATTTGTGATCTCTCTCTCTGTCAAATAAATAAATAAATAAAATCTTAAAAAAAAAAGAGAGAGAGAGAGAGAAGTAGAGTAGGGTAAGAAGAATGAGGGAACCAGAAAGGAGAGCATGCAGTTCTTAGAGGAAAGGAATAGATCAGTTTTCTGCAAAGACTCCAACCTATGAAGGCAGAAGTAGTGTTGTTGGAGGCCCAGATGACAGAATGATGGAGGAGTGTATTCTGTCCATTTCTCTGAAAGCCTAGGGAGGTTTCATGGAGTGAGGTTTGAAGATAATGCAGCCTCTTTTTAACCCTGTGGCCTTTGCAGTTTGGGCTATATGAATATAAATAGGGCACAGCATCCCAGGCAGGGAATCTTTATTTTTTAATGATGGCACTGGTAGCAATGTAGGTGAAAACTTCCCTCAAGTGATCCTGAGCAGTAGAAACCTAGAAGCATGTGTGGGGGAATGAGGCACACTGTAAGTATAAGACACGGTATTTGGAAGAACATATGGGACACTCCCCAATACTCCCTGAGATAGCTTGAGGAGACTGATTGGAGCCTGAGGTCCAATAACGTGCAAAGGTGACAGTGAAATTTGGGTTGTTGCTCCGTGGGTAACCTCATCGTCATCAGCAGTTTGGAGACGGCTGGGCGGAACTTTGGATCACAATTGTTACATGTTGTCTCTTCTCATTCAGAACAAAGGGTCAGTATTCTATTGGATGCATGATGGCTGGCGCAGATTTGGAAAATAATTTGCACCATTCGTTTGATGCCTGACCTACTGTAAGACTACCAGGATATTTGAGGAGTTGTGTTATTAAATTCAGAGGTTGTTAGAATATCCACAGCCTGAGACTTGCTTTGTTTGGGAAAGCAGAGGAAAGCAAATCTGATCCTCTTAAGTTTTCTAGATGTAACATGTTATCAAAAGAGTAGTGCCATACTCATATTACATTTCAAAGATCTAGCAGAAAATTGGAGCTTCATACATATTGTCCTTTTAATTTACACAACGGCTACAAAGTACGTGTTATGTCATTTTCAGATGTGGGAACTGAAGTTCAGAACTATTCAAAAGTTTTGCTAAAAGTTACATAACTATTAAGGCAGGATTCAATCAGGTCTCTGACTCCTTCCATTATACCCTCTTGCTTCTATTCATTCATTCATTCATTCATTCATTCATTCATTCATTTATTTGACAGAGAGAGACACAGCAAGAGAGAAACACAAACAGGGGGAGAGGGAGAAGGAGAAGCAGGCTTCCGGCTGATCAGGGAGCCCAGTGCAGGGCTCTATTCCAGGACCTGGGGATCATGACCTGAGCTAAAGACAGACGCTTAACAATTGAGCCGTCCAGGAGCCCTTGTTTCCTCTTTAAGGTAGATGGACAGTGATAGAACAATGACCCTTTTAGGTCTGGTTCCAGTGTTCTTCATGTTTTGTAAGACTTGCATTAAGAAACAAATGGAATTAAAAAATCTCTCCCCTCTCATCTTTGTTGGAGTTATTACTTCTTGGTAGCGTCTGTATCTTCATTAGATACTGAAGCAAATACTTCTAGTGCAATCATTGCAAATGGTTTGAAATAGTGGTTTCTTTGGCCTTTTTTTTTTTTTTTTAAATAGAGTCTACTTTTAATAGAATAGCTACTGAAGTTTTGAGGTTTATTTGTTATAGCAACTAGCATTATGCCAATTTAAATGCCTCTCCTTTAATCATGCATTTAATTTTGGTTTTTTTGGCTATAAAAAACAGATGTCTACTTAGGCTGACAGAAGAAAAAGACTTTTTCCTATGTGGTTTGAAATCATAAGGAAAGCTCAGTTGTTTCTTGTGTAGAATCTCTATTTCCAATTGAGCAATTGTATCTTTCTTAGTTTACCAATGCTTCTCACTCTATGCCTTTTCTGCTCTCTCTTCTAAATGGCTTTGGCCTGCCATGGATTTTACCCAATCTCATGAATATATTCACATGCAATTTTATTTCTAACTAATCATTTTTTTTAAATCTTCTCCAGAATGGAATCTCATTTGTCCAGTTTATTTTATTTTATTTTTTTTAAAGATTTTATTTATTTGACAGAGAGAGGGAGATCACTAGTAGGCAGAGAGGCAGGCAGAGAGAGGGGGAAGCAGGCTCCCTGCTGAGCAGAGAGCCCCATGCGGGGCTCAATCCCAGGACCCTGAGATCATGACCTGAGCTGAAGGCAGAGGCTTTAACCCACTGAGCCACCCAGGGGCCCCTGTCTAGTTTCTTTTTTAGTCCATGTGTGTCATTGGTCTTTGGCTAGTGTACGGATTTGTTTTTTAAAGATTTTATATATTTATTTATTTGAGAGAAAGAGAGAGAGAGAAGTGAGACTGGAGGGAGGGCAGGGAGTGAAAGAGAGAATGAAATTGAATCTTGAGCATACCCCTTGTTGAACATGAGCCCAATAGCAGGGCTTGGTCCCAAGACCCCAAGATCATGACCTGAGCCAAAATGAAAAGTCAAATGCTTAAGTAACTGAGACACCCGGGCGCCCCTGGAGTTTTGTTTTTTTAACCTGGGGTTGATGCCATTTGCTAAGCTAAAATGAGAATAGTACGGCTCATAAGCATTTTAGGAGGAGGTAACAAAAAGGAGTATACTGGCTCTACTATTTGCCATAAATAAATAACCAATTTGTAATTATCAAAATCCACCATACCTTGTGTTTACATGTTTTAAGTGGTTATGTGGACATTTTGTAATATTTCTAATAGGTAATATTTGGAATGTTGAAAGAAGACTCTTTCATGACTCAAATAATATATACAGTAGACCTCCCTTATCTCTGGTTTTGTTTTCCTCATCTTTAGTTATCCTTGGTCAATGCAGCCCCGAAGTAGATAACCCTCTCCCTCCCTCCCTCCCTCCCTTCTTTCCTCCCTCCCTCCCTCCCTCCCTTCCTTCCTTCCTCCATCCCTCCTGTCCTCCCTCCCTCCCTCCCTCCCTCCTTCCCTTCCTTCCTTCCTTCCTTCCTTCCTTCCTTCCTTCCTTCCTTCCTTCCTTCCTTCCTTCCTTCCTTCCTTCCTTCCTCCTTCCTCCTTCCTTCCTTCCTTCCTTCCTTCCTTCCTTCCTTCCTTCCTTCCTTCCTTCCAAATTTATTTATTTTTTAGAGATGAGGGTAGGGGTAGAGGGAGAGGGAGAGAGAGTCTTAAACAGAATCCATGCTGCACGAGAGCCCACTGGAGGGCTTGATCCCATGACCCTGAGATCATGACCTGATCTGAAATTAAGAGTGGGATGCTTAACCTGTGCTACCCAGGTGCCCCAAACGACCCTTTTTCTGATGTATGATCAGAAGTTCCATGGTAGCCTAACACTATGTCACAACACCTATGCCCTTCACCTCACTTCATCTCATCACATAGGTATTTAATCATTTCACATCATCACAAGAAGGATAAACACAGTATAATAAGGCATTTTGAGAGAGAGCAAGCATATTCATGTAACTTTTATTACAGTATATTGTTATAGTTGTTCTGTTTTGTTATTGGTTATTGTTACTCTCTTTCTGTGCCAAATTTATAAATTAAAGTTTATCATAGATGTGTATGTATAGGAAAAAACATAGTATATATAGGATTTGGTACTATCTGTGATTTCAGGCATCAACTAGGGGTGGAGGTCTTGGAATGTATTCCCTATGGGTAAGTGGGGTGGGGAAGGTGGCTGTTGGGGAGTGGAAAGAGACAACCCAGAAATACAAAATTGTATCAAGTGTGGAAACTCTAAGTTTGATGTTAAATTGATATTTAGTTCACAATTTAAATGGACTTTGGTTTTAGTAGTGTCTATCAATGGGTTACATTGACAACTATTTGCCAAGTGACACGCTATAACCCTATAAAGTTGTTGGAGTCAATGTAGAAAGAATTAACAGCAAAGTCCCATGCTGAGGATTGTTTGAATCACCAACTCAACTGATATTTATTAGTTCCTAGGATCCAGTTAGGAGTTGGGTTGTGGTGATACATTTTAGGTAGGCTTAGTTATTGTTATTTATCAGTCCTGTAATTTATCAGTGGGGAAGAGTGAGGAGATTACTGCAGCCTTATACCTGTGGTAACTACCCGGAAGCACTACATTAAGGAAAGATGACAAGAAATACCCAAGAGAGAGTGGGTTTGAGTCAAGAAGAACTTTTCAGAGCATTTCAGCCCTGAGCTGAGTGTTGAAAGACGAAGGGTATAACCAGGTGAATGTGGAGTTGGAGAACGTGAATTGGCACGGAGGTTTCTGTGTATGCTCTAGATCATGTTCTAGAGTTCAAGCTTCATGGCTATTACTTTCACCTTACTGGCTAACAATGAAAAAAAAAAAAGAAGAGATTATAGTTTCTGTTAAGGACATCAGTTCAAAACCCAAGTAAAGTAGAGCAAGGTCTGGTATCCTAAGTATTTTCTTGGCAAATGCCATATTTCATATCCAGATGTGACCATAAGTGACAATTGTAACCTCAGCATGTTGACTCTGAAAAAACTTTTGTATGCACTTGAAAAATACCCGAAGGACCTCTAGATCTTTCTTATTTATTTATGTATTTATTTATTTATTTATTTATTTATTTATTTATATTTTTTATTTTTAGCATTCACTTTCTTTTCATGACTATTTCACTGATTTTTTTAAAAAGGTGTGTAGTTTTAATAAAGTTTCCCAAGTACTCTTGAGTGCCAAATGGACTCAAATTCATTTTATTTTTATGGGCTGCTGGTCTTTAATCTCTTATCACAGAATCAGAAATGTACCTGTTACATACTGGTAAATTAGTTATCAATCCCTTGGGCAGTATATTTTAATATCAGTATTATAGGGAAGATGATATAAATCTTGTGTACAGTATTATTAGCTTAGGCAGCTGCTGACTTAAAAAGGCCAGTTTAACAAGTCACCACTGTATTATGTTTAATTAGGTACAGTTTATATAATGAGGTGTTCAGTTCTAATGGAAAGACATGCTGTGAGCAGCACATCTGCAGGAGTAACTATTACAATCAGCATTGCAGAGACCCATGGAACTGCAAATTAGACTTACTTATCTAGAAATAAATTACATCCCAATGCCTTCATAAAGCTCATTAATTAATTCCACTGGCATAAAGGTCTTTTTCTTAATTTCATGTTCCATTAGCATAATAAACACAATTTGAGTTACAACAGTATGATCAGTTTAATGGATGCTATTTATTTTAGTTTTTTATTTAAAGTCCCGGTAACGTAGAATTAACATCAATATGCTGCTTGGTCCTTTATTAAAAATTCCCATAGGATAACCGACACAGATGTTCAATACAGCATCATATATTTGCTGCATTTTACGACTCTACTAATTGGCCATATGGAAAGGTGTTGCTTGGGTGTAATTTTTTTTTTAAAAAACCTGCTAAATTATATGGATTGTAATAATTACAATTAGTTTATATGTAAAGTTGGATAGGTTAATACTTATTGCCTATTGCAAGCAAATAAGAGTAAACAAACTTTTGGTGCCATGTTTATTTAAAAGAAATTCATTTAAAAGAAATTTTAATTTCTTTTAAAGAAAGACAGTATCTTAAATTCTTTTTAATATAATAAAGAAGGATTAACCTCGCTTACATTCTGAAATTATATGACATGGTCTCCGTTTGTAAAGTATGAAGTTTTAGACTCTTATAGTTTTTTTTTAAACTGATTCTGTGCTGTGCTCGCTTCGGCAGCACATATACTAAACTGATTCTGTGCTCTTTATTAATATGTATGATATTAACATATTGATAATGCTTATACTATGAAATTCTGCGTTAATTGTACCTGCAATATTTAGTATATAACTATCAGATGTACTTTTTGAGTGATCTTATATATAGTGTCTTAGTGATGTTCCACATTATATCTTACTACTGAGATAAAATGCATTGCAAAACACACATGAAATTTCTTTCTTGAGTCAAATATCTTTATTCCTGTCACATTTTCTTTTTTTCCTCAGTGTATCCTCTCTGCTAGAAAACATAATTTATGTTTTCCTTATTGTATTTTTACTTTTGAATATCTACTTATTTTCAACATTTAATTAATCTGTTATTTCTGTATAAGCTACTATGGCCGTGTAACAAATTATTTCCAAACTTGGTTGCTCTGATAACAACAATCATTTATTATCTCTTCTATTTTCTGTGGAAAGGGCTCAGCTGAGCATCTCTTGGGATCTCCTGTGCATTTGCTGTCAGATGTTGGCTAGGGGAGTCGTCATCTGAAGGTTTGACTGGAGGTAGATGACCCACTTCCAGGGTTCCCTCACCACTGCTGACAGTTGGCCATGAGTTGGTTTCCTGCATCTGGGGATCTCCACAGGGCTGCTGGGGTGTCCTCATGAGACAGCGACTGACTTCCTCCAGAGTGAGAGATTCTGAGGCTAAGGCAGACACTGAAATACCTGTTATAACCCAGACTTCTAAGTCAAATGCCATCACTTCTCTCAAATCCTATTGGTCATATAGGCCAGCCTTAAGTCAATATGGAAGAATAATACATAAGGAATGAACACAAGGAAACAAATCTCTTAGGGGCCAGTAATCACAGTCCCCTCCCTAATAATGAACATCCCTCTCAAATGCAAAATATACTTCTCCCTCTCAAAGCTCTAGAAAGTCTCACAGTAGCAGCTTAAGCTCTAGGACCAGAATCTTGATATCTAACTCGGGTTCAGATACAAATAAGGCTACTTAACTAAGAGTCCATAAGTATAGTTTCTTATCTGAAGGCCTTTGAGCTAAAGCAATGTGTTATATGATTCTCCATCCAACCAAATACAGTGGTGACAAGGATAGCAAGGGCAGCCACTGTTGACTAATGTTTTAGACTGGGAAAAATGAGAGGCACACACAGATCCCTGCTCCAAAGAATTCATTCTTTCTATCTGTCTGTCTATCTATCTATCTATCTATCTATCTATCTATCTATCTATCTATCATCTATCTTATTTTATTTTTTTAAAAAGTTTTTATTTGTTTGAGAGAGAGAGAAAGAGAGAACACGAACAAGGGGAGGGGCAAAGGAAGGGTAAGAAGGAGATTCGCCCCTGAGCAGAAAGCCCAACACAGGACTAGATCCCAGGACCTTGGGATCATGACCCAAGTCAAAGGTAGATGCTTAATGGACTGAGGTGCCCTGCTCCAAAGGATTCTGAAGCCCAGTCAGTCACACATTGCGAGTCCCTGACTTAAAAGATTGGGGTTCATTTCTAAAGCCTACAAACGATTCCCTTTGGTCTCTGGGCTTTTGGTTCTTCCCCCTGAATTCTCCTTCCTTTTCAATAAAGAAATGATCTCCAGATGCCTGACTCTCCAGCAGGCATCTGACTGAAATTTCGTGAGAGACCCCAAATGATAACTTCTCAGCTGAGACCTTTCTGAATTCATGATCTGCAGACATCGCAAGAGATAATAAATGATTATTATGGTGAGAAGTTATCATGTTTCTGGGAGACTTGTTGCAGAACCATAATAACTGATCCCGATTTTAGTACCAGAAGTGAGGTGTTGCTGAAACAAAACCCGAAAAATATGGCAGTTGCTTGGGGCTGGGTGGTGAGTAGAAGTTGGAAAGGCCCCCAGACTGTTAGTGGAGCCCTTCAGGAGGCTATTCCAAAAAGAAAGTGAGAAACATGCTATTGTAAGCTGGAGAAAGGGGATTATTGTTAGATCTTTATGGGGGTTTCATCACTGTCACTTGTGGTAACATCGAAAGTGGAAAATGTACTTCAGAAGCTGAGTGAGCTATCTAAGGATATTTCCAGGCTGAGTGTTGACATTGCCACCTGGTCATTTCTTTTATTTAGAGTGAAGCACAAGAGGAACATGATAAGTTCACAGAAGTTCAGTTAAATCCTAAGGAGCTGAATTCAAAAAATAAAATTGTTTCTCATGACCAGCTTCTCTAGAGAGCAAACAATGCTAAAAATAAGAAAAGGCTTCTGGGCAAATATCAAAACCAGGCACTGTCAGGAAAACATGGTGAAGCCAGTGTATGTGACCATAAAACCTTTTGTGAGAGAACTCAGAAAGATTTAAGAAGTACCTGTAACAGAAAAAAAAAAAAACAGAAAAAAAATCCCTGTACAGACTTTAAAAGTGTTCTTCATAAAACATTTCTACCGAACAACAGAGCTTTTAAGAATATTTAAGATAGTTTTCTACAGCAGCATTATGAGAAACTTACAGTAGATAAGGACATATTGAAACAGGATTTGTAGGTGTGGTTTTTCTCTAACAGTGTGAACCTTAATAAGATTTGTAGAAGACCCACCAAAGTTTTAAGAGAATTGTGCTCATGGAACCACTGCCAGCTTGATCTAAAAGGGACAAAGTCATTTCATATTAAAAAAGGCCTTTGGACTCCCCACCTACTCATATAAGAAGCAGAGTGAGGAAACTCTGTTGCAAGGATCATTGAAGGTCATTTTGCAAGTGATCTTCGTGAGTATATCTGATACATTATCATTTACAATATGTGTGCTTGGGGAGCCTGGGTGGCTCAGTGGGTTAAAGCCTCTGCCTTTGGCTCAGGTCATGATCTCAGGGTTCTGGGATGGAGCCCCACATCAGGCTCTCTGCTCAGCGGGGAGCCTGCTTTCCCTTCTATCTCTGCCTGTCTCTCTGCCTACTTGTGATCTCTCTCTCTCTGTCAAATAAATAAATAAACAAAATCTTTGAAAAAAATATGGGTGCTGTGACATTCATATTAATTGTATCTGTTAATGTCCAGTATATAGTTATCAGCTATATATGTATATCAAATATATACTATATATAATTATAGCATATAACTATATATAAATATATATAGTTAACGTTTTTGTTGATCTCAAATGCAATGTATTATTAGAGTCCTGTATTATATCTTGCTGCAGAAATAAAATGGAATTTCAGAACATATTTATGTATCTTTATTGTCTTGAAAAGCTAGTCATCAAATCTTTTCTTCCATTTTTTTCTCACTGCACCCCCAGTATGAAATGCAAAATTCCACTGTTATATTGGAACTTCTTCTTAACATTGTTTAAATGATCTATACTCAATAGTTACTTAACCTTGTATTTTTCAATGCAACCCTCAAATTACAAGTCACTAACTGTTACCACGTTTCCCATAATATGTACAAATATGTTACATTAAAAAAAATGGCTTGGTGATCTCTAATCTATGACAGAATTGCATATGTACCCATTATGTACTGTTAAAATAGTAACTGACCACCAAATTTGTAGACCTTGCTATTGAAGATCTTCTGCAAAATAGAGTGGTCATTTGAGTTTTCATTTAAGGTGGAGTCAAATATTCTTACCGCATTCTTTCTGTGCCTTGACCATGAGTCTGTGAATGTGTGCACAGGAGCTGCTGGTAGAAATGTAAAGTTTTCACTGTAGCCTATCCAATTCTTCTTATTTTCCTTTGTTATGCTGTATTCTACAATTACAGATGGTGGGATTTTAAAAAAAGGCATTTTTATGGAAAGTGAAGATAGATAAAATGAGGTAATTGGATCATTTTCACTGACTTATATCACTTTATTTAGATAGCTACATTATCAGAATTCTCCTTGACATTAGTGGGTATCTTTTAGTTGCCAGATTCTATGATAGGTGCTTGAAGTGTCTCATTGCACTTAATTCTTGCAACAAATTAATGTTCTATTATTTTAACGTTATGTGAAGAGACTAGATTCTGAAAACATTAAATGACTATCCTAAAGTCATGCAACTCACGAGGAAGAGAACTGAGATTTCAATCCAGGCCTTCTTTTAAGTCATGTGTTCTTACTGGTATATTATAAAGACTGAGGTGATCATCCCGTGAAGTCCTTATTTTCTTAAGGTTTTTTTTTTTTTAAAGATTTTATTTATTTGGCAGAGAGAAACACAGCGAGAGAGGGAACCCAAGCAGAGGGAATGGAAGCAGGAGAAGCAGGCTTCCTGAGGAGCAGGGAGCCAGATGCGGGGCTCCATCCCAGGACTCTGGTATCATGACCTGAGCCGAAGGCAGACGCTTAACGACTGAGCCATCCAGGTGCCCCTTCTTAAGGTTTAATTAACAACTGTACATTTCATGAAATATGTTCTTTGTCACACTGGAATTTACCTCCTTTCTAATAGTATTAGAGGCATTATGTTTTATTTTATTTTATTTTTTTTTGGCCTTTTTGATAATTTTATTTATTTATTTAAAATTTTGAGTTGGTTGTGATCTCTCCTCTGTCATTTGTGATTTTATCTATTTGAGTCCTTTCTCTTTTCTTTTTGATAAATCTGACTAAGGGTTTATCAATTTTATTAAGTCTTTTGGAGAACTAGGTCTTAGTTTCCTTAATCCGGTCTAATTCTATATGTTTGTCTTTTTTTGTACCATTGATTTCTGTTCTAATTTTTATTATTTCTCTTTCACTGGCTTTAGGCTTTATTTGCTCTTCCTTTTCTAGCTCCTTTAGGTGTAAGTTTAAGTTGTATGTTTGAGACTTTTCTTGCTTCTTGAGGTAGGCCTGTAGTGCAATATACTTTCCTCGTAGGATTGCTTTTGCTGCATTGCCAAGGTTTTGGGCTGTTGTGCTTTCATTTTTGTTTGCTACCATGTATTTTTTAAATTCTTCTTTGAACTCTGACTAACCCATTCATTCTTTAGTAGGCAGACGCATCCTTTAGTAGGATGTTCTTTCCTCTCCATGTATTTGATGTCTTTCCAAACTTTTTCTTATGGTTGATTTCCAGTTTTATAGTGTTGTGGTCTGAAAATATGTATGGTATGGTCTCATTCTTTCTATACTGGTTGAGGGCTGATTTATGACCTAGTATGTGGTATATTCTGGAGAATGTTCCATGTGCATTTGAGAAAAATGTATATTTTGATGTTTTAGGATGAAATGTTCTGAATATATCTGTTAAGTCCATCCAGTTTAATGTGTCATTCAAAGCCACTGTTTTCTTGATAGCTTTCTGCTTAAAGATTGGTCCATTGTTACAAGTGGGGTGTTAATGTTCCCTACTATTATTGTATTATCATCGAAAAGTTTCTATGTTATTAATTGATTTATCTATTTGGGTGTTCTGAAGTTGGAGGCATAAATATTTATAATTGTTAGATCTTTTTGATGGATGGACCACTATAGCATTATGCTATAATGCCCTTCTTCATTTCTTTCTTTTTTTTTTTTAATATTTTATTTATTTATTTGACACAGAAAGAGAGAGACCACAAGTAGGCAGAGAGGTAGGCAGAGAAAAAGGGGGAAGCAGGCTTCCTGCTGAGCAGAGAGCCCGATGCGGGGCTTGATCCCAGGACCCTGAGATCGTGACCTGAGCTGAAGGCAGAGGCTTTTACCCACTGAGCCACCCAGGCATCCCTCTTCATTTATTTTTTTTTAATTTTGATTTTAATTTTTAAGAATTTTTTAAATTTATTTTTTATTATTGTGTTCAATTAGCCAACATATATGTGAGGGGATGGGGTAACTGGGTAATGGGTATTAAGGAGAGCACACGCTGTCATGAGCACTGGGTATTATACACAACTAATAAATCATTGAACGCTACATCAGAAACTAATGATATACTATATGTTGGCCATTCTTCATTTCTTGTTATAGTCTCTGTATTAAAATCTACTTTGTTTGCTGTTAGTATGACTACTCTGGCTTTCTTTTGATGTCCATTAGCATGGCAGATGGTTCTCCAACCCTTCACTTTCAATCTGCAGGTGTCTTTAGCTCTAAAATGAATCTCTTACGCGCAGCATATAGATGGATCTTGTGTGTGTGTGTGTTAATCCATGCTGATAGCCTATGTTTTGATTGGCACATTTAGTCCTTTTACATTCAGAGAGATTATTGAGAGAGATTAATTTAGTGCCATTGTGTTACTTGTAAAGTTGGTGTTTCTGGTGATAGTCTCTGGTCCTTTCTAGTCTTTGTTGCTTTAGTTTTTTGTATCCACTCAAAGAGCTCCTGTTAAAATTTCTTGTAGGGCTGGTTTAGTGGTCATGAACTGCTTTAGTTTTTTTTTTTTTTTTAAACTCTATATCCCTCCTATTTTGAATGGCAGTCTTGCTGGATAAAGAATTCTTGAGTGTATATTTTACAGAAATATTGAATAGTTCCTTTCACTTACTTCTGGCCTGCCAGGTCTCTGTGGACAGATCTGCTACAAACTCAATCTGTCTTCATTTGTAGGTTAAGGACCTTTCTTTTCTCCCTTGCTGCTTCAGGATTCTTTCCTTGTCTGTGTATTTTGTGAATTTGACTATGCTATGCTTTGGTGATGGCCAACATTTGTTGAATTTAATGGGAGTTTTCTGTGCTTCTTAGATTTTGATGTCTGTGTCTTTCCTCAGATTTGGAAAGTTTTCAGCCATAATTCAAATAAACCTTCTGCCCCTTTATCTCTGTCTTCATCTTCTGGGACTCCTATGATACAAATGTTATTATATTTTACTAAGTTCCTGAGCTCTCTAAGTCTACCTTTGTGGTTCGTTACTTTTATTTCCCTCCTCTTTTCAGCTTCATTATTTTCCAAAATTTTATCTTCTATTTCATTGATGCACTTCTTTGTTTCATCTATCTTCTTTTTTATGTCCTCCATTTGTGTTTACATCTCAGTTATAGAATTTTTAATTTTGACCCAATAAGATTTTAGTTCTTTTATCTCTGTAGAAAGAGAGATTCTCTAGTGTGTTCTATGCTTTTTTCAAGCACAGCTAGTATCCTTGTAATCATTGTTTTAAATTCTAGTTCAGATATCTTATTTTGTGTCTGTATTGATTAAATCCTGGACCATGAATTCAACTTCATAATCTTTCTTTTAGGGTGAATTCCTCCATCTTGTTTTTTTGTCCAGAAAAGAAAAGAAAAGGAGAGAGAGAAAAAAAGAACAATGAAAACAAAAACAAGAAAAACAAAAACACAAAACAAGAAAACTAAAAAAGAAAAACTAGATCCTGGGTATGTTTTGGTCTGCTTGTTAAAGGAATCTAGATCCCAAACTAAATAAAATAAAATAAAATGAAAATACACAAAGAAATAAAAAAAATATATGAAAAGTATATGTATAAAAATTTTAAAAATTAATAATAGAAAATTTTAAAAGGAATTGGAAAATATAAAAAAATGAAAATATAATAAAAATAAAAGTAACAGAATAAAAGTAAAAAGGAAGCTTGATCCTATTTCTCTAGAGCTGAACCTTTGCAGCAATCTATGATCAATAAACTTGGTGGGAGCTAGTTGTTTGTACTTCTCTTCTGAGAGAGGGGCCTGCAGGAGGGATCCTCAGGCCAACTTGTTTCCCTGGAAACGCTTCTCCAGGGCCCAGGGGGCGGGGCTTGGTGTAGGGCTCGGGTCTCCACTAGGTGGCACTGTTCTGCGTCCTGAAGGCTTTCAGCCCCGATGAGGGGGATAAAAATGGCTGCGCCCTGCTCGGGTCCAATGCCTTGGACCTGAAAGTTTGGTCCCCTATTCTTCAGGGAGCCCTCCTAGAAAAGCAACCAATCACCATATTTATTTCCCGGTTTCCGTCTGAACTCTGCCGTCGTCTGAGCCTTTTTTATCTCAGGCAAGTGACCTAGTTTCAACGTTCCAAATTTCAGGGTCGCCAGAGGCGTGGACCCGCACTGTTCCTCAAGCAGAGGGTCTCCCCACACTTGCCGCCCTGTCCCAGGAAGGCAGTCCCTCTACCCCGTCGCAGTTCGCAATTTATGCCAGCACCAAGACCTGCTGCTCTCTACCAGCTTCCCGGCTCCCATGCCTGGGAACAGCGTAGCACCTTGGCGCCACCGGTTCTTTCGAATGTCGGGATTCTCAGACCATTCTGTCACTCCTCGGATTCTGTCCCTCTTCGCCATCTCAGCACCTTTAAGCCAGGTATGACCCCACCATAGTGAACTTAAAAGTTCAGATTTTGTACTCCAGTGCTTCTACTACCTTGCGGTAGCCTTCCTAGGCAGGCTCCCTGCCAGCCTCAGCATCCATAGCTGTGTCGCCACAAGTGAACTTCCCCAAGAGGCAACGACATTTTAGAGTCGGCTCTCAATGGCCTGAAGAAATTCAGTCTTGCAGGTCATCCATGGTGCACTTCGCTTTGCAATGTAAACCCTTTTCTCCACCAAATCTTTTATCAGAGTAACTAAGATATACCATAAATCGATGGGTTTGAATATCCCGCTGTTTGATTTTTTTTTTTCCTAGTTAGGTTCTGGTCAATATGTTGATGCCTAGGAAAGTGAGAAGGAAGAATAAAAATGAAAGGCAATGGAGAGTCTGCACGGAGGTAGTAAGTTGAATGAACTTATGTTTTCTTGTCGTGGGAAGTATCTCCAGTTTCTTTTTTGACGTTTCCTGTTTCAGAAAATTAAAAAAAAAATGGAAATTTCTTTTTCGTTATACTTTAGAAACTAAGGTTATTAAGTGACATTTAAGGGGCGCCTGGGTGGCTCAGTGGGTTAAAGCCTCTGCCTTCGGCTCAGGTCATGATCTCGGGGTCCTGGGATCGAGCCCCACCTTGGGCTCTCTGCTCAGCGGGGAGCCTGCTTCCCCCTCTCTCTCTGTCTGCCTCTCTGCCTACTTGTGATCTATCCCCTCTCTGTCAAATAAATAAATAAAATCTTAAAAAAAAAAAAGACATTTAATCCAGTATTCTGATTTATTTATCCTTAAGTTAAACATTCTATTTCTTTATTATTTTGAATATCTATGAAGCTTAGTCTTTCCCCTAAGGTATAGAAACATTTAATACACAGTTTCTCATGCTGTTACTCATTGGAATGGTTTATGCTGAATTTGGTGATTTATGAGTGGATTCTGAAATTTTGGCAAAACATATTCATCTTGGCTTAGTTTATGCTAAGCTAAACTAGCTTTATCAAGCTAGACTAAAAAGTCTAGCTTTTTAACTAGACTACTTAGGTGAGTAATGAAAGTATCAGGTTTAACTTTTAATGCACTGTCCTGTAGATTCTGCTCACTGCTTTTGAGGTTGCTTGTTTTTCACAGTGCTGTATGTACCAAAAGTGCCTACTCATTAATTTTGCAGAATATAGTTAAGTGGAGTGTAACTGATGGCTACAAGTTCTGCGGAATTTCAGAATCTAAGAACCACAATTTTCAAATGCCTAAACGTTACAGCTCTTTGGATACAGACATCTGAATTTCTTTTCTTTTTTTTTTTTTTTTTTTTTTTTGCATTGAATGGCGAAGTCAACATTACCATCCAGCTGTATTGTTTTCACTGTATGGTAACTGATGAAGTGCTTCCATACACCAAGGAACTACAATGCTGTAAAGTTGGGAGTAAAGTCACAATATGTATAATCACAGGGTTAGAATGAAAGAAGGCAACTCCATTATGTCCTGCGAATAAACACCATTTGAAACTTTCAAACTCAGTATGTCTTTTGGTTAGCTAAAAGAGCATATTGAGTTGAGTCAACAGCTAGAGTTGCTGGACTTGATTATATAATTGGAGTGTTTACATGGATTCTACTCCTTGCTAGTTGGATGATTTTGAATACCTTATGTAAACTCTTTGAGATTTAGTAATCTTATTTTCAAATTGTGGGTAATTTTACTAGTCTCACAGAATGAAATGAGATGATATATGTAAAGGTTTTATCACTCAGACAGGAATATAATAGATGAGCAACAAAGATTATTTTCTATTCTTTCTTCCTTCAAGATTCGTTTATACCTCTACTATAATTTAGGCCAGAAAAAAATTAAATAAGATGAATTAAAAATCTGTAAATTAGTAACACAATTGTGCATAAATATTTTGAATAAAAGCTTTAGAGGACAATGTTGATACTATTGGCTAAAGTGAGGCTTGGGAATTCTCTCTGGGTTTTGTTAATTTAAATTATTTTTCCCTTCTACTTCTTGATAACTTAGAATTGATTATAATAACTGAATCACACAACTTAATATTAGGAAGCTTAAAAAGTCTATCTGACTCCTTATACTGGCTTACTCAATTGGTTTGATATTAATTCAGAGATTATATCTTCTATGTAATTAATATACTGTTAGGGAATACAAGTCTAAAAGAAAAGTCAGTTTTAAATGTCAGAGCTCAAGCAGGGATTGAGCAAATAGTTTCAAAATATTTTATAGGGGACTTAGTTGCACAAAAATAAAACTTTTAAAATAAGCCATTGTTCAGCATGTCAGACAAGGTATTACATTTTATTTGTGCCTTAATAGCACATCCATCTAGATAAAAGGTTGTTTAAAAATCTTACAGAAACTACAGGTGTCACTTTTCCTAATAAAAATTGCATTTTCCCTGTAGTTTATGCCTTTGATCCCTACGAACTCGGGAAAAATAAAGGAAAATTTCTTTGCTTTCATTCGCAGTGACATGATGCACAATACTGACCTTCAGGAAACAATACCCACTTCCACATTGGAGCCCTGTGGTTCATGGCACTTACTGTGGACTGTTGCTTTCTGTGTGCTTATTTTCTACGTTTGTTACTTAGAAAAATAGGTGACTAGAAGATAGAAACAAATCATCAGATGGTAATGACCAGAAAACCAAACAATAGCATGAATATGTTGATCTGCTGGCTTGGTGACCTTTTGTGTTTGTTTAAACAGCTTGTTTTAATTAGTAATGGATATCGCTTACTCTTACAAACATTATTGACAATTGAAAACAGCACCTTATAAGCTGAGGAATTGGAGAAATTTAATATGAGTGTTTGAGTTTAGTTTCTTTAGGGGGTTGCTTTGTTCTTGTCATAATGCTTGAAGTTAATGGACGACTAAAATGGAAAGCCTTCATGTGTCATACACTGAGTGAGGAGGACTGACAAAAAGCCATTAGTGTCCAGGGAAGAAAGACAAAGGCAGAAATTCTATCGTTTCCAGATGAGTCCTTATGATTCCCTGAACTCTTTATTAGCTTGATGGGCAAGAGGCAAGACTATTAATGCAGAGGTCAGATAGTGCAATTTTAGCCAGATTTTTTTTCTTTCATTAAAATAGTAGTAGAAAAATATCTAGAATGCTAGTGTTATGGAATCTAAAAAATGATTCTTTTGAAAAACAGATTTAATGGCTTTGATGTTCTAAGTGACAATTTTACCTGCCATACTAAAAGGAAAGAATATAACTTTTCTTACCATGGAAGATTAAGCAGTTACTAAAAGGAAAAGTTGGATTATGCTTATTTCTGGAGGTACTTTAAAAGACTTTAAAATAATTCTGAAAATCTGCAGTTTCTTCTCACTCTGAAATACAGTTACAATATTCTCTAATAAAACCTGATAAAAATGTCATTATTTTCAACCTGATGCGCCATCAGGACCATCAACTTTGTTCTTGTCAAATTATTCTAATGTATATAGCAGTACCATCATCTTTCCTGTATAAAATATTTTAAAGTAGCTCCAAAAATTACTTTCGTAGATTTCGAAAGCCATTTCTAATGTGACAGACATCCGTCCTTGTTTTTTGCTCTGAACACAGAGCAGGTTTCAGACAGGTGCTTGTGAGATGTACTGTTTTTAATTTTTTCTCATTAGCTGGTACTTGGTTGGAAATAATGGCAATGCTATTTCGTTAGAAAAGTCAGCCATCCTTGATCCCTTTGGTACTGGTAATACTGGGACACTTTCTTGCAAGTCTTGGATTTGTACTTGGGAAAGTGTAAAACACTCTTTTTGACACTCATCATTCTTTCCCATTGAGGGATGCAAAGAGAGGGGAGACACATTTTGACCTGAGAGGTCATTTTGGTCATTAGAGGGATGAGGGTGTGAGTTTTACTTTGACTTGATTTTCATTTCCTTTTCCCCAGCAGTTTTACAGATGATGGTTGTTGAAACTCTAGGTATACCTCCTCCTGTGTTATTTATTACACAGCAGAACAAAACAAAACAAAACAAAAAAACAAAAAACCCAAAATCAAAAAAACCCAAAACTTAAAAGAAAAATAAATAAGTCATTAAGCAAGCAAACAAAACACCCCAATCAGCTACTATATCCTATCTCATAAGACATTGTTCATTTTTTTCTCTCTTTTGTTTACGTTGTGGACAAGAGGGATGCCAATATGCCAATTCACTAACTATAGGAGGATTCATTATAGTATTTGGAAATAGCACTGGATTGATGATCAAGACACCTAAGAATCATTTCTGGTTGGTCAGCTAATTAGTTTTGTGACCTTGGTTAAATAACTTAACTTTTCTGGACTCAGATTCCCTATCTCATTGTGATATTGCCCCCAGGGGGACAAAACTGATTCAACAATTTTCACCTTTGGATGATAGGGTCAAAAAAATCTTATTCTTTTTACACGTAAAGCATAGTTATACCCACATGCACGTGTGCACATACGTATATATACACAACACTTATCTCACAAATGCTTAGATAGTAATGAATGTCTGTCTGTTTTAGCTCTAATTTACTGTATCTTTTAAAAATCAAGCTTATGTTTCCTGGCTAACCCTTTCAAGGACTTGAAAAGTGTATTTCAACTTTAAATAGTAGTTATTGAATCTTCTTACGGAAAAATGCTTGGTATTCCCTTCAGAATAAAACTTTAGTTTTCTCTGGTTTTAGCGAAGATTGTGCTTTTGTATAGAAAGAAAAGATCACTTGTAGTGGCATAAACTGTTAGTTGGTAACCAAAATCTGTTTGCCTTCTTTCTGAATACATAGCTATATTTTTGGTGTTTGCTGATAGATGCACATGTGACTGAGTTCTGGTCAATGAAACATTAAGTGGAACTACTCTATTTCAAGGCCCAACCAATCAAAAACTCTGAGATGCCTCCTCCATGCTTTCTCCAATTTCAGCTAAATGGAATGACAGTCCCTAGAACAGCCATGAAAGTTGCTGGAATCCTGAATTCCTTAATGACTGCATAGCTTGTTCCTGACAAATGAGCTGATTAAGACTCATCCATTAGTATGCTAGTATGTACATATTGTATATAGTATATACAATCTACTGTTCTATGTATTTGAGTTGGATCTGTGGACAACTAGAACATTGACAAATCTGTGCCAACATGTGCTATTATCATATCTAATAAAGATCTTGGTCCTCTGTACCTGCTCTGTCTGATGTAGCAGCCATTGTTTATCATATGTGGCTATTTAACTTTAAATTAGTTTAACATTTTAACTCTAAAAATTAAGTTTTAAATTAAATAAATTTTGAATTTTAAATTAAAATTTTAATTTTCATTTAAGTGCCCATTAGCCACAGTGGCTAGTGGTTACCATATTGGGCAGGGCAGATAGAGACCTTTTCCACCATCAGAGAAAGTTCTGATGGACGGCACTGAGCTGTGTTGTTGAGACCTGATACTTGTACAGGCATGTACGGATGCTTGCATGCACACACATGCATACACATACATGTAGGTGGACACGTAACAACACATATATTCAGGGAAGGGATACAGAATGGATACAAATACACGAGTTGTATTGTGACTCTCCACAATGTCTTTTCTAGTGCAGACCAAACAACATGCTAGTTTGAAGAGGAATTATGAGAGTTCAGGGGAATGGTGAGCACTTTCACCAGAGATTAAGGTTAAGGGTGGAGCAGACCCAAGTAAATACAAGGTGTCTAAGGACTTTTTTCTCTCTTTAAGCTGTCTCCCTCATTTCGTTCTCTAAAAATTAAAAACTACCCCACAGGTAAGCATTTGGCTGCTTGAGGAGATTATTGATAAGTGAGAAAGACATTGTCACTCATCAGTAAAATGATTCCTATCTTCTAAATAGGATTTCACCTTTCCCTCAAGACTGTCATGGTGCTTCCCTTTCAGGTAGAGGAAAAGTAGAGAAGAGTTTAGGAAATTTTGTCTGATGTAATGGTTCTGAAGTTTGGGGTGGGAGCGTGACCCACCAAGGGTGAAAAATTATTCTACATGATTCTATACTTTATCCTCCTTCGCCCTGTCACCTTGATTGTTGTTTGAGTTATGAATTGGTGATCTTGCTTTTTGGTTTTGTGCTGGCATACCCAGTTCGCTCAGTGGAATTTTACACCATGTTACTCAGTGATGCGCCACAGGTCCTTACACAAGGCTGGCCTGCAGGGCTCTCAGAGTAATGATTACTTTTCTGGTTTTCACCGTGGTCTTTAGAGTTTCATCTAACTTAGAAAAATAGAAAAAGAAGATGAGAGTGCGTGTCCAAGTTACGTGGAATTTTCAAATAACTGAAACAACGTAGGGTTTCTTTTCCATTTAAGTTAATCCTCAGCTTTATTTCCAGGGGTTGGCAACTCACAAGGGAAAAAAAAATGGAACAGTTGATTTAGTTCCCTTCCACCCTACACTGCAGTAATTAGGACTATATAAAACTTTTAGGTGTCTGGATAGCCGGCAGTTTTCTAGTGATATAAAATCAGTGCCTAGTGTTTTACAGGACCTACATATTATATAACTGTCAGGAAAACAAGAATCCAAACTTTTTCTTCTTGGGTTATTTACTGACTTAGGAGACCTAGCTGTCAGTAAGTAGGTATGAAAATGAACGTCTAGGAATTATAAAACTCACACACAGAAGTTACTATTTGGCTTTTCCTCCCGCTTTCTCTGCTGACTTAAAAGAAAACCTCTCTCCTTCTATGGAATGACATGAATATGAAATCAAGGGGCAGGGTCTAGTACCTTTAAATTCACACCGGTGCTTTCCACAAGGCAGCCTAAAAGCTCATTTATTTCTGTTCTTATTTTTTCCTAAGAAAACTGACAAGCCCTTTGGAGGTCCCTGCTGCTAGAATCTCTACCTAATGTAGGCTATGGGGCCCAATTCAATGATTCTTGAAAGGTTTTCAAACTGGTTTTTAAGGAGCTAGTAGGCCACTTTGTAATAGGAAGAAGCACATCTGACATTTAGAATCCTGCCCCCCAACGTGCAAACAATAGAAGAAGAAAAGCCGTGCCCTTGCTTGGGCTTCTGCTGTGCTAATTACAGAAATGTAAAGCCCAGCTGTGGTCAGACTAGCTCATCAAGGAGAGATGTGTTAGACCAAGAAAGCAAAAGAAGGACTGAAATGTTTTTCAT
This sequence comes from Procyon lotor, assembly GCA_028646535.1. Lineage (NCBI taxonomy): Eukaryota > Metazoa > Chordata > Mammalia > Carnivora > Procyonidae > Procyon > Procyon lotor. Next base: position 64,187,876 of record CM053606.1, on the reverse strand, counting down.
TCTTATTCCTTGCATATTGTCTGTTAGAGCATTCAGCTTTGCCTAATTATAAACTATTTCTTTTGCCGTTTATAAACACGTTCTTTCCCCCTGCATTTAATGTGAATGAAGTTGCTTCTAGACTAGGGTATGGCCATGAGGTTGGAGCTCAAAGATTTCTTCCACATATCTATATGCAAATTAACATCAGTCTGTAAACTCAATCTGTTTAAAAATGAAAGGTACTTGTCCCCTGTTCCAAATCCTTAACTGCCCTCGGCTACCCTAAAAACAAATAAAATTAACCAAACCAAACCAAACCAAAGGGAACAAACAAGCAAATTTTAACTTTCCGAAGAAATTTTTACTTCAACTGGAGAACTGAATATAATTTAAATATATTTTGTTTTTCCTTTTTATTTTTATTTTTTTTTGCGCTTGCTTTTCCTGAGAATCTATGTCCAGATTTGAACTGTAAGCATACTTTGTTATAGTTATAGTCTTGTTTTCTGTGAATATGAGAAGACAGAGAAAAGGCAGACTCGAGTGGCATTGGTAAATATATGTTGGCAATGCAAACACTTTGGATCGACTAAAAATTTTACTAGACTCTAAAATATTGAAAAGTGTTTAGAAAATGATTTTAATGCTCCTGTTTGCATTTCTCATTTAGAAAGTTCAAGGCATTTGTACAGTGGAACTTGATTATAATGATGTTATATTATTGTCTGGGAAGGACAGTATTAATGTTATAGGTTTTTTGTATCATAGGTGTATAGACTGGGCATTACTAAATAATAATGATGATGATAATAATAGCAGAAATGTATTGAAATTGTTCTAAATGCTTTAAACGGCAAGATAAAATCTCACATACAAAGAAGGGATTATCACCATACATGGCTTTGCAGATGGCACACCACATAAACTATAGGAAGTATCTTTCACATTGGTGGTTGATGAACATTTGTATATATACATGCTTATATATACATATACATACATATGTATATGTGCATATATATACAATGACAATTTTCTGGCAGACAGTAAAGTACCTTGAGGAAGGAGTAGCTTTTTCTTTTTTTTTTTTCAATAAAGATATTTATTTATTTATTTATTTGACAGAGACACACAGTGAGAAGCAACTCAAGCGGGGGAGTGGGAGAGGGAGAAGCAGGCTTCTTGCCAGGCAGGGAGCCTGATGCGGGGCTCCATTCCACTGGGATCATGACCTGAGCTCAAGGCAGATGCTTAATGACTGAGCCATCCAGGTGCCCCAGGAATAGCTTTTTCTAAAGGCCCCAGTGGGTTTGGAGTAGGGCTAGAGGTGGATGCTTTTATTTTCCGCTTTATAGCCTACAGAAGCGAAGCAACCTGTATGCAGTCACATAACTAATGAGTTGTAGATATTCAAATTTTCACCGGTTGACTCCATATTCTTTACTCCTAATTATGGTTTGCTGATTTGACATGGAGCACCCTTGAGTTCAAGAAGAGAAGAATATCATATAATAGAGTTTTGTTGTCTTTGTGAGCTTTTGAAAAACCTGTGGCACAAGACCTCTGAAGACCTGCCTGTAGAAAATACATCTGAAGAATATGTCCTCCTTTAGCTTAAGTGTTTATTGGGAATCATTGTTCATTTGTTAGATCTGTGGTCTTTAACTGGTGGCCAGTACACTACTAGTGGAGCCCCAAATTTATCCAGGTGGACTCCAGGGTTTTTATAATAGTTACAGAAATTTGAAATTTCTATGGCACCATTAAATACAACAACTGAATATACCTTAAAAATGTTTTAATATTGCTCAGAGGGGGACTCAAGGTTTGTGAGAAATTAACTGATACATATAAAATGGGAAATACTGAGACAGTGGTAGGAAGGGGGTGTTATGGGGTCCTCTACTCTCTTCCTTATTTGCAAAGCTTAGTTTACCCAATTGGCTAGCAGACCTTTTGAGTTTTAGGAAATAAGATTTCTGAGAAGTAACAACTGAGGGTAGGAGAGGGGTTGTGGTTAAATTGGGGAAACAATAAGCTCTTGGACATCAGAGGGACAACTTAAGGTCACTAAACATGCTTAGCTCATAGGGAAAACTAGAGTGGTGTCACAATCTGAGTTTTCTCTTCCCCTGAAATGTGCCTGATGAAGAGGAAACCTCCCAATTCTTATCGTATAAGATGAATTCATTATTTTAAATGAGTGTATTCCAGTCAACACGCAGATAGTGAGTGCTGTGAAGTGAGTGCTGTGAATGTTCACAGCATTGTGCTACCCTGGGGGACATGGGGTTATGCAATAATAGTCATCAGTATTTGTAGAATGCTCTAGAATGTACACATTTATTTCTCAGACATCTTCTCATTTTAAATCTTAGGGAATAGCTATATGGCTATCCACATTTAGAGAGGAGAAAACCAAGCCTCAGAGACTCGCCTAAGTTCCAGTACACAAAAAATGTCATTTCTTCCAACTTTGGAATCTATCTGATTTCCATTACACTAGATTCCCTACCCTAAACAATGTTGCACTTTAGAGTGAGAGAAACATACATAGCCATAAATGTGGCAAGAGTACAACTGAAAACTCAAATGTGATAGTAGCATGGTTTATCAAAGTATTATAAACACTAGATTATGGTCCAGAACTGGGTTGCAGATTCTCATAGTGTGGCCTTTGCATTTTAGAAGTCTGAGTCCTGTTTTTCTGAGTATGTTTTTAGAAACCATAGTATGTTAGATCTGTATATTTGGGAAATAGACCTCTTCTTTCTCAGGAATAGACAGCTTTCCACTCACCAACTGCAGTGCTTAAAAGAAGCCTGCATTAAATTCCTTTTGACCTTTACGGTCTATTTCCATGGGTCCTGTCACTGGTAGCATATTGGATTTTTTTGCCTGTCTGCAGTTTGATACAAGTTTCATTGATAGTCTTAAATAGATAGAGCCCATTAAATAAGGTATAATTGACATATGTAAATTCATAAAAATGAACAGTCCTCTGGGGACCAGTGACAATAAACTCTTAAGTTTGAGAGGAGGTTCTTAGCAGATATCTATCAAGGCTGTTCTGATTAAAATATGATAAGCACTATAGTGGTAAAGATTTAAGCAATTTCATCTCCAAACAGAGACTGAAATTACTTGAGCTGGTAGAATTCCATAACCCACTTGCAGCTTTTGAGAGGTTGAAAAACATTTTTTTGCAGATAGTTTTTTCAATGAAATTTTTATGAGCATTTCCTACCTTTACTCTCTGTGATACACTACAGATCAGTATACCTTGTTTTCTTACTATTTCCAAAATCAGCAATTTTTCTTTTTTTTTTTAAAGATTTATTTATTTGAGAGAGAGAGTAAGAGTGTGTAAGTGGGGGAAGGGGCAGAGGGAGAGAATCTCTAGCAGACTCCCTGCTGAACATGGAACCCTACAAGGCCTAGATGGGGTGTGGGTGGGCCTTGATCTCTTGACCCATGAGATCATGACCTGAGCTGAAACCAAGAGACGGACACTTAATTGACTGAGCCACCTGAGTGCCCCCAAATCAGCAATTTTTCTTAATTAACATGTCGTATGTTGGAGAAGAAGGATGAATTAGAAAATCTGAATTTGTCATACAACGCTTGGAGAACTTTTTCTTAATAGTGTTTGTGATTTTCTATCAGTAGCCCTTCTGATGCTCATGTAAAAAAGTACTTAAGAATGGAAAAGAGAATAAATTGTGGCTGCCTATAAAAATTGTTGGGAAAGCAGTCATCATGTGACCTATTACACACCTGCAAATTGCCCAGTCGCTGCCCTTGGCCTGGACTATTTCCTAATATGGAAGCTGGGTACCGAGCTATTGCTTGGCCCCAGATTCTTCTTCCTTATTAGGAGAAATCTTTCCCTGTCCTGGATGCGCAGTGGATTTCTTCTATTGTTTATTAAGTGTCTGTCATGTGGCACCTGGCCAACCCTATTCTTCTCCACTCTTCTGCAGCCCAAGAGGAGTATGTGCAGTCCATCGCCCTGCATGCACTGTTGGGAGAGACTCCTTGGCCATGAGAAACTGGCTCACAGTGCAGACACTGATCTTGCCGTGTCTCTTCTTCTTTTGGTAAGTAAAGCATTTTTCTGACTGGTGTCTTGTGTGTTGAGTTCTTCCCTGGGAACTCTGAACCTATAGAAGATGCACTGGGCCAGTGTCTGTGGGCTCCTATTTCTGGTGGTTGGTATTGTTGTGGTCTTTGCCATCCTTCAAGCAGTGGGAACCCCCACCTGAGGTTGGTAGCTTGGATCACCTTGTTTGATAAAAATGAAACCTAGTTTTCTTTTTTTATTAAAAAAAGTCTCAGTCTAGGGGTTCCTGGGTGGCTCAGTTGGTTAAGCATCTGTCTTTGGCTCAGGTCGTGATCCCAGTGTCTTGGGATCGAGTCCCGCATTAGGCTCCCTGCTCGTTGGAAGTCTGCTTCTTCCTCTCCAATGCCTGCTGCTCCCCCTGCTTGTGTGCTCTCTCTCCCTCTCTTATCCTGTCAAATAAATAAATAAAATCTTTAAAAAATCTCAGTCTAGGAGTTTTTGAAATAGTTATGAACACCTGCAGTAATGCCAAATGCACATAAGAATATCTCCTTCACATTCTATCTCTTCACGTGAAGAATATCTCTTCATGTATTGATCTTCACGTTCGTGAAACATATTGAGAGATTTGTCATTAATTCTATTTATGTTAGTATCAATTTCAATACAGTTTGTATATTTCATCTCCGATTGGAATAAGGTTAAAGATGTCATATGTGTGGTAAGGCTATTGTCCTGTTTTCAGATGATTTTTTTTTTTTGACTTTTAAGAAGTTAGTCACTGTCACCACAATGGTTGCCGCTTCCTCTTTTAGAAACTCATCGAACACTCACAGTCACCAACTACATTTTCCAAAATATTTTGTGAATCTGTCCACTTTCTTCCATCGCCAACAATAGTGCCCCATGGGTTTTCTCAAAATTCTCTCAGTATCTTGATATTTTTAGTGGGATCGGTCGTAGTGGAGGGATCTAGAAGTTGTGCTAGTTCAGCATGTTGGTCTAGTAGGTATTCCCATCTAACTTACTTATCTTGTTTATTTTCTGGTTTTCCTACCACAATATCTTTGAGTGCAGGGATTTCATCGATTTTGTTCACTATCGTATCTGTAAGTCCTAGAACAGTGACAATTATATATTATGTTCTTAATAGTTACTGAAGAAACTTTTTTGAAAAATAATAATAATACGTATTCCTTAAATTTAAAAAGTCTGTCTGCTGAAAAAATGCAGCAAGGATCATGCACCTTGCAGATACTAGATGTTTTCCTTTTGAGGGTGAGAGCAAGACAAGAATACCAGCTCTTGTTGCAACAAAACCCAGTAACAGCTCTTTAGAGCATCAACTACTAACTAGAAAACAAGGCACCAGCCATTATTTATATGTGGTAATTTTTTTTTTAAAGATTTTATTTATTTATTTGACACAGAGAGAAAGATCACAAGTAGGCAGAGAGGCAGGCAAAGAGGGGGAAGCAGGCTCCCTGCTGAGCAGAGAGCCCGATGCGGGGCTTGATCCCAGGACCTTGAGATCATGACCTGAGCTGAAGGCAGAGGTTTAACCCACTGAGACACCCAGGCACCCCTATATGTGGTAATTTTTTTATATGCATTAAATTGGCAAAGATTTTTTTTAATTGGCAAAGATTAAAAAATGCGTAATATCAAGTGTTGGCAGGGATATGGAGAAACGAGAATTTACAAGAACTGCTGTTGTGGATATAAAACTGGTACAGCCATCCTGGAGGGAGATCTGATCCTACTCAAAGAAATGAAGCACATAGTTAAGTCCACAAGTGGAAACGTATGTCCATTGCAGGATTATTTGTGGTACCGAGGATTAGGAGGTATTAAAAAGGTGACTAAGTAAATTGTGGTACATGCATATGATGGAATACAGAAGTTACAAGTAATGGATTATATTCACTTGATTACATGCAAAATGAACAGAAACCAAAAGCATAATGTTTAGTGAACACATAGGAAACAGTATGATTATTAGTACATTTAGTAATTAAATATTGCCATATATAAGAAATATATGAGAAATTATGAAATATAAAAAATTTATGATATAAGAAAATTATCTTAAGCTTAAATAAACTAAGCCATATGCTACTTTTCAAGGAAAGTTGTATGTCTAAGGAAATATGTATCTAATATCGAGAAAGTAAAATGGGTGGGTTTTTAAAATTTTTTGTACAGATAGATAATAGCCATGTATCATAAACTGGAGTGCATGATAATTAAAGTCTATGTATCAGGGTTTTAAAAAAAGTAAGAAGATGGGGATAAGGTTGAGAGCTTGGGTCTTAGAGGCAGTAGCAGGATTCTTAGAATTTCTGCTCCTGAAGTGCTGCATTGGGCTCTATACAGATGGGAAATGGAGATTTTCTAGGATTCAATTACTACAAGGTATTATTTTCGTAATGCTACTAGAGGTTGCAGACAAGGGAGCAGTCAGCCTGCTAGCTGGATGGTGGTGTGGCTTTTTTTCAATCTGAATTTTATTGCAGTGCTACCTTCCATTCAATTGTAAGAACTAAAGAAAAACCTTCATATGGAAGTCTTAGGCTAAAAATATCCTGCCCATAGAGATTCATGCCAGGGATGGCGCTAGCCACCAGATGTGAAAAATTGAGTAAGACAGAATCACTATCTTCAAAAAGCTCACAATCTAGTGGAACAGACAGAAACATAAATAGATCATTAAAATGAGATGGTATATGCGATCGTAGATACCAGTGATATAAAGTGACTCATTGATACCCATATTCATGAACTTAAAGAGTACCCATAGATGAAGGAGCAGAAAATAAACTGTTGGTTCACTTTTTTTTTATTATGTAAAACTAATGTTTCCAAAATTTTCTGAGAAAAATAGCCTTATACATGATCAGAATGCAGATACAAACAGTATTCACTAAAATAAATTTTAAAAGTTTATATCTCAAATGCACCAGCCTAGGAGGCAAACCCATCACAGTCTTAGCACTTAAACTATGTAATATGCAAATCATTTTCCCAGATGATTTTTTAATTTGAAGGTATGCAAGTTTAATTAAAAAAAAGCAGCTCTTTATTGCTCTGAATACTGGTAAAGCTAAACTATTAGAATAGATATTTGGGGTAAAAAATTTTAATTTGTTTTTTGTTCTTTAGCATGCCAGTTAAGTTATTTTCATGGTTAATGACATTTTAAATACAGAATTCAATTTTCTTCAAGTTTTGTTGATAGTATCAATGCTGGATGGGCAGTACTTTCCTCCCCTTTGGCTTTGATTCATGCCGGTGTCTGAAAAGACAATCAGGCCCTTCATCTGCAAGCTGTGGCTCATTTATATTTGTAGGCACTTACCTCTTGCTTGGAAATAGAAAAAAAGCGATGTCACTATCTTTGGAAGATAGGGAAAATTCACACTATCTTTGTGAAGGGTACTAAGTTGTCCCAACCTTGGAAAAACTATATTCAACTAAAAGAAAGAGCCATATCCTTGCTTCTATGATTGTGGTTTGCTAGAATTAGTACTGCAAAGAATAAGCACTTATAATAAAAAACTCTACCTGAGAGTTCTATTCTATTTTAATTTTTAAATACTGCCCTTTGCCCCCTCACCTCTGGGCTGCACACTCATACACACTGAACCACACAACGCTGGAAAGGTAGAGTGGATTTATCATGTAAGACCTACTCATCTACCCTAGAAGAGTCCAGAGGGCACACCTTTCACCACCACTGTGGTGAACTTGTGAAGGGAGCCCCAGCATCCTGAAGAATCTATAGTCACTCTCCTTTGTAGTTCAGAAATTACAGGGGGAATTGCTACTATTGAAATGGACAACTAAATGTAATGGGGATAACTGAATCCTAGGGTAGCCCTTAATTGCTAAAGGCAGTGTGGGTATGGTTACCATAATGGCCAATAGAGTCAAAGAAGTATTCAGAGTAGTCTTGACTTACATAGACCTGTGGTATTGGCTAGTTGATCATGGTGTCCCTAGCAGTGAAATAGATGGGCAGGCTACTAAACTCTTATTTGATCTGTTAAATGAAAGAGTTCTAGGTCAAGTGAATAGCAATCTAACTGAATCATCAAAGCAGAGAGTCAGGAGCCCTCAATCAATTCTCAGGCTTGAGCCAGTTTATAGACCCAGAACCCCATGAATGAAGTGGAGGCCAGGACTCCCTGATGAAGGGCCTGCTACATTGCCTAAATTTATATTTGTTAATCTTTCTCCCAGTCTTCCTAAAGGATCCCATGGCCTTTTACTAGGGTTCATGTGTATTGAAAAAAGAAGAAAAGAAAACAGTCACACTTTTAGGGGCTGCTCTGAACTGACATTAATTCCAGAAGGTGGAAAATGTCATGGTGGTCTACCAGGCAGAACTGAAGCTTAAGGAGGTAAATGATGAATGAAATTTTAGCCTAGGCCCACCTCACAGTGGGTTCAGTGGGTTCCCAAACTGCTATGGAGTGAATGTTTGTATACTCTCCCCCTGCCCAAATTCATATGTTTGAACCTAATGCCCAGTATGATGGTGTTAAGAGGTGAGGCCTTTTGGGTTGCTTAGTTTGTGGTGCCCTCATAAATGGGATTAGTTCCCTTTTAACAGAGGGCCCCCACAGAACTCCCAAGCTCCTTCTACCTTGTGAGGACATAACAAGAAGTTGCCGTCTGTGAATAGGAAACTGGGCTCTTGGCAGATATCCAATCTGCTGGCATGTTGGTCTTGGACTCCCCAGACTTTAGAACTGTGAGAAATATACTTTTGTTGTGTTTTGTTTTTTTTTTTAAAGATTTTATTTATTTGACAGACAGAAACACAGCCAGAGAGGGAACACAAGCAGAGGGAATGGTAGCGGGACAAGCAGGCTCCCTGCGGCGCAGAGAGCCCGATGCGGGGCTTGATCCCAGGACCGTAAGATCATGACCTGAGCCGAAGGCAGATGCTTAACGACTGAGCCACCCAGGCGCCCCACTTTTGTTGTTTAAAAGCCACCTAGCTTATGGTATTGTTGCTGTAGGAGTTTGAAGGGACTAAGACACAAATCCATCCCTAGTTATCCCTGGTTATTTCCCTAGTTCTGGAATATATGATTGGAAAAGACATATTCAAGAACTGATAGAATTCTACTCTGGCCTTTAAAAATATATGCCTTGGTCTTTTTGGATTGCCATAGTAAAATACCACAGAGTGGGTGACTTAAACAACAGAAATTAATTTTCTTACAGTTCTGGAGGCTAGATATTTGAGATCAGGGTGCCAGCATGGTTGGGTTTGTTGAGGGCTCTCTCTGTGGTTTTCAGATGGCCACCTTCTTGCTGTGTTCCCATGTGAGTTTTCCTAAGTGCATTCATGCAGAGAATGAGCAAACAAGCTCTCTGCTATCTTTTCTTATAAGGACACTAATACTATTATGAAGGTCCCACCCTTATGATCAAATCAGTCTAACCCTATTTACCTCCCAGAGGTCCCATCTTCAGATATCACCACATTTGGGTTAGAACTTCAACATACATTTCAGTTCATAATATTTCACTCCTGGCTCCCTGAAATTCATCCTTCTCACATGAAAAATGCATTCATTACAACCCCAAAGCCCCAATATCTATATATTTACATATGCATATATATGTATAAGTTATAAAAAGAGAGAAGTTTACCATAAGGGATTAGCTAACCTGATTTTAGAGGCTGAGAAGTCCAAGAGGTATAGTTAGCAAGATGGAGACTCAAGAGAGTTGATGGTAAAGTTCCAGTCTGAGACCAAAGCCTAAGAACAGGAGAGCCAATGGTGTTAAGTTCTAGTCCAAATCTAAGACCAAATATAAGTCCAAATCTAAGACTTAGTCTTTGGATTCAAATATTAATCTCAGCCAGAAACATTGTCACAGACACATCCAGAAATTATGTTTAACCAAATACCTTGACAACCCATAATCCAATCAAATTGACACATAAATTAACCATCACAAAACCACCCTGTGTTAACTTGGTGTTCACACACATATCCTTAAACTATACTTAATCTCCAAATAAACACGATAACAAGACTGCAATTTCTGTATAACTGCAAATGCACTAACTCCTTTCCCTGTAGAGATTAAGTCTTTGAGTGATGTTTACAGTTACTCTTGGTATCCCATAACTTAAATCTCTGATGTAAAATTGACAGTACTTAAATATTATGTTATAAAGTCAATAGATCCTTTAATTCAATACAGTATCACTTATTTGTGTTAAGGAGAGGGTAGACATGTCAATGAAATATCCCTTATCTCAAAAACTAGGGGTAGGAAGTGGTACTCAGAACACTGGTTGACCTACTGAGTTCTGATTAATGCACTAGAAGAAAATTTTATGTTATTCTTTCTTTCAAAAAGCACTGCTTCTTGTGAACAAGGCTATGTAAAATATAGCAAATTCGAGAAATAGAAAAAAGAGTGAGGTAAAATGGAGCTAGGGATAAAGTTCTAATTCAAAACATGGCACACCAAAGGGGCAGGGTGTTGAGCACACATTTGCTCCTAAGCTTTCTTTAACAGAGTCTGATTCATAGTTTTCATGAAACAGACATTCTTGGCACTAGGTAGGTCAGATGTAATTTTTTGTGATAAATGATTTAAAATGAGTTAAATTAGTTATTTGATGGTTTAATTTGATTCAATCTTTCACTTTTTAAGTAATTTTTATAATGTTCTGGTAGAGTGAGGAAAAGCCTGGCCTCTGGAGCCAAATTTATTTGGTCCTTGCTCTTTTATTTGTCAGTTGTGTGATCTTAGACTGGTTGCTTCACCTTTCTGGGTCTTACTTTCCCTATTTGTGTATAGATGCAGTAATACCTTTCTTATATGAGGTTAAGATGTATGTAAGTCTCCTTATACTGTACTTAATCCCCCTTTTCTTTCATCTAGAGAATGTGGTAGTTAGTCATAATGCAAACAAATTAATTCTCTGTGAAAACCTGTAAGTGGGGCACAGATTGCGAAATTGTTGGATCAGGTAGTATTAACACCATCTGACTTGTGTTGAATACATGCTTAGGACAAAATAACTACTTGTTTACAAATACACACATTCAAACAAAGATATGCAATTCCATGTGTGTGGAACACCCAGAGCCAGCCCACAGTAGTTTATGTGAAAGTCACTTTTACATATTTGATTCTTCAACATTCTGGCTGACATACCCATTTTATGAAGTATGAATCTTTAGATACATATGTCTTAGATATTGAAGTCTCAAGAAAGTAACTGCAACCTTGCAATTAGGTGAAGAACATTCTTTCTGTAGTGCTTTTGTGCACTACAGGCTTCAGAGAGTTCTTCCTTTAGAATTGTCATGAAGTAATTTTTGCATGGAGTTGAAAATTAATAGGTCATTTATTTAAGACGTGTTATATGCTCGCAAGACCTCAGTTCACTGTATTTTCTCACACCTATCCCTCTACCTTCCTTCACATTTTTATTTAGGTGAAATAGGGTTCAAATTAGCATCCCAGAAACATCTGGGGGCACAAGAAGTTACAAAGGCATTCACGTAGTGTTTTAGTGGATGCCCTTGACCTAGTAGTGGTGGAATTAAGTGAGTTATGTGATTATATGAATAAAATTGCAAATCTCTTCCAATCCAAGATGGTGGAATCATATCTTTCTGCCATTATGATTGCCTTTCTGCATATCTACCTTTCCCCTTTGCAGCAGTTGGCTTAATTTGCTATATCTTAGGAATGACTCTGATAATTGTTATAGGATGTATCTATTAGGGTCAACTTGAACACCAAACTACAGTTTGTTGGACTCTAACCACTGATGAAGTATCTTAAATGAAACCTGCTCTGATTATTGTGTGATATTTAGGCTCATGTTTTGGCTTATTTTTCTGTACATTTCAAAACACTATGACATTGATGTATTGCCTCAGAAAGGCAAAAAAGGATATCAGATACTGTTGTGAAGGTGTCAGTTTGAAAACACCACAATATTCCCATATTTTGTAAGAACCAGCAAAAGAGTAAACTACGAAAGAAGTGATTCAAAAAATGTCTTTTAATAAAAGTTTAAAGTCTTCAAAATATATTTGCCCCTGGAGCAAACTTTTTTCATTTAATATTGTGTCTGTTAATTAGTGCTTCAAATTTGCAAATTCTTTATTGGTTTATATCAATGTAATACCCAAAGCTCATCTCATTGCCAGATTTGAATGAAATATGATCCTGTTTATTCTATTAAAATGAAGGCTTGAAATTGTTACCCAAATGCCACAGGAATTCTTGCCATTTTCTCATCAAATTCCTCATCAGATTTTTTGTTAAAGTCACATTGTTTTAGATTTTGTGCCTTGGCATTTAAATGAAATTCAATGTGCCCCACTGGAGGAAACATCTGTAGGGACATATTATGTACAATATCCATTCCAATCAAGCAGGAGTGTACTGAGTGCCTGAATGAGGAGCTTATTCTTGCTTCACTTTCCTCTGATGTGGCTATTGAGAAGATCTATAAGAGAGGGAACATTTATAAAAATTAAACCAGTGGAGCACAGTATTTTAAATGCTGAAATCAAATACTTTTTAAAGGCACAATATCAGTTTCAGTGAATGGATTCCTGCATCTTTCTTTTGATGTAACAGACTTTATGTATTTATATATATAGCATCTGATCCAGACTGGACAGCTTATGGAGTAATTAGGCGATGATGATTTTCAAGGTCTCTGTGCCCCAGTAAGCTCGTGTTTACTTGATTTCAACAACCTACCATGTCCCTCAACAGCCAGCCTTAGTTCAGACATTCTGTATAACCTTTTGTGTTTGAATCTGACACAAAAACATGTAACTAGTGCTGTGTCTAAGTGGTCAAGGGATGGGGACAGTTCCTGTTCTCTCTATAGAGCACACATTAATGGAAAATTTCCAAAATGGTTCTTGGGAAATGATCAGAACATGATGTCTAGAACTCCTATAAAATGGGGATAATTATTAAACTGACCCCATGGGGCTTTAAGGTATATAAAGATCGAAATAAATTACGTGTGCTAAGCACTTAGACCATGACACATGGTAAGTGCCTACTAAATATTAACTATTATTGTTATTACTGTCAGAGATGACTTCATAGAAGAGATAGGTTTGGAACTGGCTGGCGTTTTCATCAGCCTCAGATTCAGGCATTCACATACCAGGAATAGCTTGCACAATGGTGTGAATGTAGGGAAGCAGAATGTGTACCAAGAGAGGGTCACTAGACCAGTTTAGTTTTTGCTGAAGGCTCATAGTTATTGTCAACATCAAGTATACAGCCTATTAACGTATAAGCCACAGAACGACATGCCTGAATACAAAGAGAGCCGTGTAGTTTCAACCTAGACAATGCTCTATTAGGTGTGTTGTACATAAAAGAGATATTTCATTTCTAGGTACTTCAGTGTATAATTAAGTAACTGAAACACTGTATCGTAAACAACATGAACCATTCAGCAACCTCCTGTCAAAATGCACTTAGATTCCTGTTGGAAGACAGAGCTGCTTCTGAAAGAAATAACTCAATCTCCCAGTAAATACCAAAGTGAACCATTCTCTCATCTCTTCACTGCTTTGGTCCCTGCTTACTTTTGCTATAGTTATGACTTGAATTATGGCATGAATATGGAATTATGTCTTTACAGGTAGGAGCAGGTCATGTGACACATTATAAAGTGTAAATTATAATTCTCATTTCTTTCCTGCCTTTTACAATTTCTTTCAAATCCAGGGCTCACTTTTGTTCATTCTGTTCATTCAACTCTAAATTTAACTCTTACATGTTAAATTTAGACAGTGCTGGATTATGTAAAATTATATCAGTTTCCTAACATTACAACCTACTGGAGGTCTTAATATGTTAATGAACATTTTAAATCTATAAGAATAAGATGCAGTGTGTGTGGTTTCTGACACTCATTGGCGTGGAACCTCTTTTCTATGTAACATGCCAAACCTCTGCTTTGGGAGAGGGTATCCTATCCCTACCTTTTGGGATAGGATGCTCAGTCTTATGATCTTAGAGTTGATGGGATATTTATTTAACAATGATGATTGTTAAATGATGATTCTAAAAATGAACACTGTATTTTAAAATTATTTCAATTTTGTGAGAGTGTAGTACTTACATAGCTTGGTTCATCTAAGAAAATAAAGCATTTCCACTAGACTTGTGAACTCCTGAAAAGTAGGATCACTCATCTTTGGAACCTCTGTATCATTCATAACAACTCTCTGGAAATGCTCTTTATAGAATGTGGATGGCCAGCAGCCATTTTATTTTCTCTGCTACACAGAAGCTAAGAGAAGAGGAGGAGGAAGGAAAGGAAGGAGGAGGAAAAGAGGAAAAGAAGGAAAAGAAGGAAAAGAAGGAGGTAGATGACACTGTTTTAGTTCCTGGGTTTAGCTATACCTGAAGCCAGTATACTCCAGACTTTTAATTTATATGAACTTATTAAATTTCTTCTTGCACTTAAGCCAAGTTTTTTATACTTGAACTGATTTTTTTTTTACTTATAACCAAAAGTGTCCTTATATATCAGAATTACAGTCAACGGATTCCAAATTACAAAATTGGTTAAGTAGAGGCAAGATATAGCAAGCAGTGTGAGGATTCTCCCGTGAATGACTAATGTGAGTGTAGCAGGCTGAGAGTTGACACCCCAAATCTATTCTTTTATTACTGTCATAATCCAAATGATTTTTCCAGGTGACAAAGTGTCCAGTTAAAAAACACAATTCCTTCCTTTGTTGTTTGGGGGTGGAAACATGATGCAGTTCAGGACAATGAGATATAAATACAAGTCTCAGTGTTAGACATTCAGGGAAGTTCCTTAGGTGAGAGCCAGGCTCAGCTGGCATGTGCCTTTCACCTTGCCCTTCCCCCTTCCTCCTGTCAGTGCCAGCATCATAGTGTCTGAGACAACACAGACTGGGTCTGTGCCCCAAGCATGTGATGAAGCAGAGATACAAGGCATTGTACCAATAACATCACGGCACTGCCACACCAGCCCAGGGCTTTTAACCTTCTGACCTCTTATTGTGTGAAAACAAACAAACAAGTCTCTACTTGCCACCCTAAGTTCAGTTTTCTGTTGTGTGTAGTTGAACCTGCCTTGGAAATGATACAGCAAGGAAGCTCCCTAAACTGTTGCCAGTGTGTCCTGGGACATCAATGCCTGGGGGGTTAGAGGAAGGAAGTGTAGACAATATTGGGTTAGTGGAGGTGGTTGATGACTTCTTGCAGTCTTTATAAGTCCTTTAAGAAAATCCTCAGTCCAAGCCAGTCCTCATAGACATTCTGACCAGAAAAAGTCAGGCAATTTTGTGTCTTGTAGATGAAATCCAGTGATGCAGTTAGTATAGTGCTGACCCACCACGAAAATTAGCTGGATGAAAAATGGACATTTAGGGTGAGGAGCCCTGAAAACAAACTTGGATGAATTCAAGAATTTAATTGACTCAGCCTTGGGCTTGCAAGGGGGGTGTTTTGATATGTTAGCTTGACTAAATAGCTCTACCACAATATTGCTCAATTATATGTCATGCTCATTATTGAATCTGTTATTTCATACAAGTTAAAAAATTCTTTCTGTTGTTTTTGTCCTATCTTGGTAGTATGATTATTTGAAATATTCTGTTCATAATGCCGTGGTAAAAAGCATAGACTTTGAGGGAAATTCCTTGAATTTGAATCCCAGGTTTGCCACTTACCTTGCCATTTGGTCTTGGGCAAATTACTAAACCTCTTTGTGCCTTAGTTTCTTCATCTGTAAAATGGGGATAATAATTGTACCTGCCTTATGGAGTTGTTATGAGGCTTGAAAGTGCTAACTCATGTTAAGCACTTAGCATATGCCTAACTTTAGGAAGCACTAAATACCAACTGTTATTTTTTTAGTATTATACCTGAAAAAAGCTTTTTTTTTTTAAAGATTTTTTATTTATTTGACAGAGAGAAACACAGTGAGAGAGGGGGAACACAAGCAGAGGGAATGGTAGCGGGAGAAGCAGGTTTCCTGCCAAGCAGGGAGCCCGATGTGGGGCTCGATCCCAGGACTCTGGGATCATGACCTGGGCCGAAGGCAGACGCTTAACGACTGAGCCACCCAGGCGCCCCTGAAAAAAGCTTTTTGACTTTACTTTGAATTTAAAATGTAAAATTGTATTTTACAAAGTTTCATGGTTTCATATTTGGAGTACCTGATGAAGGTGTTTCTTGAGGCTAGGAAAAAAATTGTTCTGAGGGCCTAAATTGTCTATGTGTCCTGCTTTGGGGATTTATCCCCTCATGTGTCCTAGGTAATTTCTCTACAGGGGTTTAGGAAAGGTGATAGGTTTCACACAGAGGGAAACACAGAGAGATGTATTTGTTTCTTTCAGCCTTTGTATTTTAGGGCACACTAATAAAATCTGTCTCCTGGATAAAAGAAGCTGGCAGCTTTGGGGTGTGCACGAAATGCCCCTCCATCTAAGTGGACCTACATTTGTCTCTATATGCAAGCAGGTGTGTAAGCATACCTCTGTACGTAGCCACCAGCAGGGTGCACACTGGTGGAAATTCTCACTTGGCTGTCATAATGGCCCTTTCCAGGTAAGGGCAGCTCTTACCTGAGAAGCACTCTACCTGACAGAAAACCATCTTGATGAAACACACTCCAGGACAGATCAAGGTCAGAGATGGAAAATTACCCTGTTCTCCTATGACCTCTCTTCTGCTGTAGCCCCTTCAGTTTTCTTATTTCTTCCCTCTTAAAGATATATTGAAATCAAATTCAGTTTTTTTTCTTTTGTCCTGTGTAGTCAGGGCTGACAGGGGTCCAGGCATTTTATATCTCCACTAGGTGTTGTCTTTTTTCATCCAATAATAATAATAAGCTCATCAGGATTAGTTACTAGTACATCCAATCATAAAGCAGTGATATTGAGAGATTAATGAAATTGTGTTTCCACGGTGCTTTTATTACCTAGAGTTTTGCCCATTTTCTTCCCTATGCGTTCAGTTCACACTATTCAGATAGTTCTTTCTGGGTAGAACATCCAAATAGATCTTAAATATTGGTCTTTAAAGTATTCAGCTAATGACCAAGAATTAGTAAAGTAATAGTTACTTGTTTATTTACGATTTATTTATTTATTTTTAGTGAGGGGGGAGGGGCAGAGGGAGAGAATCTTAGGTAGACTCTGAGCTGTGCATAGAGATGCAGGGCTCGATCTCAAGACCTTGTGATCGCGACCTGAGAGGAAACCAAGAGTCAGATGCTTAGCCAACTGCACCACCCAAGTCTCCACAGAGTGATATTTAAGTACTAATTAAATATACATACATGTTAATATATTTGAATGCATGTGGTTGAAATTAGTTTGGTCTTTGACACCCCTTGTGGCACCAGATATAGTGGCCTGGCTTGACACAGTGTTAGGTTAGGTTAGGTTTCCAGAATTATGTCTGCAGACAGAATAGCTCTGTCTCTGGGCCGGATACTCATAACTGTATCATAACTCATAACTGAGAAATAGCTCTCACCTCTGGGCCGGATACTCATAACTGAGCTACTCATGTGGCTACCAAGGGCTTCATCAGAAGATAACAGATATTTGAGGAAAATAATTTCTTGTGTAACTCCTGGATGAATAAAAAAGTATCCATTTAGGTAAAAATATTATAAGGAGGAAAATTTAAACAGGTAAGATCTTTTTATCATGGAGGTGAGGTAGTGTTACTTCTCGTTAACTTGTATGAGGTCATGGCTTTGATTTAGATGTTACTCATCTAGATGTTACTAGATGTTACTCATCTCTTTTTGATGAAGATTCTCTGGTATGTGTTTCAAAATATTTCCAACCTTGAAGGATAGTTACTTTAGAGACATGAGATTTGGTTTTTCAAGGAAGCACAGGTACTCTTATCTTCTTAAGAATAGTTTCTCCATATCAAAAGTATTCCCTACTCTATTGCTTCTTAATGTAAAAAATAATAATTTACATCACACCAACCAGTGAACATGGGTCAGTGATAAACATGATCACAGATAGCATTTAGATAGGCTTAAAATCATTTACGTGAAAATCAAGTTGTGGCTGGGCTTTCCTTTCTTTCCTTTTCTCTTTTTTCTTTTCTTTTCTTTTCTTTTCTTTTCTTTTCTTTTCTTTTCTTTTCTTTTCTTTTCTTTTCTTTTCTTTTCTTTTCTTTCTTTTCTTTCTCCTTCCTTCCTTCCTTCCTTCCTTCCTTCCTTCCTTCCTTCCTTCCTTCCTTCCTTCCTTCCTTCTTTCTTTCTTTCTTTCTTTCTTTCTTTCTTTCTTTCTTTCTTTCTTTCTTTCTTTCTTTCTTTCATTTCCCTTTTACTGGAAACAACTGATAACATTGCTTTGAAAAAAAATAAAATAAACATATTTGGGAAAAAAAGAATTAATTACCAAAATCTAATATCCAATAAATGTAGTCTGGAAAAAAATTTCATGGGTGGCTGATTGTAACGTTAAATGGAGGTAGAAAGGTAGAGGAACAAATAATGTTGTTGAGTCAGATTTTTCTTCTCCTTTTATTCATACACTCATTGAAAGAGCAATCGAAGGAGAGCCATGAACTAGGAAGACTTAGGTCCTCATGAGAAACAAATCGGAGGCATTAGGTAGCATCATAAAAAAGCCATTTAGTACATTGACTTCGTGTATTTAAAGATTATGAGATTTTACAGTAGTTGGGTTATAAAATATCAATTTAGAGCAACAGCAAATTTCCTGATATTCATTTCAGTTTATAGGCAATTCCTGTTACGACACAAATGTATGGGCTTGGGTGACCAGGTTCTCTGGGCCAGTGCTGCATTTTCCTTTGGGCTGGGGGCTTGGGGGGATTCTCAATGGCTTTTACCCAGAAAATCAGTGGTCTAAAATTTTCCTCTTTAGTCAAGCCATTTGTATTGTAGGAAGTTTTAAAATAGTCCCATTATTTACTGGCGCTCTCACAGTTTTTTCCTTTATAGCTTCTAGGCCAGCAAGGAGAAGGGGGAATATCAAGGATGCTGAGTTTACATGATCCCACTTCGGGGGTTTATGTAGACTCTGAATCCTGTATATCACTAATTGCAATAACTAAAAATAAAGTGTGACTAAAAGAATACTGCCATTATGAACCACTTGCTATGTTACTATTCAGATGAAGAGTCCTTTTGGTTCATACCTCATTGCAAAATTAGGGTATTTTTTCTTCCCCTTCCTTGAAGATGTATGCTTATTGAATGTATTAAAATTCCTAGCTAATTTTTTCAGGGGGAAAAAACCCTGAGGCAAATGTAAAACCAGTAGCTACAGAAAGCTGGAGAATCAGATGTCTGCTGGGCAAATTGACAGAACTCATTAATCTTCGAAGCAGTGTGCTACAGAGTCTGTCCTTTCATGCACCTGCCCAAGCCGAAAGTAATTACACGATGGCACTATTAATACTGAAGAGCTTGAGTGGGGAGAGGGTTATCTTCTCTTCTTAGTAATTGATTGCCAGCTGATTAGTGGACAACATTTTTCTTGCAGCATAATTGCCTTTGTGCTATTGTAGCCTCTCTGACCTGGGTTTAGGTCATCTCACTGATTTTGAGGCCCTGGCAATAGCATCACAGCCCTGAAGGTAATGAACTGGAACTCAATCACTGCAAATTCCCCAAACAGTAGATGCCTAGTTAAATATATTTCAATGATATCCCAAATAAAGCAATCATACCAAAGATCACATTTTTAGAATTCCATTTGGAAAAGTGTGTATTTGAGAAGGAATAAATGGAAATCATGATTTGGGCCTTTTCACCTTTAACGGCTGTGATGGACCCATCAGAAACTAGTTCTGTGGGATTTGTCTTGTTGTTGTTATTAATTCTCTATTTATTAAAAAGGGTCCTGCAGTTTTACAACCCCAGCTCAGGCGTGGCCTTGGAGAGAGACTACAGGGCCAGCCTGGCAGCCTCTTCACCACATCGACACTGAGCTCACCCGTTTGGCTGCACCCTCTGCAGGCTGTGGCATCCCCTGATGTCGGGGTAGGCGGAGGAGGTATTGAGGATGGACGAGCACAAATCTGAAGATTCACAGAACATGGCAGGCACACCTGACTGACATGGCAGTAAATCGTCCTATACAGCTTTAAGAATAGTTAGGACACAGTGGAGTTCAAGTCCAGGAGAACTGGATGGTAATTGAATACAAAGGTTGCTGGCCTCACCCACAGCCTGCCGGGATGGACCTTGTTTGAGCTCTGCCTGAATTCTGTCACCTGGGCAGGTAAGAACCCGGAGGGCCAGGAAGAGCCGAGGGTGTTGCCAGAGTCTGAGTTTGTTGGCACCCTCTGATGATCCTGTGCTGGCTTTCTCCAAACCAAGCTGAAATGCTGCTGGAGTCCTTTTGTCCCAATCCGGCCCTGAGGCCCAGTCAGAGGCAGAGAATATTGGCTACACTTATCCTGGTTCAAGGTGGGGCATATTTCTTCCACCTGCAACACAATGAATGTAGACAAGTCCTTCTGGGAATAAAAAGCTGCTAATAAGAGCTACCCCTTGGCCTGCCCAGCCAGCCCCTCGCTGGCATCAGGGGAAACTAAGGCACTTCTGTGGGATTTTTAAGGACATCATGGACAAATGCTGGTGATATTCTTAGCTAACATTTTGGCCTTGGATTTAAGACAGCTGAAAACAAACTCGAGCCCAAGCACAGAGTTAGATTTTAATACCATCTTATTGCATGGTAGCCATAAATATAAAATAATGACCTCTTTCTTATCATAAAAATATTTGATTATGTACCTTTATGCCCTGTATAAGATGCCAGGCTAAGAAGGGGGGAAAGTAGAAAGTATCTGTTTTAAATCTATGAGTGTAATAGTTCAGCAAATTGTAAGTGAATGAATAGTCTAGGCTTTCCATCTAAATGTCAGTGATGCCAACAGGGTTTCCTTTGGTTCCCATGGGTAACCTTCACATTTATATGGCTAGAAGGAAAAATATAATCCACTGCCTAACTTTAACATCATCAAGGAGCACATCTCTAAACTTTTAAAGGTGAAAAAGCAACCATATGGAAGAGAATTTGGTAATCATTAAAACAAGTTTGTTGTTCTCGGTCAAGGTGGTCAAAATTTTCCTGATGTGAAAATTGAGATACAAATAGGATCCTTGTAATGCCAACCATCTCCATTTCTTTAGCCAAATCTTGCTATGCAAAAGCTGAGTATACTTAACAATATTTGCCCATATTTCTAATCAGGATCACTAACCCAGGAAAGCAATGTTACTAATTTAGCTAGTCATTTAGCAGCATTACTAAATTTACATTTCAAGTCTCAAAGAGGTACAAGAAAGGTGGGTACTAGAGCCCACCATCCTAAACCAATGGGTGTGGTATTGGCTACAAGCAGCTAACTTATTCTCAGCTGTTGTCATCTGTGAATGCTTACAAATTGATTGTTCTTAAACAGTTTTGAGGAGTTTTACGAGTATTATTAGTCCTAACGTAACAGGAACAGCAATGTTGCAAATTCTAATCAGGAAAGGTTATGATACAAACAGAGTTGAGATAATTAAAAAGTGGGAAGGGATAAGACAACAAGTATCATAATTCATTGTGAATTAGTCATTTGACAGCAAGAAAATTCTGAAATAGAGTCAGCTGTAATATGAAAAGTACAGCATGTGTATATTCCACTAATAAGAAATGAAAAAATGTGATTGATGGAAAATATTTGGAGTGTGTAGCTAGAAGATCAAAGTAAATACTAAGTGCACATTAGCTTAATGTAAATTTAGTGGATGGTTAAGAATTTAAGAACCTAAAAGCTAAACATTGTGTACCACTGATGAAACTTTCATCAAGCCCTGGATGGAACTTATTCCAGTCTGCACAACATCAAAGTGAGTGGTCAGTCCATTGAAGAAGGAACTGTAACTGCTGAGGAGAGTTCCCTATTACCCTGGCAGTGATTATCATGAAGAGGGTTATTTGCCTCAGTGGACCTTCAGTGTAGGTGAAAGTCATCTATTTTAGAAAAAGATGACTGATAAGATGATGTAAACAAGGTTTTAAGCTATGATGGGGCCACTTCAATCTCCTATTTCATGGAAATGATATGAAACTATAGTTGAAACCCCTCATGCTTTTTATACAGGCTATTCAAGCTCCCTTCAGAATATTGTTGAAGATCTATTATTTATTTTATTTTATTTTATTTTATTATTTTATTTATTTATTTTTTAAAAGATTTTATTTATTTATTTGACAGAGAGAGAGATCACAAGTAGGCAGAGAGGCAGGCAGAGAGAGAGGGGGAAGCAGGCTCCCAGCTGAGCAGAGAGCCCGATGTGGGGCTCAATCCCAGGACCCTGGGATCATGACCTGAGCCGAAGGCAGAGGCTTTAACCCATGGAGCCACCCAGGTGCCCCTTCCATTTTTCATTTAATGATCATCATTTTAATGTCTGGATTGTTTACCAATGACCAAATACTTAATTTCATAACCAGTGGGCTAGGGTTTCATTTACTTTTGATTTAAGAAAGATTATCTGAGAGTTGTTGTTAAAAATGACTAAGTTAGGGCATTTTTAAAATTTCTTCCCCTCAAAATCCACTAATAAAAACTATGAGAATGTTATTAGAAAAAGAAACATTCCATTAAAAAAAAATAAAGTGTCAGCTACAATTGAGCTCTCACATAAATAAGCATACCTACCTCGTGTGGTTTGAATGGGAGATGAGGAGGAGGCTAAGAACCCATGTTCTCAGTTCAGTGCCACCCAAGTTCACCCAAGTTCAATGCCAACTTGAACCTGGAGCAAATCCTATATTTGCCTAAAATTAAGTGTCTTTGATCTGAAAGAATCATATCTAAGGATAATTTTTCACTGGAGATGAAATGAGGATGTGGGTGGGCCAAGAAAAAATAGGGAAATAACTCTGTAGAAATTTAGTTTAATATCGCAGAACTTCAAGTTAGTAGTGAAGGAGCCAACATGTTAACAAACCATCTTACTCTTTATTTTCTCCTAAAGAGGTGGTACTATAGGTGATGGAGAGATGGTGCAAGTTGTGGTAAAGGGGATGCTTTATAGTTTAAGGAGCCAGAAGAGTCTGAACATTGACATTTTAATTATACAGTGAGCAGACCAACCCTAATGTCTTTTCATTATAAGCATCACTTTAGCATATTCCTTAAAATATTGCTGAAAAGGTGCTATTTTTTGCAAAGTGTGTTTAGGTACAGCAGGAATTCCCTTTGCTTATCCCTAGCCACACCACTTCTCCAGGCAGTAACTTGTTAAGAGGAGTGTTTGAGACACATCCCATGGGAGCTGCTCACTGCTTTGACTTAACTCTCTTTTCATGCCTTCACACATTCTTCCATGAATAGCCAGCTACATTTTAAGATGAGTAATAATCACAGAATAAATAAATATAAATTAGTCTTATATGTGGCATGGACCTACATATGTAAACTATAGAATAAAAGAGAAAAATAACATAATCTGAAGGCAAATGAAAAACATACTGTAGGAATGATGAAATTGGAAACGGCAAAAATTTCAGGCTTAAGAAAATTCAGGCCACTGATTTCTCTTTGAAAAGAGTTCAAAGAGGGGCGCCTGAGTGGCTCAGTGGGTTAAAGCCTCTGCCTTCAGCTCAGGTCATGATCTCAGGGTCCTGGGATCGAGCCCCGCATTGGGCTCTCTGCTCAGCAGGGAGCCTGCTTCCCCTGTCTCTCTGCCTGCCTCTCTCTGCCTACTTGTGATCTCTCAGTCAAATAAATAAATAAAATCTTAAAAAATAAAATAAAATAAAATAAAATAAAATAAAATAAAATAAAATAAAATAAAATAAAATGTTAAAAAAATGAAATGAGTTCAAAGAAAAAAAATTAAAACTGGTTGAATGAAAAGAGAGCTTGTAGTGTTCAGGAAAGAAGTATATGAGAAAATAAAAACACTGCAAGGATAAAGCCATATGAAAAGAAAAAAAATGAGTAAACATGACCAAAAAGACAACTCTATAAAGACTATAAAAATGGGACAGAAAAAATATATTTAATATATAAAATATGTACCATATGTACTATATAAGATATATTTATATGTTTAAAATATATTTTATGTATCTTTATATATATAAAATAATATATAAAATAATGTAATAGTAGGTAAGTTTCCTGAAATAAATCCCTGAGTATATAGATAAACAGGATTTGTTCTGTCCTGGAAAACAGTTGATATAAAAGTATCCACAGAAAGATATATCCTAAAAAACTTCAGGGATAAAGAAAGAATCTTTCTATCTTTTTATAGATAGATATTCTATCTATATATATTATATATATATAATATATATATAATATATATTATAGATATAGAATATCTATAATATCTATTCTAGAAAAGAATATAGATATTCTTTTCTATCACGGGAGGAAAAGTTATAAAACAAAAATGTATACGACATGATATTAGGTTTGCCTCAGTCTTTCGACAGTAACATCCAGTGCCAGAAGGGAGTGGGCAATATCTATAAATTTGTGAAGGAAATAAAAATACCATCAAGGAATTTTATACCCAACCATCTTATCCTTCAAGCTTAAAGTTAAAGCATTCTCAATATGCAAGAACTCAGGGAAGAAAACATTCATGAACACTCACTGAAAAAGTATTAGGTAATTGCAGCCAACCAAAACAGATCAAAATTAAAAACTCATGAATAAAGAAACCATAGTTAGTTGAAAGGACTGCTGTGAAGCTTTGAAAAATAAGAAAGAATAACTGAAAAATTCTCGGGAATATTGATTGGAGAACAGAATGTAAATGTTATTAATTGTGATATAGTAAAATGAATAATAATTAATAAAATTTGGTGATATGGGGAGGAATTGGTAGAAGTGGGAATATAGGACAATAGAGACTACCTAATCAGAAGCACAGCTTTTAAAAAACTGATTGTAACATTTCAATATTTTTCACAATCTCTTCAATGAGTGGTGCTGGGAAATTGGACAGCTACAAGCCAAAGAATGAAACTGGACCACTTTCTTATACTGTACCCAAAAATAAACTCACAATGGATTAAAGACCTAAAAGTGAGTCTTAAAACCATAAAATCCTAGAAGAAAACAGGTAGTAATTTTTTTGATATTGGCTATAGATACATTTTTCTAAATATGTCTCCTCAGACAAGGGAAGCAAAACCAAAATTAAACTATTGGGACTACAACAAAATAAAAAGCTTCTGTACAGCAAAGGAAGCAATCAACAAAATAAAAGAGCAACCTACTGGATGGGAGAAGATATTTGCAAATGATATATCCAATAAAAATTTAACATCCAGAATATATAAAAAGTTTATACAATTCCACACCAGAAAAACCCAAGTAATCTAATTAAAAATGGGCAGAGGACATGAATAAACATTTTTCTGAAGAAGACATATGGATGCCCAACAGATACATGAAAAGATGTTCCACATCAATAATCATCAGGGAAGTGCAAATCAAAACCATAATGAGATGTCCTCTTACCCCTGTAAGAATGGCTAAAATAAAAAAGACAAGAAACGACAAGTGTTGGCTACACTGTGGAGAAAAAGGAGCCCTTGTGCACTTTTGGTGGGAAGGCAAACTGGTGCACTTTGGAAAACAGTATGGGGGTTCCTCAAAAAATTAAAAATAGAAACCCCAGGGTGCCTGGTGGCTCAGTGGTTTAAGCCTCTGCCTTCAGCTCAGGTCATGATCTCAGGGTCCTGGGATCGAGTCCCACATCGGGCTCTCTGTTCATTAGGGAACCTGCTTCCCCCTCTCCCTCTGCCTGCTTCTCTGCCTACTTGTGATCTCTCTCTCTCTCTCTTTCTGTCAAATAATAAAATCTTTAAAAAAAATTAAAAAAAAAGAAACCCCATAAAACCCAATAATTCCATTGCTGGCTATTTACCCAGGGAAAATGAAAACACTAACTCAAAAAAGATATATACACCCCTATGTTTATTGCAGCATTATTTACAATAGCCAAGACATGGAAGCAACCCAATGTCTATTGATACATGAATGGATAAAGGAGGCGTGGTGTATATATATATACAATGGATTATTGCTCAGCCATAATAAAGAATGAGATCTTGCCCTTTGCAACATGGATGAACCTAGAGGGTATTATGCTCAGCGAAGACAGAGAAGACAACTTGTCATTCTAGGTGGCTACTAGATGTTTAAAAAATACTTCTCTTGCTCCAAACATGTTTTTGTTTTGTTTTATTTTATTTTTTGTTTTTTTTGTTTTTTTGGTATCCCTTCTTTGGAATTGCCTCTGTAGTCACACAGGATAATTAGTTGTATTATTTACAGTCATTTATTTTTGAAACCTAAAACATTGTTTTAAATCAAAACCTTTAGCTTGATTACCTTCTTCTTTAGCCTCACACACACATCCAACTGCATTTTAGTTGTATTAAACTGCGTGTACATCCAAAGGACAAAGTTTTGCCAGCTTTAAGAATATTCAAATGAAATTATTTCAGAGGGGGAGTGGGAAAAGTTTAGTTAATCCTTAAGGCTATAAACAATTCTCTCATTTATGGGCCTTTTTGAGAGATGATGTTGAATTAATATTTCAACTATTATTTTTCTTTACTATTGTAAAGCCCAAATTCTGTGAAACTTGTTTTCCCAACAATTATCACATACCAAGTAATTTCTTTGAAAGAGTTGCATTTCCTAAATAGCAAAAACTTATTGCCTTGTCTATCTAGTATGGCTACCTCCCAATCTCACTTACTGAAGGAGTATTTCTCTTCTTTCAAGAGTCCCCCCCCCCCATTTTAACTAGAGTTTGTTTTTACACGGCCCTATGCCCCTGACAACAGTTAATCTGTCAGTGGGGGTGAGGGAACATGACACATAACCTGCTTAAATGATCATAGCTCATTTGTCCAGAGTTGAGTACCAGACCCAAGATGGGCCATTTAGAGTTCTTCCCTAATTTTTTTTTTTTTACCTTGACCTGAGGAAATACATATCAGATGGCAAAGTGGGATGCTGTGGGGATTGATAGCTGCCTGCTACCACACTTACCTCATATTTGCCAACATGTGGAAGACTCTGATCTTTGATGAGTGGGATAAAATTGGCATGGACGAAAAATCAGATGATGATGGAGAATGGGAATCCTAGCATTGCTTAAGTTCCTGGTTGCATACTTTTGAAGTCTACCTGTACTGTACCCCTACTTCTGCAGTTTGGTCACTTACCCATTCCTTAGAGTTCTGGAGTCAAATATATATATTCCTGTTGACTAGTTTGAACTTGTTTTCTGTTGCTTACATTCAAAAGAGTTCAAAATGAGTTAGTGAATATTCTCCTTTTAGTGCTTAAAGTACTAAGACATTTTGCCTCTTTAAAAATTACATGTGTCTGGGGCACCTGGGTGGCTCAGTCGGTTAAGCATCTGACTGCAGCTCAGGTCATGATCTCAGGGCCCTGGGATCAAGCCCCGCATCGGACTCCCTGCTCAATGGGGAGCCTGCTTCTCCCTCTGCCTCTGCCCCTCCCCCTACTCATGTGCTCTCTCTCTCAAATAAGTAAAATCTTTTTTTAAAAAAAATTACATGTGTCATTCTATCACATTCATATTCACAATCTACTGAAAAAGTCAGGGAAGTCCCAGTGACATTACAAATTTCCCAATTAGAAGTGATTTCTGAGTCAAAGAAGAAAGAGAACTGAGGATAGACACTGAAGAGCTTTGGGGATTGATGGTGTACAGGGTGACTAAGGAAAAGGAGGATACAGAGACAGGTTACTTTCCAGAGAGTGAGTTCTGCTCTCATACATATACCTCTCTCTCTTTGGAATGTAACATTACATTCACTTAAAATTTTTTTTGTTATATGTATCAAATCTATACATATGGCAATAAATAATACAAATATGTCAGTCTCCCATCAATTCTCTCCCTTCTCAGTAAGTCCTAATCCCAAGAGTCAATCTCTTTAAAGTATTTGCCTTTTCTTTTGGTGCATCCTTTCAAAAGACTAGATAACATATTTCTGTTTCTGTTTCAGGATTCATACATTTTTTGGCAATATCTATTAGCTCTTTGAAACAAAAGATGAGGATCTGGCTCATTTGCTCCACCTTCCCTTCCCCAAATAGATGATTTTATATAATATTTAGTTCTTGCTTTGTCTTTGCTACTTTAAATAATATCCTTAAACATTATTTCTTTCTTCACCAATTTCCTCTAGTATCTCTTGACTCCTAAATTTTAAGAAGAAATTATTATTCCTACTGGTTCTTTCTCCTCTCTTTCCCCTTTCACACACTATTTTCTGTCAACTTCACTTGTATTTTTGCATTACTAAGACTGGTAGCAATATACTTCAGCCTACAGTCACAATCAAGTATTCCATTCTTCATGGAATAAAACAGAAAAGTTGAAAAGCAATGAACAGTATTTGAGTGATTATGGCTATTGTTTAATGTTGGTTCAGCTAGGGTGTTAAATTTCCTTCTCTAAAGTACTAAGTGGTTATAAGAAGAAGTACCTGGGTTACAAGAGGAAAACCTTTCCTTGTAATAATTATAAATGAAATATTTTTTTCTTGAATGCCATCAATTGCTTTAATTCTTGCCTTACTTTGTTTCATATTTGGAAGATGACTAGTTGGTACATATCCTGAATTTTTGACTTGCCTTTCTTTTTATTTATAATTTATTTGATTTGCTTTTCCCTTCCCATTTAAATTATACTTTCTCTTCTGTCAAACTCTTTTTCTTTCCTTAGGCTACTTTGTAGAATCTTCTGTCCTCCTATTTTAAGCTGAATGTGTTAATGTGCTGCCATCATCCCAAGACTTCTTTTGACCGCTCTCCTGGCTGGACCTGGGGTTTCTGGATCTGCTTTCTTTATATATTCCCTTATTTTTTTTGAGACATATCCTTAAGTAACTTTTTTGAAAAAAAGCATATGTGAGAGATAAAATTTCTGGATGCTTATATATCAGGAAGTGTCTTTATTTTTCTTTGAAGCTTGAAAATAGGCTAGTCGAATATAAAATTCAAAGTTGAAAAAATTTTTCCTCAGAATTTGTTTCCTTATACTTATTCAGGGGATCTTTTCAATCTAAAGATTTCCTTTTTTCAGTGCTAGAAAATTCTCTTATATCTTTGATAATTTTATTTTTTCCCCATTTTCCTCCATTATTTCTTCGTGGGATTATATCAGTTAAGTACTTTAATCATAAATTTGTGTTCTGGCCCTCTTACCTTACCTGTTATCTAATATTCTTTTCCTTTTTGTATTGTAGTCTACTTTCTCAGAGACTGTTTTCAGTCTTGGAAATTTTAAGCCCTTTGGTGTTTTGGCTGGAGTTCAGTACTGGGGATTGGGGAGGAGAATTATGACTACAAATATGCCTTGTGTAGGTATTCAATTAATACCCCAGTTTCAACCCACTTCTTACTCCTTGCTCTGCCATGCCTTCTGACTCTGAGTCCAGGACTCAATAAGTATTCTGTTAGGAAAATTGGCTTTTAACTTTACAGAAGCTTCCTTTTATAATTTTTAAGGCTGAGGCTTTCTCTGCTTGCTTTATCCATCTGTCTTCTTCTTTATTCTAGAAGTTAGTGAAAGTATGTCACTTATGGTTACCCACTCATCCTTAAGTCTCTTTGCTATTACATATTTACTCTCTTTATGTACTTTTTAATGCTTTAATTTAGTGGAATCTTGGAAAGGATGAGAAGGAAATTCAATTGCCTAATCTGCCATCTTGAACTCAAATTTAACAATTATATTTTTATATAAGTGACTATGAACTAAAAGAAGCTGTACAAATAACCTAAAAGAAGTTCATAATAATTTACATTAATAGCAAGGAAAGCTCTTTGTATTTGTATGTTTAGCAAAAACACTTTCAGCTTATAGTTTTAACAAGCATATCTATTTAATTTTTATTTAAACAAATTTTTTTGTTACTGTTAGTCACCATACAGTTCATCATTTTTTTTACATCATTAGTTTTTGATGTAGTGTTCCATGATTCATTGTTTGTGTATAATACCCAGTGCTCCATGCAATACATGCCCTCCTTAATACCCATTACCCAGCTAATCCATCCTCTCCCCTCTCCCCTCTGAAACTCTCAATTTGATTCCCATAGTCCATAGTCTCTCATGATTTGTCTCCCCCTCTGATTCTCCCTTTTCATTTTTTCCTTCCTTCTCTTAATGTCCTCCATGCTATTCCTTATGTTCCACATGTAAGTGAAACCAAATGATAATTGTCTTTCTCTGCTTGACTTATTTCATTTAGCATAATCCCCTCTAGCTCCATCCATGTCAATGCAAATGGTGGGTATTTATCCTTTCTGATGGAGGCATAATATTCCATTGTATATATACACCATATCTTCTTTATCCATTCATCTATTGAAGGGCATCTTGACTCCTTCCACAGTTTGGCTATTGTGGACATTGCTGCTATGAACATTGGGGTGCATGTGGCCCTTCTTTTCACTACATCTGTATCTTTGGGGTAGATGTAGTGAAAAGGTAGATTTACTGGGGTAAATACCCAGTAGTGCAACTGCTGGGTCATAGGGTAGCTCTATTTAACTTTTTGAGGACTCTCCACACTGTTTTCCAAAGTGGTTGCACCAACTTGCATTCCCCCAACAGTATAAGAGGGTTCCCCTTTCTGCACACCCTCTCCAACATTTGTTGTTTCTTGCCTTGTCGATTTTTGCCATTCTAACTGGTATAAGGTGGTATTTCAATGTGGTTTTGATTTGAATTTCCCTGATAATGATGTTGAATCTTTTTTCATGTGTCTGTTTGCCATTCATATGTCTTCTTTGTAGAAGTGTCTGTTCATGTCTTCTGCCCATTTTTTGACTTGATTATTTGTTTTTGGGTATTGAATTTGAGGAGTTCTTTATAGATCTTGGATACCAGCCCTTAATCTGTAGTGTTATTTGCAAATATCTTCTATTCCATGGGTTGCCTCTTTATTTTGTTGACTGTTTCCTATGCTGTGCAGAAGCTTTTTATCTTGATGAAGTCTCAAAAGTTCATTGTTGCTTTTCTCTCCCTTGCCTTTGGGGATGTGTTTTTAAAGAAGTTGGTGTGGCTGATGTTGAAGAGGTTACTGCCTATGTTCTCCAATAGGATTTTGATGGATTCCTGTTTCACATTTAGGTCTTTCATCCCTTTTGAGTTTATCTTTGTGTATGGTGTAAGAGAATGGTTCAGTTTCATTCTTCTGCATGTCACTGTCCAATTTTCTCACACCATTTACTGAAGAGACTGTTCCCCCCCCCCCCCACTGGATATTTTTTCCTGATTTGTCGAAGATTAGTTGACCATAGAGTTGAGGGTCCATATCTGGGCTCTCTATTCTGTTCCATTGATCTATGTGTCTGTTTTTGTGCCAGTACCATACTGTTTTGGTGATCACAGCTTTGTAATATAGCTTGAAATCAGGCAACATGATGCTCCCAGCTTGTTTTTGTCCATCACTACCATGTGAGATTTATTCCTGAGATACAAGGGTGGTTCAACACTCTCAACTCAATCAATGTTATAGAACATATTAATAAGAGAGAAGAATCATATGATCCTCTCAATTGATACAGGAAAAGCATTTGACAAAATACAGCATCCTTTCCTGATTAAAACTCTTCAGAGTGTAGAGATAGAGGGAATATTCTTCAATTTCATAAAAACCATCTGTGAAAAGCCCACATGAAAATCATTCTCACTGGGGAAGAGCTGAGAGCCTTTCCCTTAAGATCAGGAACATGACAAGGATGCCCACTATTGTTCAACATAGTACGAGAAGTCCTAGCAATAGCAATCAGACAACAAAATTAAGTAAAATATATTCAAATTGGCAAAGAAGAAGTCAAACTCTCTCTCTTTGCAGATGATATGATACTTTATGTGGGAAACCTAAAAGACTCCACCCTGAAATTGCTAGATCTCATACAGCAATTCAGTAATATGGCAGGATACAAAAATCAATGCACAGAAATCAGTTGCTTTCCTGTACACTAACAGTGTAACTGTAGAAAGAGAAATTAGGGAATTGATTCCATTTACAATAGCACCCAAATACATAAGGTATCTTGGAATAAATCTAACCAAAGAGGTAAGGGATCTATACTCTAGAAACTGCAGAACACTTATGAAAAAATTGAAGAAGACACAAAAAGATGGAAAAACATTCCTTGCTCATGGATTGGAAGAGTAAACATTGTTAAAATGTCTATGCTGCCCAGAGCAATCTATACTTTCAACACCATCCAGATCAAAATACCATCAGCAATTTTCAAAGTGCGGGAACAAACAATCCTAAAATTTGTATGGAACCAGAAAAGATCCTGAATCGCCAAGGAAATGTTGAAAAAGAAAACATTTTAATTTATATTTCATAAAAGCATAAGAATGCTATGTATTAGTGATGTCTGAGCAGCTTAGTCAGTTAAGGGTCTGCCTTTGGTTCAGGCCATGATCCCAGGGTCCTGGGATCAAGTCCCTCATTGGGCTCCTTGTTCAGCAGGGAGCCTGCTTCTCCCTCTGCCTGCTATAACCCCCTGCTTGTGCACTCTCTCTCTCAAATAAATAAAATCTTAAAAAAAAAATACTATATATATGTTAGAATTTCATATCAATCAGATAAAAATAGATATATTTTAAGATATTAATTTCTATTATACATAGTTTTAAACTCAGGATATAAAATGAAGTATATGGCATTTGAACCTCAAAGTACTTATTGATTTACTTGCCAATACATATGTGATGATATATACTTACTTAATAAATGTTTATAGCGTATGTAAGAAATGTATACGTATTTCCTTGTCATTAAAGATTTCAGATCAGCAGAGCGGCCAGGCTCAACATAGTGTTTGTAAAATATAGTATTTGTATAACTACTATGTAAGTTGCTATTGAAATATGTAAGCTAATATTATAAGGAAGAGCAATAGAGTAAGCACAAGCATAGTCATAGGAAAACACAAATTGTTCTAGAACAGGCCAGTTTGGCTAGGGTGAGCACTAGCTTAGGTAAGAGCTGGGCTGGAAAGTTATCCTCACTTGCTTGATGGTTCAAATGAGGCAGTGTTTGCCAGAGGCCAGGGTGGAGATGCTGGGAACAATTAAAATACCTCTCTAGTGTTTTCCCAAAACATCAGTTCTTTTTTAAGGAACAGAAATGTCATCTGTCAAGTTATATTAAAAAATGTTTGCCGGATTTTGAACTGGACCAGTATCTCAATGCCAAAGACATCAGTTTCTTAAATTTAACTCCAGAAACCAAAGAAGCCAAGTAAGTTACCCTGTAAACTGATGGAAGTTTGTGACGCTGAGGCTTAATGGTAATCCTGGTTGGTTGTTGTCTTGGTCAGTTGGGCTGCTATAGCAAAAATATCATATATTGGGAGGCGTAAACAACAATTATTTCTCACAGTTCTGGAGGCTCAGAAGTCCAAGGTCCTGGCAGATTCAGTGTCTACTGAGAGCTCACTTCTTGGTTCATAAGCAGCCATTTTCTTGCTGTGTCCTCACCTGATGGAGGAAGTGAGGGAGCTCTCTGGGGTCTCTTTTATAAAGGCACTAATCCCATTCTGGTGCCATTCATGATGGCTCTGCCCTTATGACCTAATCTTCTCCCAATTTTAGTATATGTGCTGCTGAAGCGAGCACCCTAATCTTCTCCCAAAGGCCCTACCTCCAGGTGTCATCACAGTGGGGATTAGGTTTCATCATATGAATTTTGGAAGGACTCAGACATTCAGTCTATTGTTGCAATTTATTGGGTAAGTAACTTAAACTCAATTTTGGTTTCCTTTTCTGTAAAATTGGCTAGCAGTATTGATCTGCCTCACAAAGACGTTCTGATATTTGTATAGTTTGATGAAAGAAAATGTCCAGGTGACTAGTTAGGTGTTGAGATCAAAATGTAAGTGATTCTAGGGGCACCTGGGTGGCTCAGTCGGTTAAGCGTCTACCTTCAGCTCAGGTCATGATCCTGGGGTCCTGGGATTGAGTCCCCTGTTGGGCTCCCTACTCAGCCAGGAGCCTGCTTCTCCATCTGCCTGCTGCTCCTCCTGCCTGTGCATGCTCTTTCTCTCTTTATCAAATAAATAAAGAAAATCTGTAAATAACAACAACAGCAACAACAAACCCAAGATGGAAGGGATTCTGACTACTATCCCTGTGGATTTACAAAATACTTTTCCCTTTCATTTTTTGTGCATAAAATATTTCCAGATTCATAATATAATAACATTAGAAAAGAGAATATAATCTTCATATTTTTATGTAGGTAGAATTTGGGAACCTAAATATTAAGCTTTCTTTAGCAGCACAAAGGAAATAAATTTACTTATAATCAGACCATGGTACCACTTGGAGTATGCACTTATTTTATATCTTTTTCCTCTGCCTACAAACGCTGGCCATGTAGTATGCATTGAAATGTGAATGTTCTTATAATGTTCCAACTAGCTAAATGAAAATTTCCCTGAGGACTAGTCCTTTGAAAACAGGGCATCTATTGCTCTTTTGGTGGGAATGGGTAGGAAAGATTCTTACAGATCTATATTTATTCCATTTATTAAGCAACAAAGAAAAGTCCACCTCAATTTAATCTAACTAATTAAATTTAATTCCTTAAATTCCTCAGTCTCCAAACTTCTCTGCATTTTGCAAACTATTCACTAACTCTTTCCCTTTATAGTTGTCATGGAAATGAGGAATCTCAAGAGGGCAAATTTAGATGATTTCAAGAAGGCTTGACATTTTTGGATTTGTATATTCTTTCCTTTCCATTTGACTTCAGGAGTAGACTTTATTACAGGTATAGAGTGGGATTTTGTTGGTTAAATTTTCTCATCCACTCCTAATTTGCTCCAGTGGCGTGTGGGCCATGACATGATGGTGATATCTAAAATGGAAGTGAAATACAATTTTTATTAATAGCTGTTATGTGCTCATAACACTCAAGTGCAGGACTTTTCTGCTAAATGAAGCTGTAGTAGGAGTATTTGACCTAGAAACCTAAACACAGATTCCCACTCTATAGAATCTATAGATTCTATAGAATCTAGAGCATTAAGGGTGAAGGTCAGAATCCTCCTGCCTCAGGTTGGGCTCCCCAGGATGCATAAGTTAAAGTTTAGTGTACAGGATGGTTATTAATGAGTGCCCAGGGATTGACACTTATTGAAGGAAAGGCAAGAAAACAGGTATGGACCAAGGAAGAAGTTGATGTATGATGCAGGCCCAGTGACAGTCTAGGTTGACTCCTTGGGAGTTCTAGAGCTATAATGGACCTTCAGAGTCTTCCTGAGGTGGGCCAAGATGGTCAGGCTTTTATCAGTCCCAGGATGCCCTAGGAAGATGAGTGACCTTGGGAAGGATGGGAATGACTCTCTATGACTAATACAGTTCCCAGAAGAGCTGACAGTGATTCCAGCAGTTGGTGTAACAAATCCTTCCTTGAAGGAGGATCTGGGATATATCACAGCATCTACCACACCAGCCAAACATTCTTACCAACAGTCAGCGTGGACAGAGTTGCTATCTATCTCTTAAAGGCTGTTGCACTTACAACCTGGAACTTAAAGGCAGACACATCCCATTGCCTGAGTGCAGAAAGAGAAAAAAAGAAGGGGTGGAGCCTGGATCCATCTTTAAATCACCACAACTATGACCTCTAGTAAAATGTGGCCAATCTATTATGAGTACCCTGGGGAGGAGCTTTTAGGGAGTAAACAGATTAGCCAGAAGTGTTTAACCTCTTGTGCCTTCTCCTAAGAACTGGGGCAATATAACTATTAGAGAGAAAAAGGGCACCCTGTCTAACAATCTTGTCTGCCCAATACCTATTAGATTATGACTTTATATACTCTTCATTTGCATGGCACTATTAAAACTGAACATCAATTATTTTGAAAATTAAAATGACATTTATACACAGTGTATAGGCTTTCCTAAGAATGACATTTCAGAGAATAAATGTTTTAATGGATGGCCTCCAACTTTAGTAAATATAAGTGGAGGTTACTATGGACTTCTTGGCTGAGGCTTACTTTAGGATTTTTGTGATTTTCTTTCTTTTTTTGTTGTTGTTACTTTCTTTTATTTGTTTAACTTTTATACCTTCTAGTTAGTGAATACCCCAACTCTGGTGCTATAAAAAATATGATGTCTCAGTTTTTGGGTAATGAATGTAAGCAGCAAAAATAGAGGCCAAGACCTTCTTTTTTGAAGTTCACACTTGTCCTTTGTAGTAGGGATTATTAAGTTTCCATTTAAGTAGACTGCAATAATGGAAAAAGATATTGAAAGAATCTTAAAGCTGTCTTTATATGCATCCAGCCAAATATAACCTTCAAATAGTACCCCCTGGGAGATTCAAATCAAAACCACATTGAGATACCACCTTACACCAGTTCAAATGGCCAAAATCAACAAGACAGTAAACAACAAATGTTGGAGAGGATGTGAAGAAAGGGGAACCCTCTTACACTGTTGTTGGGTATGCAAGTTGGTGCAGCCACTTTGGAAAACAGTGTGGAGATTCCTGAAGAAATTAAAAACAGAGCTACCTTATGACCCTGCAATTGCACTACTGGGTATTTACCCCAAAGAGGCAGATGTAGTACAAAGAAGGGCCACATGTACCCCAATGTTCATAGCAGCAATGGCCACAATTTCCAAACTGTGGAAAGAGCCAAGATGCCCTTCAACAGATGAATGGATAAAGAAGATATGGTCCATATATGCAATGGAATATTATGCCTCCATCAGAAGGGATGAATACCCAATTTTTGTATCAACATGGATGGGACTGGAAGAGATTATGCTGAGTGAAATAAGTCAAGCAGAGAGAGTCAGTTGTCATATGGTTTCACTTACGTGTGGTGCATAAGAAAAAACATAGAGGACACTGGGAGAAGGAAAGGAAGCGTGAATTGGGGGAAATCAGAGGGAGAGATGAACCAGGAGAGACTGTGGACTCTGAGCAACAAACTGAGGATTTTGAAGGGGAGAGGGTGGGGGGTTGGGTGAGCCTGGTGGTGGGTATTGAGGAGGGCACGTATTGCATAGAGCACTGGGTGTGGTACATGAACAATGAATCTTGGAACACTGAATAAAATAAAATAAAATAAAATAAAATAAATTAATTAAAAAAAACAAATAGTACCCCCTGGGATGTGGGCTTCACTGTCTTCAGGCAGAATCTGGCCTATTGAGTGTCCTTAAGAGTTATTGTGCAAAAAAAGCAGAGGCTTTTTTTTTTTTTGATATGCCAGAGCTCTGATATTTGTCTGCACTGGTATTAGTAACCACGAGGTACTTGAAAGCTTTTATTCTTAGCAACTATGAATGATATAATAAAATATCATTATAACATTTATATACATACGCACATGTATAATATATATAATTTAAATATATAATCTATAAATCCCGCGCATATCATTTTTATAATTGTTTAAGAGCTATGACTTGGTCAGGTTGTCCTTTTCTGTCATGATTCAGATGTTGACTCTTGAATGAGTTTGAGAATAACAAACCGAGCTTGTCATTAGTAGATTAGTTGCTGTTACAAAGCCTTGTGTTCAGGATGAGTTCTTTTTTACTTGCCTGGAAAGTGTTTCTCTTGGAGAGCAATTACATCTGATTGACATGTTTTCATGTGCCTGCAGCCCTGGTGCATTTTTTCTTTGGAACGCTAAACAGGTCTAGATCAAGGACTGTTATTTCATATTTTTGGTCTTGTTGTTATTTTCTGCTATTAACTAAAATCAGGATACCAGAGAAAAACTTAGACACGTTGTAAAGTACATCTTAAAACAAATTATAAAATATGTATAAAGAGATGTACATTTTGTTGTGGGGGGTCACTAGACTATAGCTGAGATAGAATTGCTAAAAGTCAATTGAAAGACAAGAACATACATAGTTGGGTATGTTAATGTAAGAAGCAACTTGTATTTTTTGTAAAAATGTGGTTAATACCTATTCCTCTTAAAGATGTCTCAGGATAAGTAGAAAAATGAAGGGGCTGAAAACTTATGTTCTTGTCTCAGATTTATTGCTCTATTGTGTACGATTTTGAACAAAGCACTTAACGTTTATGGAATTTCTTCTTGAATATGTAAAGAAAACACAAAATGAGGAACCAGATCATTTCTATGGATTCTTCAAATTCTGACACTGTGACTATATGAAGTGTTAGTCATTTCTCTGAGATGGCCTTCTAACACAGAGAAGTAGAGAAACAAATGGGGATGGAACCTTGTAAAAACCTCCAAGTCAACAACTTAAATACAACTCTGGCAAACAGTAGGAGCAGCTTCTCCATTTACCTTTCACCTCCTTTATATTATAAGGTTTTTGAGGATGGAGACAATGTCTTATGTATGTTCTTACTGATGACTCTTCATCTTCCCATAACGTTGACCCTCAAAAGCATTTTATAGATGTATAGAATAGATGTATAGATTTATAGATTTATGGAATAGATTTATTCTATTATAAATAGAATATATTTAGATTTTCTATAAATCTAAAAATAGATTTATAGAATAATTAAATGATATCTATTATGAAGGTTTACTGATCCCAACAATCCTATCTTTGAGTGATTGTATTTAAGGACAATTTATTGCATTCAGTCAATATTTCAGAATAAATAACTTGGATTTTTTTGTGGCTTTGGATGATTCTAGTATTCAGTATTAGATATCTCAGGCATATCAGTTTTAACATTTTAATTGTGATCTGTAAATAAATCCTCTGGCCTGAGGGAGGAGTCCATTTACTGGCTTTCCCACTATTTGGTTAGGTCCTTTGACTTCTCTCTTCCGATCATCTTCTATATTTCATATTGGGGATTATAAATAGGATGCCAGATGATTTAAAAGTCAAACAGTGAAAACATTATAATGTTGTCATGGTTTACCTTCAAATGGAAAATGTATACATTCCATGTCATATGATAAAATATAATACATATTCTAATAGTGAAAAGCCTTCTCTGCACACCTACCAAATGCAATTTATTGTTCAAAGCTTCTCACCTTCAGAGGACTTTCAGTCCACAGATGAAGATAGACACAGAGAGAGCTTGAAAAGTCATACAATGTGCCCTACAAAGCACTCTGGGAGCTCATAGTCAGAACAGCATTGAATGTAGTTTTAAATTCTGCACTCACACTTCCTATTTTGACATTGAACATTTTTTTTTAACCCAAAACTGTAGACCTTAGCCATGGTGACCCAAGACAATCCTGTTTTAGAAATCCTCTGTGGCTTTAGAAGAAATGATTTTGTACTTGCTGTAAGAGGACGTAACCGATATACTTGTGTATTGGGCACAGTTACTATACAGAACTCCAGGTGTCAAAATGAGTTTCTGTTGTGTTTCTATGCTAATATGTCTCTGCAGGGTTAATTTAAGAATACTGACTCCTTTCTTTGTTGTTCAAGTTAACTGTAAGAGTGATTAGCAGATATCTGGATTGATAAATGTTTCAGTGTTTTTGTCACTTTTTAAGGAAAGCAGAAGGTAGCGATGTGGCAGAGTACTGGGAAATTGTGATAAATAAATAGTTTTGCCTTCTAAATATAAAAAGTTTATCCTAGTTTGAGTTTTCCAGAGAAAGTTTAAGATTTCATAGTCATGGTGGTCTTTTATGATAGGAGAGATGACCTACATATCGAATATATCACAAACATTTAATGTGTACTATATATACAAACTATTTACAAACCCTGAAATAGTAGGGAATAAAAGATATGAACTACTGGAGGAGCTGGTGTTTTGGGGAGACACATTGATTCTCTCACGGAGCTCACAGTCTGTTGGGGGAAGTGAACGATTTCCAAGAATTCTAACGATTAAAACTATGAACATGCTAAGGGCTGTAACACAGGAACAAAGTGCTGTGGGAAAGCAGAGAATAAGTTCCATCAAAGCATCAATGACTTTATCTTGTTCGCTGCTCCAGTTCCCACTGTCTGGTCAAAGCAGATACTCAATAGATGGGTTGATTTTATGGTTAATTCCTTCTTGGGTTTTACAGTGAACAAGCTTTAAAGAGTAAATAAAATTTTCTTTATGAATAATAGACAGGGTTCCAGGGAAAAACCTAGCAAGAGCTAAAGAATGTGTGTGGTTGGGTAGCTTCGTGTAATCCGGGGTAGCTAGCGTTAGGATGTTCATGGCAGGGCATGGGACAGGCCCCACCATGAGATGTTGAGCCAGTGGGTATTAGAAAGGAATAGCTACCTTTACTGCTTCTTGCTTGTTGGAAGTTTCTTCCATCATGAAGAGTTCCGTGTATAGATAAGAGTCCTATGACTAATTTACAAAGTCAGTGGTTGACCTTCAACACATTTTTAAATATATTTTTAATCATAGTATTTCCCCATTAACTAATTGTCTGTGGATTATATGGCATTGTGCTTGCTTTGTTTCGTCAGCACAGTGTTGAACAAATTGGCCAGCATCAAAAAAGGTGTGAATTTTTGGTTTCTCCTGAAAAG
Organism: Procyon lotor; assembly: GCA_028646535.1. Lineage (NCBI taxonomy): Eukaryota > Metazoa > Chordata > Mammalia > Carnivora > Procyonidae > Procyon > Procyon lotor. The sequence goes on along the minus strand of CM053606.1, from coordinate 64,147,231 downwards.
AGCAGAAGATCTGGTAATACTGGGCCCACATTCTAGCATGAAAACACTCTCCTGGAATGCTCCCCTGCCCCCCAAAACCAGGGCTGCCATCTTCCATTGGCTGCACATGTGAGTCTTTATGCATGCCTGTCCCTTTACCTGTCTCCATTGCTCACCTGGGCCCTTTCAGCTTTGAGCTAACCTTAACAGCATGGCTCCTACCTAACTTAGAGATGCGTTATCAATTTACATGAACTTTATAAAAAATAAAGACATCACCTCTTTGCTTCTGTTTTGTTTTTTGTTTTTCGTTTTGTTTTGTTTTTTTTTGAGTATTGTTGACATACAGGGTTATGTTGGTTTCAGGTATACAACTTAGTGATTTGACAAGTCTATACATTAAGCTTTGTTCACCACAAATATAGCTACTATCTGTCCCTTTGTATCACTATTACAGTATCATTGACTGTATTCTTTATGCTCTGCTTTTTGTTCCTGTGACTTACTTGTTCCAAAACTGGAGACCTGTGTCTCCATCTCCCTTTTACCCATTTTGCCCAACCCCCCATGCCTCTCCTGTCTGGCAACCATCAGTTTGTTTTCTGTATTTATAGTTCTGATTCTGCTTTTCATTTGCTTACTCATTTTTTTAAAGATTCCATTTATGAGTGGAATCATGTGGTATTTGTCTTTCTCTCTCTGACTTATTTCACTTAGTACTAGTTCCATCCATGCTATCTCAAATGGCATGATTTCATCCCTTTTTATGGCTATATAATATTTCATTGTGTATATATACCACATTTTCCTTATCTGCTCATCTACTGATGGACACTTAGGTTGCTTTCATGTCTTGACTATTGTAAATAGTGCTGCGGTAAACATAGGGATACATATATCTTTTTGAGTTAGTGTTTTCATCTTCAGCTAAATACCTGATGGTGGAATTACTGGATCATACAGTATTACTAGCTTTAATTTTTTAAAAAACCTCCATGCTGTTTTTGACAGGGGGTATACCAATTTACATTTTCGCCAACGGTGCACAAGGGTTTCTTTTTCTCCACATCCTGGCCAACACTTGTTTTTTGTCTTCTTGATTTTAGCCATTCTTACAGATGTGAGAGAATATCTCATTTTGGTTTTAATTTGCACTTCCCCGATGATTATTGATGTTGAGCATCTTTTCATGTGTCTGTTGGGCATCTTTGTGTCTTCTTTGGAAAAATATCTATTCATGTCCTCTGTCCATTTTTTATGGGATTTTTTTTATGTTGAGTTATATGAGTTTTTTACATATTTTGGATACTAACCCCTTATATATATTATTTACAAACATCTTCTATTCAGTAGACTGTCTTTTTGTTTCATCGATGATTTCCTTTGCCATGCAAAAGCTTTTTATTTTGATGTGGTCCCAATAGTTTATTTTTGCTTTTGTTTTCCTCACCTTAGCAGATATATCTATAAATATATTGCAATGGCTGATGTCAGAGAAATTACTGCCTCTGTTCTTTTCTAAAATTTTTATGGTTTCTGGGCTCACATTTAGGTCTTTAATCCATTTTGAGTTTATTTCTGTGTATGGTGTGAGAAAATAGTCCAGCTTTATTCTTTTCCATGTAGCTGTCCAGTTTTCCTAACATCATTTATTGAAAAAATTGTCTTTTTTAAATTTTATATTCTTGCCTTCTTTGTCATAGATTAATTGGCCACATAAGTGTGGGTTTATTTCTGGAGTCTCTATCCTGTTCTCTTGATCTGTGTGTCTATTTTTGTGCCTGTTAAATGGAACTGTTTTGATTAGTACAGCTTTATAATATATCTTGAAATCTGGAGTTGGGGTAGCTCCACCTTTGTTCTTTCTCAGGATTGCTTTGGCTATTTGGGGTTCGGTGATTCCATAGAAATTTTAGTATTATTTGTTCTAGTTTTGTGAAAAATGTTGTTATTTTGATTTGGATTGCATTGAATCTGTAGATTGCTTTGGTTAATATGAACATTTTTATAATAGGAGTTATTTCTACTCATGAGCATGGAATATCTTTCCATTTGTTTATGTCATCTTCAATTTTGTTCATCAGTGTTTCATAGTTTCATAGTATAGGTCTCTCACATATTTGGTTAAATTTATTTCTAGGTGTTTTATTTTTGTTGGTGCAATTGTAAATGTCATTCTTTTTAAATTTTTTTCTGTTTATGATTTTGTTGTTAGTGTATAAAAATGCTATCAATTTCTGGGTATTAATTTTGTATCCTGTCACTTTACTGAATTAGTTTATTATTTCTAGTAGTTTTTTAGTGGAATCTTTAGGGTTTTCTATGTATAGTATTATGTTATCTGTGAATAGTGACAGTTTAACTTCTTTACCAATATGGATGCTGCATTTCTTTTTCTTGTCTGATTGCTGTGACTAGTTCTAGTATTATATTGAATAAAAGTGGCTAGAGTGGACATCCTTGTCTTGTTCCTGACCTTGGAGGGCAAATTCTCAGTTTTTCACCATTGAGGATGATGTTAGCTGTGGATTTTTCATACATGACCTTCATTATGTTCCCTCTAATCCCATTTTGTTGAGTTTTTATCATGAATGCATGTTGAATCTTGTCAAATGATTTTCAAAATTATTTTGAAGATAATTTTCAAAAATTAATCATTTTTGTTGATGTGGCATATGTTGATTGATTTGTGAATATTGAACCACCTTTGCATCACAGGAATAAATCCCATCTGATCATGGTGAATGATCTTTATAATGTGTTGTTGTATGTGGTTTGCTAATATTTTATTGAGGATTTTTGCATCTATGATCATCAGAAATATTGGCCTGTAGTTCTCTCTCTCTCTTTTCTTTCTTTCTTTCTTTTTTTTTTTTTGTAGTGTCTTAGGTTTTTATATCAGGGTGATGTTGGCCTCATAGAATGTATTTGGAAGCTTTCTTTCCTTTTCCATTTTTTGGAATTGTTTGAGGAGAATAGGAATTAACTCTTCTTTAAATGTCTGGTGGAATTCAATTGTGAAGCCGTTTGGTTTAGAACTTCCATTTTTTGGTAGTTTTTTGATTACTGATTCAATTTCATTGCTAGTAATGGGTCTATTCAGATTTTCTATTTCTTCCTGGTTCAGTTTTGGAAGATTGTATGTTTCTAGGAATTTATCCATTTCTTCTAGGTTGTCCAGTTTGTTGATGTATAATTTTTCACAGTATTCTCTTATTATTTTTGATATTTCTGTAGTATCAGTTGTTACTTCTCTTTTGTTTCTGATTTTATTTGTGTCTGTCCTCTTATTTTTCTTAATGAGCCTGGCTAAGGGTTTGTCAATTCTGTTTATCTTTTCAAAGAACCAGCTCTTGGTTTCATTGATTTTTTTTTTCCTACTGTTTTCTGTTTTTGTTTTTGTTTTTTCTTTTTGAGCTCTATGTCATTTGTTTCTGTTCTGATCTTTATCATTTCCTTTATTCTACCCATGTTGGATTTTGTTTGTTCTTTTTCTTCTTTTTTTAGGCATAAGGATAGATTTTTTATTTAATAAATTTTTGTTTTGTTTTGTTTCTTAAGATAGGCCTGTTTTGCTATATACTCCCTCTTAGAACTGCTTTCATGTGTCCCTGAAATTTTGGTCCATTGTGTTTTCATTTTCATTTGCCTTCATGTATTTTTTGATTTCCTATTTGATTGCTTCATGGACCCATTGGTTGTTTAGTGTCATGTTATCTAGTCTCTACGTGTATATTTTTTTCTAGTTTGTGTGTGTGTGTGTGTGTGTGTGTGTGTGTGTGTGTGTGTGATATTTATTTCTAGTTTCATACCGTTGTGGTTGGAAAAGACACATGGTATGAAATCAGTCTTCTTAAATTTATTGAGGCTTATTTTATGGCCTAATATGTGATCTGTTCTGGAGAATATTCCATGTGCACTTGAAAAGAATGGGTACTCTGTTTTGGATAGGATGCAATATATGGATGTTTTGGATAGGATGCAATGTATGTATCTGTTATGTCTATCTGCTCCTATGTGTCATTCAGAGACATTGTTTCCTTATTGACTTTCTGTCTGGATGATCTATCCATTGATATAAGTAGAGTGTTAAAGTTTCTACTTTTATTGTCTTGCCACCAATTTCTCTATGTCTGTTAATACTTTCTTTGTGTATTTGGGTGTTCCAATGTTGGGTGTGTAGATATCTACATTTGTTATATCTCTTGTTGGATCAATTCCTTTATTTTATGTAATGCCCTTCTTTGTCTCCTGCTACAGTCTTTTGTTTTAAAATCTATTTTGTCTGAAATAAATACTGCTACCTCAGCTTTTTTTCACTTCCATTTGCATGGTGAATGTTTTTCATCCCTTCTTTTGGTCTGAGATGAGTCTCTTATAGGCAGCATATAGGTGGATCTTGTTTTTTATCCATTCCACCACTCTCTGCCTTTTGATTGGAGCATTTTGGCCATTAACCTTTAATTATTAATAGGTAAGAACTTATTGCCATTTAAAAAATTTGTTTTCTGGTTGTTTTTGTAGTTCTTTTTTGTTCCTTCTCTTATTCTCTTTCTTTGTGACTAATGAGTATCAATAGTAGGTTTTTCTTTTCTTTTGCTTTATTTCTCTTTATTTTTTGTATATCTGTCATGGGTTTTGAATTTGTAGTTACCATGAGGTTCATATACAACATCCTAAGTAAATAGCAGTCCATATTAATTTGATGATTAAGTTCAAACACTTTCTGTTTTTCTTTTTTCCCCCTTCTCTTTCCTTTTTACTCTCTTCTCCACATTTCGATATATATGTTGTCATATTTTACATCTTTCTATCCATAATTTTCTTGTGTCTAATTATGGCAATTTCTTTTCCATTTAAATAATTCCCTTTAACATTTTTTGTAATGCTGGTTTAGTGGTGATAATTTCTTTCATCTTTTGTTTCTCTGGGAAACTATCTCTCCTTCAAATCTGAATGACAACCTTCCTGGGTAAAATACTGTAGCTTTGTTCCTTTCAGCACTTTGAATGTATCATACCACTGTCTTCTGGCTTGCAAAGTTTCTGTGAAAAATCAGCTTAAAGTCTTATAGGTTTTTTTCTTGCTTTCTTGCTGCTCTCAGGATTCTGTTTTTATCTTTAACTTTGACATTTTAATTATTATGTGTCAGTGGTGTACACCTTTATGAATTCATCTTGTTTGGAACTCTCTGTGCTTCTTAGACCTGAATGTCTATTTCCCTCCTTGGTTAGGGAGGTTTTCAGTTATTTATTCTACATCCCTCTTTGTCTTCTTTTGAGACCACTGTAATGCAAATGCTTGCTTGATGTTGTCCAAGAGATCCCTTAATCTATCCTCATTTTTAAAACTTTTTTTCTCTTTTTGCTGTTCAGCTTGTGTGCTTTCCATTACTCTTTCTTCGAGATTGCTGATATCTTCTTCTGCATCCTCTAATCTACTATTGATTCCTTCTAGCATGATTTTTAATTTCAGTTATATTCTTCAGCTCTGATTGGTTCTTTTTAGTATTTTCTCTTTATTGAAGGTCTCACTAAGTTTTTCCATTCTCTTCTCCAGCCCTTTGAGTATCTTTATTCATTATTTTCAATTATCAGGCATATTGTTTATCTCAGTCATTTCATTCTTTTATTTTATTTTTTCCCAAACACTTTTATTTTGTTTGTTCAGTGTTCCAAGATTCATTGTTCATGTACCACACCCAGTGCTCTATGCAATACGTGCCCTCCTCAATACCCACCACCAGGCTCACCCAACCCCCCACCCTCTCCCCTTCAAAACCCTCAGTTTGTTGCTCAGAGTCCACAGTCTCTCCTGGTTCATCTCTCCCTCTGATTTCCCCCAATTCACGCTTCCTTTCCTTCTCCCAGTGTCCTCTATGTTTTTTCTTATGCACCACATGTAAGTGAAACCATATGACAACTGACTCTCTCTGCTTGACTTATTTCACTCAGCATAATCTCTTCCAGTCCCATCCATGTTGATACAAAAATTGGGTATTCATCCCTTCTGATGGAGGCATAATATTCTATTGCATATATGGACCATATCTTCTTTATCCATTCATCTGTTGAAGGGCATCTTGGCTCTTTCCACAGTTTGGCAATTGTGGCCATTGCTGCTATGAACATTGGGGTACACGTGGCATTTCATTCTTTTATTGTGTTTCTTCTTTTCCTTTCTTTTGGAACACATTCCTTTGTCTCCTCATTTTGTTTGACTTTTTGTGTTTGTTTCTATGGATTAGGCAAATGACTATTTTTAATGTTGAAGGAGTTGTCCTGTGTATGGTTACCCCTATGTAGACTGTGTGTCCTTGGTGACTGTTCCTGGCTGGCTGGATTAGTGGCTGTTTATTCTAGTTGCTCTTTTATTTATTTATTTATTTATTTTTAAAAAGATTTTATTTATTTATTTGACAGAGAGAGAGAGATCACAAGTAGGCAGAGAAAGGGGGAAGCAGGCTCGCTGCCGAGCAGAGAACCCAATGCGGGGCTTGATCCCAGGACCCTGAAATCATGACCTGAGCTGAAGGCAGAGGCTTTAACCCACTGAGCCACCCAGGTGCCCCTCTAGTTGCTCTTTTAAACCATGACTTTTTACATTGAGAATTAAAAACAACAACAACAACAATAATAAAAGAAAAAAGAAAAGAAAAAAGCAAATAATAAAATAAAAGAAGAAAGAAAAAAGAAGAGAAAAAAGAAAGAAAAGAACAGGAGAAAAAAGAATAAAACCAAAATAAAAAAAATAGACATAAAACAAGAGAAGACAAATTTTAAAAAAGTAAAAATAAAACAAAACAGTAAAAATAAAAAAAACAACAATCATAAAACCACAGCTTATTTTCTGTGCCCCACTACCACAGGGTGGCCGGTGTGGGCTTAGGGACCCTGAGCTTGCTGAGATTGCAGGCTCTTTGTGACAATCTGACCTGCCTGCCATGGTGTCTGGAAGCCAGTCTAGGCTTCCAAGGTTGGATGGGAATGTAAACTGTGTCATTCTGTTGTCCTTCTGACCTGGAAAGCCTTCCCACAGCTCCTCTGCTAACTGACAGAGTACTAGTGGTGTTTCTTTTATATGCTAGTTGTGCTTTTAAACTGTGGCTTTTCTTCTGTGTCCAAAGATAGAGGGATCTGTTCCTGGCCCCTCAATACTGTCCTTCCCCTCTACCAGTCACAATGTTGGGGGTGGGGCTTCCCTTTGTTACTGTGTCTGTCTGTCTCTCTTGCCATTTGGTCTGTCTTTGGTTGTTCCGTAGCTGTTCAGTCAGCCCTCATTTCTTCTTCAGGAGCAATTATTCCTATTAATAGGAATAATTATCTTCTTCAGGAATAATAGGAATAGGAATAATAATCTTCTTCAGAAGCAATCAAACCTGTTAATAGGTGTGATTTGATATATTCCATGGAGGAGGTAAGTTCAGAGTCTTCCTACATCGCCATCTTGAACTAGAACCCCCAAGACATCATCCCATTGAATTGATCCATTCTCCACAAGTATTTTCCTTAACTTATTGTTTATCTTTTAATCCTACTCTTTATTTTTCTGGTACAGTTTTTATTCTTTATATAGTCTATTCTTTTACTTTGTTCTTGTTTATTCTTTTACTTTGTTCTAGTTCTAGTTTTCTTTTTTTTTAAACAATTATTTTCATTTATAAAAGTTTTCTATTGCTTTTTCCTCCCCTTCCCACTTCTTCTCTGTCTCCCAATTGACTTTCAGTTTAGGAATTCCTCCTCTCACTATAGGCTTAAGATAAATTAAATTTTATATACCTCTTATAGATAAGATATGATTATTTTTGGTTGAAATTTTACCTTGCTATATCATACAGGTCTACTCAAATACTGAATGTGCATGTGTAATGGGATGTATTTTTAGTTGTCTCTTTTTTTTCCTACTGATCTGCCTTTTCTTATACCTGTCAATAAACTCTAATTACTTTAGTTTTGTGGTTTTGTGTTTTAGTATTTTGTTAAAATTAATCTCTGTCTTTAAAACAATTATTACTTTGCTATTTATACTTCCAAATCAATTTTAGAGTCAGTTGGTTAAGTTCCAGAAAAAAAAATCTATTGGGATTGGAATTAGAATTTTAATAAATGCACTAAACATTTTGAGAAAAACTTTTGTTTCATAAAAATTAAGGTTGCCCACTTAAGAACATGTTAGACTTCTTTTATTCTGTTTTTCTCCTTTTATAGCTCTCAATAAAGTATTGCATTTATTGTCACATAAGACATTATTTCCCCTTAATTTAAATTTTGCTTTGTGATTATAAATGGGCTCTCTTTTTGATTTACATTTTTTCTATTGTTACTGTTACTTGGTATATGAGAATATTTATTTCTTGTCTGGCTGTTATAGCAACCTTTAATTAATTCTAATAGCTTTTCATTTTATTTCTTTCTATTTTTATGCTCTAAAAGCAAGTCAACTTTATATAATCACATTTTGTTTCTTTCTTTCTAACATTTGTAATTTTGTGTTTTATGTCTTAAGAACTTTTGAAGTGCTGTTAAATAATGTGTGTATCTTTTAGCCAATTGCTGGCATACTATAAGAACTCAACGCATGTCAGATAATGTTATTATTAGTTATATTAATATTAAATAATAGCAATTTTATATATCTATTTTAATCAAATCTTAATGAGATTTATTCTATTATTTCCTACTGTCAAATAAAATGTTTGCTGATAGCTTGAATTAGATATCCTAAAGATATGATAAGAAGAACTACTACCAATAAGATGATTATCTTTTAAAATTTATTGGGTTTGAGGGGCACCTGGATGGCTCAGTGGTTTGAGCCTCTACCTTTGGCTCAGGTCCTGTTCCTGGGGTCCTGGGATCGAGCACCACATTGGGCTCCCAGCTTGGCTGGAAGCCTGCTTCTCCCTCTCCCACTCCCCTCCCTTGCTTGTGTTCCTTCTCTCGCTGTCTCTCTCTCTCTGTCAAATAAATAAAATCTTTAAAAATAAATTTAAAAATGAAATAATAAAATAAAATAAAATTTATTTGGTTTGAATTTAAATCTATTGATATTATATATCAGTAGATATCTTAATTTTAGACTTCATGGATTCCTATAATAAACACCTTAACTATATTATTAAATTCTATTTGCTAGCATTTTATTTAGGTTTTAAAATACCTTTATTAAGTGATATTCAGCTGCATTTTCCCCCCTGGAATTTATTAGAAATGCAAAAATTAGAGTTTGTTTCTTCTTAGAGTGATCTGAATTGCTTTTAATCTTTTTCTATGTCCTGAAACAGGTTATATAATTTGGCAAAGATCTCTTTCTTGGAAGTTTGAAGGAATTTACTGGTAAATCTATCATGACCTTGAGTTCCTTCTCTAGAGGCTCAGATGTGGCTTTTGGACAACTTTCTCAACTTGTTTTAATTTTTAACCTGTTGGGTTAATTTTGATATATTTCACTCTACACAAAGCATTAAATTCCTTGATGTTTTGAAATTTATTAATATGCAACCACATTAGACTAAATCTTCTCTGCTATATTCCACTTCTCATTTTAAAATTTTGTGAAGTTTTTATCCTTTTCTCTTGATTAGATTTTCAGTTGCATAAATTCTCTGAATATTTTCACCCTGTTTTTTGTGAATAATTGTTTTTATAAGCCAATTTTGATTTAATTTCTTTTTTTAAACAATGATTTTCTATGACTTTATTGAAGTGACTCAAAACAGTGTGTCCAGATCACACTAGTTTCAGACTCTTGCCTAATATCCACGTATACTGGTTGTTTTAGAATAAAATTAACTTATTCCTGTTAGTACTGCCTTGATATTTCTGGACTGGTAATTTCAGCACATGCCCACAAATGTAACCCAATCGGATCTTTATGACACCATTAGCCTGTAATTCTCTAGTTCTTATGACTAATGTGTAGGCCAGACCTCATAAAACTCTGTATTTTAATTCATCTTAAGACATCTTCCCTAACAAGCATTTGGTATGCCTTAAGATATCTTTCCTAATAAGCATGTGCATTTAGATGCTATTCTCATTCTTTAAGAAGCAATGAGTGCAGCAGTTAATTAACTTATTATAATGTCATAAATCCCGTCTCTAGCTATGGCCATTGACTCCTCCCCCACCTTTACCAAGAACATTTTCATTTATGATGAATTATCCCTTGGGTACTCAATGCAGAGGTGGTTGACCATGCAGAACTCAGGGTCAGACACAATAACACAATCTGTACTGCTGGGTAATGACAAGCCTTCTACTCCTACCACTTACCTTTCTGTGCTTGGGTGCCTTTATGCTTTACTGAAATCAACACACACTGATGACAGGATGAGGGGCTTCTCTCCTCCAGATTTCAATTCTCTGGAAAGTAATCTTAAGGATGATTTGCATGTGGGTAGATATATGGGGTTAGATTCCTGTCTTATATGGTAATTAAACTATTTGAATACAACAGTAAGGGCTAGTAACTTCACAGGTTTTTGTTTGTTTGTTTGGTCGGTTGGTTTTTCTGAGGTGCTTTTTAATTGAGTAAATACAATTAGGAGCTGTTCTGTGTGCTTTTTAAAATTTTAATTTTTCTTCTTTACCTTGACTCTATTAGATTTTAAGTACTTACTTTTGCTAAATGATGGCTACTGACAGAAGTTTGGACTGCTATAGATTTTCCGCTCTTTGTGATTGTACCTATAGAATTGCCCATTTAAACATATGGTTCATTTAATTAAATTTCAATAGCCTAAAGTTTTGAGGCTACCCATTTATTATGGGTTGAATTGTGTCCCACCAGAAAAATATGTCTAAATCCTAACCCCCAATACCTCAGAATGTGATCTTATTTAGAAATAGGGTTGCTGCAGATATAATTCATTAAGATGGTCAAACTGGTATGGGGGGCCCTTAATCCCATAAGACTTGGTCTTTATGAGAAGATGATGTGAAGACATGGGGAGAAATGCCATGTTAAAATGGAGGCAGAGATTGGAGTAATGTGTCTATAAGGCAAGGGATACCACTGATTGCTGGCAACCACCAGAAGCTAGAAGAGAAGCTTGGAACAGATTCTCCTTCAGAGCCTCTAGAAGGAACCAACCCTACTGACACCCTGATCTTAGACTTCCAGCCTCCAGAACTGTGAGAGAATAAATTTGTTTTAAGTAACTCTGTGGTAATTTGTTACAGCAGCCCTAGGAAACTAATACACCATCCAAAGCACCTGCCAAAGTAATATATCTCAATACTGAATTAATCACTTAACTGGTTACGGGTTGTATAGCCTTCTGTAAACATCAGTTCTTCATTCCTAAAATTAGGATACTATTTATACTTTGGAGTAGAGAGAGAACTTTGTAATGTGCTTAAAGGAAGGCAACCATTTGATTGTTTATTTTCCACCACTCAATTTTCAAGGCCTCCTTTGATCCTAAAATAATGGAGGAAAAATTGCCCTCCAAATTCTCTTCTATACCAAAAGAGCTCTTAGAATTTTAAGAAGTTATAGTATAAATATGTATGATCTGGTTTAACTATCAAAATACTCACATAAGTAGGGCAGATGTTACTATTATCCTCATTTTAAAGATGAGGTAACTGAGGGGCGCCTGGGTGGCTCAGTCGTTAAGCGTCTGCCTTCGGCTCAGGTCATGATCCCAGGATCGAGCCCCGCATCGGCTGCCCTGCTCTGTGGGAAGCCTGCTTCTCCCGCTACCATTCCCTCTGCTTGTGTTCCCTCTCTCGCTGTGTTTCTCTCTGTCAAATAAATAAAATCTTTATAAAAAAAAATAAAGATGAGGTAACTGAGCCTTTCAGTATTAAGACTGAAATTATTATAGTATAGTATTAAATAATTTATTCATTCAGGGTCATAGTGTTGAGTGGTGATCCAGGATTCAAACACTCAATTTCCAGTCCCAGACTTTGCAACTCCATCCTACCCATCATTGTAGAATGCTGAAAGTGGCCTTTGAGATCATTATCTTTTAGCAACAAATAAGTGACTTTTCAGTTATTCCTATTTCATGTCTTTATTATCAAGAATTTAATATATTTTAGCAGAATCATTATTTTTGCCTTCTTTGATTTATTGTCTAAATCAATCACATTTCCTTCTAAAAATTCATAATATAAACATTTATTGAACATCTACTGTATTCCCAACATTATTCTAGTTACTAAGGATATAGTAGTGAACTATAAGTGCCTTTTTAATATGTAAATATTGTTAATAATAATAAAATAGGGGTTATTATATACCATCTCATTTAAAAACAACTAAAGAGTCTCTAAATATCTTGCTTTGTTTTCTGCTTCTTTCTGGGAATTGTAGACACTCATTTTCCCAGCTTATGATTCATATTTTTTAAATTTGAGAAATACATGTTTTTGAGATCTCTTGCACACTCTTTGTATTTCACCTATGCCATTAGAACTTTTGGTCTTCTTCTGTATGCGAGGTCCAAAAGAACCAGAATAGATTCTGTTTATGGCTTAAATTTACTTTGTATAGAGTGGTCTCTGAAGAGGTGATGTTTAAAGCTCTCTGACAAATCTGATCTCATTTTCTGACTACCATCTACAATTATTATAGTTTTTACAATCATTGTTTAATTGTGACTGTTTCTTTTCCAACATGATCATTGAACTCAATTACACCCTCATTTGGACTGCCTTCTGCTTTCTTTCCTTTGTCTTTACAATGCCTTATAGACTTTAGTGACTACTTTTCTTCACTCAGTACTCTTCCCAGGTTTCAGTTGGACCTGTAATTTCATAGTTGTGATTATTATTCTGAAAGTTAAATATTATTTTCTTGCAAGCTTCTTGCAATACTATGCAGGCATTTAGGAACAATTAAGGAAATTGCCCTCAAGTGTTCCCAACCAAGGTGAAGATGACCTTGAAAGATAGGTTTAGATATATGTGACCTAACAGAGAGAATCAAAGACACAGAAACAAAGAGAAAGATGAAGTAAATCTCATGTGGTAAATAAAGTTACCAAAAAAATTAACTTCTTTTAAAAAATGTATATTTTTTCTGATTATAGAAATAATACATGCACATTGTAAAAAAATAGGCTACACACACACACACACACACATACACACACGAAATAAAATTTTTCTATAATCACACTATCAAGAAATAACCGTTGTTAACATTTTGGTATATATCCTTCCAGGATCTTTTCTATGCATATATTACCTAAACAAAATAGAATGAAACAAAAATGAGATCATGCTCTGCATATTTTATAGCCTCTTTTTTCCCCTTAATATAGTGTGGATATTTTTCCATATCAATAAATAAAGATCATTATCATCATTTTTAGTGGTTACATTTTATGGGCAGGTCATCATTCATTTAATTTTCAAACCCATTTAATGGTCATTTATGTTACTTAGAATTTCAAATATTGTAATACATTTTGTGATGAACAATCCTGAACAAATGTCTTTAGAAACTTGTCTATTTAATCCCAAGAATAAATGTTTAAAAGTATAATAGCTGTCTCTAAGGGACCCTCCTCCTTTCCCCATTGCCATTTCTTGTAAGATTAAGTCCTAATTTCTTAGCATGTTTACAAGATCTTGCAAAACCTAGTGTTAGCCTATTACTCTTCTAGAGTTATATCATTACCCCAAAATGTACACTATACTGATTCACAGTTTTGTCAAAATCCAATGCACTTCTACATTTTTATTCTTATTTCTACTATTCTATTGAAAATGTTTGTCTCCTGTTTTATTTTCCTCTTCTATTAAATTTCTAATTATCCTTTATGGTATGGCTCAGTGTTAGTTTTTCCCTGTATCTTTTATTACTTCCTCATAAATAAAATTAGTTTTCCCTCATCTGTGCTCCCATACATTTATAATTTTTGAATTGTAAGATTTCTTGAAGGTCTTTCCCTCTATCAGTCAATCATCAAATACTTAGTAAGCATCTACTAAGTGCCAGGCTTTGTGTCAGATGAACACAACAGACTTTGTGTCAGATGAACTAACTTATCTTATGCAAATTATATTCTTGTGTATTTTAGTAATATTTTCATTGCAAAGTTGCCTCTGAAGTTAAGTAAGTTCTAAGCAACCATGTGTAACAAAATGAGCTAAATTATGATCCATTGACATGACACAGTGTAATTTTCAATCTCTACCACTAGGTGGCATGGACAGTGGAAATTGGCATGACCCTGGTTTGGGCCAGGGTTAAAAATCACAAACAAGTATGAGCACTGGCCGTTATACATAACTAATGAATCATTGAACACTACATCAAAAACTAATGATGTACTATACAGTGACTAACTGAACCATAATAAAAAAAGGTATACAATTTAAATATACTGTTTCTTGTATGTCAATTACGCATCAATAAAACTGGTAAAAAGGTCACAAACAAGTAGCTTTCATCTCATTGGTCAATAATAATAAATTCTCAGTTGCTGTTTGGAGTGCGTGTTGAGAATGTGAGGTGCACTCTGCTTAGTGGTCTATAATGGGTCTGGGAGCAAAGCTATTTGCGATATTCAGGCTTGGGGGACATGTCTGTTGTAATTCTTACAGTTTGGGGACCCAAGAGGGAATGAGGAGATCATGTGGGGAGAGTTGATGATAGGAAAAGAGGTAGGTGGGGAGAATTTTAGGGCCTTGAATATTGTGCAGAGTGCCCTGAATTCTTTCAATAGGTTAGGCCTATCTTAATATTCTCTTCTATCTTCTTCATAGGCCATTGTTTCTCATCATCTTCCTAAACATCCTCCATTAAGCCTAAGGACTTTAGGCTCTTCTGTTGTCACTCTTCTTCTATCATGTCGCCCTACTTGATGGTGTCATGTCCCACATTCTAGACTCTTCTGGCCGAAGATTGCTGGCCTTTCAATCTCTCTGCAAGGCTACTAATAATCTAAGTTATATGGGCATGGGATGCATATTAATTGGCCTTTTCTAGAGATTATGAGCAATGTTGTTAAGAAATTCATGAATCTACAAACTTTTATGTTTATTTCTTTAAGTCTAAAAAGATGCCTGTAGGCAGGATGACTATACTTCCTGGCTTGCTGGGGACAGTCCTGGGATAAGCCTGTTGTCCTAGAAAAGCCTCTGTATCCTGCCATAGAAATTTAATTTGCCCACAGTGTAAATTTTTAATGGTAAGAACTGGAGATATTTGTGAGTATGGGGCCTTTTCATATTGGCTCAAATAGCACAATAGAACAAAACTTCTTCAACAAAATCTTTAACTCAAAAGAAATAGTAAAATAATTAGCATGAGCTGGGAATTAGGCTTTTATTCCAGAGTGGGGAAGGGGAGCTGTGGAACAGGAGGGGTATAAAATATTCTTAATATGGAAATACATCTTATTAAAACAGTATATTTAATCATTTGAATTAAATCGTACTGTGTTATAATGGCATGTAACTACTTTGTCCTTTGGAGAAATACTGACTATTGATTCAAGATTATTAAAAAAAAGACTAGGAGCTCATGAATGTTTTTAACATTCCTTGTCATATATTAGCATAAAATAATAATTACCGAATTATGTGATGTTCTCAGGAACAACTCTTAAGAGCCTTGGAATCAAAATAACTCCATCAGTATCAATAGATTCAATGTGTGGCTTAGCTTTAATTGTACTTAGGAGAACCTATTTGTTTTTAGCATTTGAAAGCAAGTCTAAATTGTGTCCAGTGGGGGCACTTAGAGTAGCAGGTTTTGGCACCTGCCTCAGGTAAAGAAAGTTTTTGTTTATTTCATTAGTGCTTGATGCTTTGACAGACTATGGCTTTCCACTTACTGCAAGAAGAGCTGCCAGCCATCCCTGCTGGGAGAAGCTAGTATGGGACTAGCAATGAACTTTTGAAAGAAGTTATTATGCCTTATATGGTTGATCTCCCATGCAAATAAAAGAAGCATTTCATATTGTAGCTAAATGGAATTGGTACTTCATCCAGTGTAAATGTATGCCAGCATGCTTTCTGGCTTTTATCAAATACTGCATCTTCCTCCAAAGTAGCTTCCAAGTTCATCCGTCTATAGGGCCACTGCAAGGCAGGGCTGGAGTAATGCAGACTCATGAATCTGTATAGAAATAAAAAGAAATCAACCAGAACAGCACATGTTTATCACTAATGCTAGAATACAGATTCCAGGGAGCCAACCTCTAAGATTCTGTAGGTCTAAGATGGGGGCTGCTTTTTTTTTTTTTTTAACAAGTGGAGTCATTCTGATGCAGAGTTAGCAACTTATTATAAGAAATACCCTTCTACTCTCCACCCAGTACTGAACCAAGCTTCATGATAAATGAAAAGAAATAATAAATGTGATCTCTAGCCTTAAAGAAGCTTAGGAATGCAAATATCTCCCAAACACTAACAGCTAATATTTATTGTGCTATTTCTAGAACATCAGGCGAGCTCTGGATCAGAGCTTTTGCACTTGCCATTTCCTCCTCACAGATGAGCCTTCCTCAAATATGTCTTTGGCCCCCTTTATCTCCTTTAAGTCTGTACTCGGATGTCACCTTCTTAATAATTCCTCTTTCTGCATTTAAGATTATAACTTCAGTGTTCCTTATATTCCTACTGTCTTAATTTTTTTCTATAGTACTTAAACCATTTGATAGAGTATCATTTTAATACTATACGTTTTACTTATTTGTCTATTGTCTGAAATGGACCCCAAAAAGGCAGAAATTTTAATCAGTTGTGTTTGCACTGTTAAATCTCCAGTCCTATATAGTGCCTAAAACATAGTGCACACTGAGTTAAGTATCTGTCATGTGAATGAATAATAACTAACATTTATTGAGCACTTACATATTACACATGCAATAATTCTGTTAATTTCCCCAAGAAGTCTAGAAGGTAGGAAGTATGATTATGTCCATTACGAAAAGGAAACTGAAGGAAATACTTCAAGAAGTCTTCCACGTGGTACATGATGGAGCTAGAATTTGAATCTGGATGTTATGACTATAGATCTGATCTTTTTTTTTTTTAAAGATTTTATTTATTTGTCAGAGAGAAAGAGAGAGAGAAGAGAGAGAGAGAGCACAAGCAGGCAGAGAGGCAGGCAGAGGCAGAGGGAGAAGCAGGCTCCCCGCTGAGCAAGGAGCCCGATGTGTAACTCAATCCCAGGACCCTGGGATCATGACCTGAGCTGAAGGCAGCTGCTTAACCAACTGAGCCACCCAGGTGTCCCCTAGATCTGATCTTTTTAACCATATTCTGTACTAGCATAGATAGTATATTTAATGTTCTCTTTGTGGAAAATTAAAGTGGCAGAGCTCTTATGCTTGTTTTTTGTTGTGAAATTTGCAAAACGCTGAAGGCAAAGGTTAATGAAGCAAAGTCCATAGGATCGTCCTCCCCTGTTTTCTGATCTGGGGTGATCTTCTTCCCAACAGGCTGGTGTTATTTCTAAAAAGCATAACTTTCTAGAACCCAGTCAATCTGACATTTGTAGCTACAGGGTTAACCAGGCTCTTGATGGACATGGGAGCATTATGGATGGTTGTGGTGGGGGAGCTCTCCCAGATTCCAGACTGATCTGGAATCTTAAGGATAATAGAATGAATACATCCATTTGAATCCTGTGAGACAATATTGGATCCACTGACTTGGATAACTATACTGGCTGATTTAGTTAATATGGTTCCTCTAAGTGAATGCCAGCCTAATATTTACCACCTTTTGTGTGTCCTTCCTAAAGCAGAGTGCTTAATCAATAAACCTTTTACCTCTGCTTTTCAATTCTTTTAAATATTTAAAACTTATCCGAGTTTTGACCCCTATCATTCTGATGATCTCAAGGGTCCTAGAAAAATCAAATACTTATTGGAATTATGTATGTTGGGAGGAATTTACTGATTGTTGATGATCATTCTTCCAAGTCCCTGCCACAAGTGAACAATAACACACTAACTTACTACTTCTGCAAGGATACACGCTTTTGGCCATACTATTAATTGATACTTATATATGGCCCTTGATCCGTATTGTTTTGAATCATTAAGGAAGGCAGGGTTCGTCATTAAATAATGAAACCCATTCTATATTTCAAATTTATAACTCTGTTCAAATTCATTCGGAAATCATAAGGCTGTTTTGATTTCAACTTGACTGAAAGCCAATTAGTATGATTAAGCTACTCTAGAATACCCTCTAAGAAAGGAAGAACATGGATCTTGAGAATTTAGATGCCTAATCCAGAGATGACTATGTCAGCTCCAAGTATCACCTATAATTTCTAACAACCACCTAACACATACTTATGAAGAAATAAGCCTATAGAAACTTCATCCTCCACTGAGCCTTATTGCATTCGTAAAGATAATATTAATACAAAATTTTAATGCTCTGTGGATCATTATCTGGCAGCAGACCAACAGTAGAGCATAAAACATTAACAACTAAAAGGGGGTTCTGAGTCTTTAAAGTTTCTAATTGTGGTTCATTACAAAAAGCCACCAAAATCATCTTGAGCCGATTCATGGAGAATTAAATAGATTTGGTTTAATAAAATCTTCAGGTCTCTGAATAAATTATGAATGCATCCTGACTATAAGAAGGGTACATTGACATTAGGAAATGGTAATGAACAGATATTCAAGAGGAGGGGGGGAAACTTCTGCTGATCATCCCATTTGAAACTGATTAAAAGCTGATGAAATGAAAGTTTTTCATGGGTAGATGTGCAACAAGTCATGAGTTGTGGACTTTAATAATATATTTTCTTCACAAGCAATAACACAGCAATTAGGAAATGCTCATTGAGGTAGAAATAATGGTAACTGCTGTGCAGATTAGGTTTGCTGAAGGGAGCTCTCAGACATACACTAAAACAACATATTCCAGGTTCTTGTTGGTGTGTAATTTCTACTTTATTTACTTATCATCTCAGTTAAAGAGGACTCCTGGCAGTAATGAGGCTACATAGAAATGTTTAAGATGCTACAAATTATATAAAAGATAAATCTAATGATTACCTATTCTAATGACAGTGCAATCTTGTCTTTCCTCTTGGGGAAATTGTATGGTTGTGAGAAGCTCATAGCTGGGGAGAGTGCCATGGTACAAATGTATTCATTATTTTTCTGCCTGCTTTGCTTCTGCATGGCTGTTCATGAAAGCTAGGTAATTCATTCGAGCAGGAACCACTTACCGAATGGTTCACAAACCTTTCACTGGTGCTGCAGTGCCTGTAAGCAGCCTGGCAAATACATAAAAATAATACGCTGGAAAACAGGTTGGAAAATTTTTCAGCAAGGAGAGAATGACCTACAATGGTGTTACCAAAATAGGGGAAAAGAGGGTCAGGTGAAAATAGTGTATTGCCACCTCATTTCTATTTACTATAATTGCCTTAAAAGTAAACACTCATGAAAGACACATAATGAACCTTAGAGAAGACCATATATCTGAGGATTTCTGCATTCACTGGGGAGGAAGCTGGAGAAAACAAGACTCGAGCAGAGTTCTGAGATGTGTGGTTTATTTGGGCAATAACTCTGATTTGCGGAAGACATAAAGATAATTTGTTTTTCTTTTTCTTAATTGTATTGTTCCCAATCAAATGGATTTTTCTTTTCTTTCTTTTTTTTCCATGTGAATCTCCTTTCCAAGACTCTGCTATCTAAATGCAGAAAAGCTTGAGAAAGTAAATAATACTCCTCCACTTCCTCCTCATCACCCCTCCTTTTTTATGAGGGAAGTGATTGAGACAAGTCTTCTGTCAAGGTGGCAAATAAGTGACTTGGATGAACCATGTGATTTGAAATGCACTTTGTTCTTTTCCATGAAAGATGGAACCTGGTATGAAGCCCAGTATATCTTAAATAGCAAAAATAATTTTATGTGATCTCTTCCAATTTTCACTTTCTAATTCTCTGAATTAAATTGTTCCCCTTCCCTCCCTCTGCCCCATACCAAATCATTTAAAATTGATGTTTAAAAAAAATTGGTGTTTAATATATGCTCCTACTTGTGTTAATTAGTAGCAGCATATTTGACTGTGTAGCTTAGATTGAAATCCATCCCTTTCATATCCTTAGAGGTAGCCAAAGCTTTCTGATCATTCAGGTGTCTCTCAGAGGTGTGCATGGCAAAATCCGTGATTGTCTCATCTCTTTGCACTCCTAAGTCCATGGTAGGCATTGCTAGCTACTTAGCATGCCACTGTTTCTTTGGAGCCTGGAGATGGGCTCAAAAATCTCTGTCAGTAAGTGGTGGTCCACTGGCAGACTAGACAAAAGATGAAGCCCATCAGCCACTTCTGCCCTAAGGCAACTCTGTGCAAGAGTCAGGGCGATGTCATCCTGAGTTTTAGACCTTGTTCTTGGCTTGTTCTTCCTTTTTATTTCTGACCACTTTCACAGTTCAAGAAAGGAAAGAGTTCTGGATTTAGAGTCAAACCAACCAAATTCGGCTATTCTCTTCACCACGATAACTTACTTGCTGTGAAAACTCCTAAACCTTTGTGGCTTAATACAATTAAGGTTTGTTTCTCATGCAAGTCCTAGACCAATGCTGTATTGTAGCACGGGTCTGCTCTATGCCACTTTCTTCTCCCTCTCCTCTAGGGACTGTGTCTTTACCTAAAGTCTTGGAAACTTCCATTAGATCCTCTGCATTCAATCCCAGAAGAAGGAAGAGAGAAAACTCCTGAATTCCAAGAGAAGTTTTAGGGAAATGTAGTTTAGTTGTATGTCTAAGATACGGTTTAGTACACTTTTTCTGTGAAGGGCCAGATAGTAAATACCTTAGGCTTTGTGGACCATACAGTCTTTGTTTTAATTACTCAACTCTGCCACTGGAGGACAAAGCAATTCTCAATAATATGTAAATGAATGGGTGTGGCTGTTTTCCAACAACATTTATTTACCGAAACAGTTGGCAGGCTGGATTTGACCAGTGAGCCATGGTTCGCCAACACTATGAAAAGGTAGGTGGTTTGATTAGCACATAGCTGGGTCACTTCTATAGTGATCCTACTAGCTGTGTGACCTTGGGGCAGTAATTTACCTTCTCCGAGTTTTAGCTTTTTCATCAGTAAAAAAAAAAAAAAAAAAGATACAGCATCTGCCTTAATTTATCTCAGTATTGTTATGAAGATCAAAAAGGAGAATGGATTATTAATACTTTATATACTATAAGACAACATGCATGTGTATTCTTTTAAGAGTGTACAGAAATGGGGCTGCCTAGGTGGTGCAGTTGGTTAAGCATCCCTCTCCTGGTTTTGAATCAGGTCATAATCTCAGGGTCCTGAGATCAAGTCCTGCATTAGGCTCTGTGCTCAACACGGAGTCTGCTGTTCTCTCTCCCTCTCCCACTGCCCATCCCACTAGTGCTCTTTCTCTCTCTTTCAAATAAATAAATCTTTTTTTTTAAGTGTACAGAAATGCCTATTAAAGACAGTTGTGGTGTTCCATTTCTCATAAACATGAGAACCTTCATATATTGTAACAAAACAAGGAGAAAACGCTATAATTTTTTAAGACACCTGAATATTATTTAAAATTATTCCTGGAAATCCAATGGGCTTAAACTAATCCAATTCTTGATTTATTCTTTCTATGAAAATCATAGCTTGGATCTAATTTAAGGATTCAGTGTAGTTAGAAAAATAAATCCATGGTTGATTACGTCAGCCAATCTGGAAAAGGCTTCTATTTAGAGGACTTGTTATGGATATGACTGGAATTTCTTTGGAAAGGATTCTTGTAATAATAAAGGAAGTTTAACACTATATGAAAAGTATTCTAGTTTGTTAGGGCTACCATAACAAAGCACCCCAGACAGACAATAGAAATTTATTTCCTCACAACTTAGATGCTGGAAGTACAAAATCAAGGTTTCAGCAAGGTTGGTTCCCCTGAGAACCTGTCTCCTTGGCTTGTAGATGGCTGTCTTCTCTGTGTCTTCACATAGTCTTCCCTCTATGCCTATATCCTAATCTCCTCTTTTTAAAAGGCCACCAGTCATATTGGATTAGGGCCCACCCATATGACCTCATTTTACCTTACTTACCTCTTTAAAGGCTCTATCTCCAAATGTAGTCACATTCTGAAGTACTAGGGACTAGGACTTCAACATAGGAATTTGAGGGACCACAATTCAGTTCATACACATTCTGCTTTCACTCTTAAAAGATGGGGATATCTCCTAGAATCCTAAGCCGGTTTAACTGTCTTTGTCTCTTATAGATAGATCTTCCAAGTTGTTCTTTCCTCTTAACTACTGCTCTTTATTACCTTTTTCTCCTTTCATATTATTAAAAAAATCTTTCCTAATCCATGTGTCTTCCAAAAGTAGAGTTTAGATGAAGAGAGAACAAAGAGAACATTTAATTCTCTGTTCTATTTTCACTTTTCTCTATAATTTTTCTTGTTGACCTCAGTAGTTTGAGTCTAGAGGGAGCAGCTCTTAGGAAATGAAAAGATTAAAAATAGATATTAACTGGTGATAAAAATCAAATATATCTGTATCCCACTACTATAAAGAAGGCTCTACTCTGTGTGTGTGTGTGTGTTTGTGTGTATGTGTGAGTGTTTCCTACCTTAACAATTTTATGCCAGTATGAATAGGGAGGCAGTAAAAGATATAAAAGTAGCATTATGAGTATTAATTAATGATTGAAAAGCACTTTGAAAATGAAAAAGCATTCTGTGATCAAGCACAAGACAATATTACCACTGTCATGTCAGCAAAAGAAAACAAAACAGGGGCGTCTGGGTGGCTTAGTGGATTAAGTGTCTGACTTCAGCTCAGGTCATGATCTTGGAGTCCTTGGTTAGAGCCTGTGTAGGGCTCCCCACTCAGCGGGGAGTCTGCTTCTCCCTCTCCTGATGTCCCTCCCCAACTTGTGCTCTCTTTCTCTCAAATAAATAAAATCTTAAGAAAAATACCATTGTCATGCTAATTCTTATCAGCTCTACCTGAAATTCCAGGCTTAATGTATTAAAATGCTCAGATTTCCCTGTTTATAATTCTATATTATCAAAAGCTTATCCTAAAAACATTTAAAGTCAAATGGCCCATGCTAGTAAATTCAACCTGTGTGTGGCCTATAAAGTCTAGTTCCTTTATTGTGACTTTCAGATACACACAGTCTCAGGCTATGATTAGCACTTGATAACACCTTTGAGTTCATTTATTTTATACCTTCTATAGACTCTTCATGTCTTCAAGCCTTCTTCCTATTCATTCAACACATTTTTATTGCCAGGGATTTTGCTAGATAGGTCCTGGGTACATAACTGTGGGCAAAACCAAATGTGACAAAATGGGAGAAAATATTTGTGACCATATACCTGATAAGCGTCCGTTATCCAGAGTATATAAACAACTCCTACAACTCAACAACGAAAAGACAAATAACCCAATTAAAACTTGGGCAAGAGACTTGATATGAAGAATTTGAGAGGCAAGGCGGGAGTTTGGGGGGGTGGGGGAGAGAAATGAAACAGGAAGGGATGGGGAGGGAGACAAACCATAAGAGACTACTAGACTCAAGAAACGAACTAAGGGTGGCCGGGGGGGGG
>CM053606.1:64031008-64123601 GCA_028646535.1 Procyon lotor | reverse complement strand
TGGGTTAAGGCTCTGCCTTCGGCTCAGGTCATGATCTCAGGGTCCTGGGATTGAGCCCCTCATCGGGCTCTCTGCTCAGAAGGGAGCCTGCTTCCCACTCTCTCTGCCTGCCTCTCTGCCTACTTGCGATCTCTCTCCCTCTGTCAAATAAATAAAATCTTAAAAAAAAAAATTAAAAAAAAGAAAATATAAAAATGGCCAACAAGCACATGAAAAGATGCTCAATACCATTAGTTATTAGGGAAATATAAACCAAACCACAATGAGATGACACTCCATACCCACTAGCATGGCTATAATTTTTAAAAATGTAATACCATTTACGTTGACATGAATGGAACCAGAGGGTATTATGCTGAGTGAAAAAAGTCAATCAGAGAAAGACAATTATCATATGGTTTCACTCATATGTGGAATATAAGAAACAGTGCAGAGTATCATAGGGGAAGAGAGGGAAAACTGAATGGAAGTCATCAGAGAGGGGAAAAAAAACTAAGAGAGACTCTTAACTATAGGAAACAAACTGAGGGTTGCTGAAGGGGTGGTGGTTGGGGGGATGGGGTAATTAGTGATGGGCATTAAGGAGGGCACATGATGTGATGAGCATTGGATGTTATATGCAACTGATGAATTATTGAACACTACATCTGAAACTAATGATGTACTGTATGTTGGCTAATTGAATTTAAATTAAAAAAATGGAAAATAACAAGTGCTGAAGAAGATGTGGAAAAATTGGAATGCTTGTATGCTGCTGGTAGGAATGTAAAAAGGTACAACAATTGTGGAAAAGCTTAGTGGTTTCTAAAAATGTTAAATACAGAATTACCGTATTACCCAGCAATTTACCTTCTAAAAATAGATCCAAAAGAATTGAAAGTGAGACCGAGACAAATACCTGTACACAAATGTCAATATAAAGACTGTTAACAATAGCTAAGAAGTAGAAACAACCCAAGTGCTCATCATCTGATGAATGGCTAAACAAAATGAGGTATATCCATACAGTGGACTCGTATTCAGTCCCCCAAACTAATGAAGCACTAAAATGTGCTTTGACATGGATGGACTTTTAAACCATTACACTAAGTGAAAGAAACCAGATGTAAACTGTCACATATTGCAAATATTATATAGTTTCATTTATATGAAATATCCCAAATAGATAAATCCATAGAGATAGAAAGTAGATTAATGGTTGCCAGGGGCTAGGGGGAGGGGAGCATAGGGAGCAGCTGCTTAGTGGGTTTAGTAGGGAGACAAATATTAATAGATATTAATTATTCTATAAAAATAATTTTATTTGTCAATCTGGTTGGGATATGGTGTCAGATATTGGGCCAAGCATTATTCGGGATGTTTCTGTGAAGGTGTTTCTTTGGATGGGATATTAACATTCAAATTAGTGGATTCTGGGTAAAGCAAATTACTCTACATAGTGTAGGTGTCCCTCATTCAGTCAACTGAAGGCCTTACTAGAACCAAGACTGATCTTCCTCGAGGGAGAAGCCATTCTGCCAGGGGACCACAACTCTTACCCGAAGCTCCGCCCTGAGGGCCTACCGTCAGATTTCAGACTCTCCAAGCTTCCACAATCACATGAGTCAATTCCTTAAAAATCTCTCTCTCAGCCTGTATCTTAGGGTACACATACATTCATCTTGTTAGGTCTCTTTCTCTGGAGAACCCTGGTTTATACAGGACAATTCACCTGACTCCTATAGCACCTTGTGCAGTTCCTATCCAAATTCTCACTGCAGTGTGTAATAAACACCCTTTTGCTGGTACCCCTCCTACACCATGAACATCTTGAGTACAAGGGCCATCTCTGTTTTGCTTACCATTTTATCAGCTCCACAGTTCTGAAGTTTAAGGTATGTTATAGAAGCTTCCCTCTTCAGGAACAGTTTGAGATAGTTTTACTGCATTTATCTATAATTTAGTTATATATCAATATATAGATATATAATATAGAGTATATATTATTAGATTATATATACCTATATAATCTCTATATAATCTATTTGAACATTAAATTCTAATCTGAGTTCCAAACATTTCCCATGATGGTCTCAGTAACACAGAGATCAGTGGAAAGCCAAAAGTAATAGAGATGTGGTATTGCCCAAGGAAACTTACCTTAATTCCATTTCGAAGCCTATAAATATCCACACTCTGAGAACAGTTTGGGGTCTTAGTGTGTCCAAGCATAATTTTGTTATTGTTGTTTTCTTAAGTCAAGAATTGTAAATAATTTATAGATCACCCTGTACCTCTGGGGGCCACTGTCCTTCTTCATAAGAATATACCTCCTCTGATAGCTTTAGCTTATAGAATCCTACCCATCACTTCTATAACTGATCATTGCCTCTGTGCCTTGAGGAATGACAAATTTCCTCATTTCCCTATTAATAATATATAATTGTATTGATGCTATTTCTCCTCTAAGACTGAGGCAAGACTCATGACAAGCCAAAAAACTACTTTAGAACTTTGTCATAACATTATGCCAGAGTAGAATTCAGTATATGTTGGGTTGATTTTTGAGAGAAGTCCTCCTTTCTGATCATTACTATATTAGAAGGACTTCTGTTATCAGGAGAGTCTCCTATGTGATGGTCTCCTGACTCCTCTCGGGACAGCACCACACTTAATTTCTGAAAGGCTAATGAGAAATCTGACTGCCTGTAACTTTTTATTTAATTGGTCCCTTACCATAGAAATGTTGACTTCCTGTTTTTCACAGTTTCAGTCTCTCTGAACTCAGGCAGTTAACCACTCAGGAAAGAAACATCAACATTCCTTTAGCTTCTTGCTGACTACCAATGATGGAAAGTAGTTTACAATGGAGAGAAGGCTGCTGGTGTAGCTATGAGTCATTCCTGCCCAGATCTCCAGTGACTCATTTTCCTTCATTAAACTGAACAGAGTCAATAGCCCTTCAGTTTTCTGAACAGTAGATCTAACTGCACTAATGACTGGCTGTTGAACAAGTTTAGATATGTTCTAATTTATTTATTAAGCAACAGTAAAACAAGTATAAAGTACGCATCAACAGATAATGGGAGGACATTAGTGTTTTTGCTCATGAATTACACCTAAAACACAGCTTCTCCCAGATGAAAATGGAGAAGGCCAGACTAGCCCCTGTCAGCATAAGAAAAAAGTCAATTTTTGAGGCTCTCCTCCCTCTTGTTCTCGACCTTGTTCTAAACTGGTAGCCATCTGAGTGGCCCCATTGCCCTGGGCCTCCCTTCCTTAGCACAGTGTCTACATGGTTTCCATCCCACACCTCTCTTTTCCTGCCTCGGCCTTGACTCTGCACACCCCCTCCTTTTGTACTACCTCTTTTCTTGCCACCTGAATACTCTGTTGGTTTCCTTGCCCGTCGTGCAGCAGTCCACTAAAATTTACTGATTTATACCTTAAAACCCCAGGGCTCTAGTATGCTAGACTTTAATATGATCTTGTCATCCCTAATAACATTTTAAAAACAATTTTTAAAAATAATTTTTTGTAGTGACCCTGTATTTGTCATCTACCACAAAAAGGTATCTAATGGGGCTTCAGAAGAGGATTTAAGAGCAGATCTTTGGAATTCGATAGATCTTGGGTTAAATCTGCTGTCTTACTAAGAGACTTTGAGTAAGCTATTTAACTTTTTTAAGCCTCAAGTTTTCCTCTTCTGTAAAATAAGGATAATAATAAGGATTTGTAGATTAATGAAGTAATGTATGTGCAAGAGCATTTTATTGAGAGGAGTGATAAATTTTCTATCATGGTTGTCTGAAGTCTAGTATACATGTTTTCTAACTGTCAAAAAAGCAGTTGGGGAATTTCTTAGCCATTACACGATCTTTGGTGGCTTTTAAACAAATATCTGGCAACATTCCTTGATTTTTTTTTTTCCCCAATAGAAGCCAGAAACCAGTTGGGAAACTGAACTAGTTGCTGTGAATGTGATTCATTTATATTCACGAAATGTTGAAGAAAGGGGGCATTTATGTTACATGCAATTTACTTGTTTCACTGCTTGGAAACTAGTAGGCATTCAGTGCATGGTTATAGTTACTATTACGATCATAGCAGGTAGAAGGAAACCTTTTTTGGGGGTAACTGTGTTTTAATTGATCTTCCAAGCCATCATTCTTTCAAAGGGTATTTATTAGTATTAATAAGTAATGCCTTGGCAATGTAGAGTCTTTTTACTGACACATGTGTTATTTTCTTTAGTCCTGAAAACAACCCTATGATTATTCCTGTTTAACATTCTCATTTATAATGAGCTGGGACTCAAAGATAGAGTGTTCATATAATTTCTTATTTAAACTGAATGCTTTGGGAGTGAAAGGGCACTAAGTTGGGATTGTTCCAGACAAACCAGGATGTTTGTTACCTTAATCAAGAAATTTATGACTGCTCCAAAGCTACCTAGCTTGAAAAGTGACAGATTTTAGAAGGCAATGTTCTAATGTCTTTATGTAAGACTCTACTAGAATTTTTTTGGTAATAGTATGATGTAGAAAATTAGCCCCTTCCAGTCTATGTGATAATCACCATGAACAAGTATAAAGTATAGATAAAGCTGTCACATCAAGTATGTGCTAACCTATCTTGCCAATGTGCTGGACTAGCCATAAGGACAAGGGATTGCAATTATAAGATGAGGTTTCCCATGCTTTTCTTAATTAATTGATTCATTTATTCATTTGTCTAACAAACCTGTATTGAATGCTCACAGAATCATTTATCTATTGCTGTGTAACCAAACACTGCAAAAATCAATGGCTTAAAACTATAAGAATTTTATTTGCTAATGGTTCTGTGAGTCTGCAGTTTGACTGGGCTCAGCTGGGTGGTTCATCTATTCATCTCACTTGGTACCACTCATGTGGCTGCTTTCATAAATGTCAGCCCAGGGGGAGCTGGATGGCCTCCGAGGGCCTCGCTCATTTACCTGGCAATTGATTCTCCCTGTCAAGTGGTTGGTGAACGGGGCCTCAACTGGAAAGCCTCATCATCGTTCCTCCTGGCTTTTCATCCTCAAAGATGCTAGTCCAGGCTTCTTCACAAGGTGGCAGCATCACCTCATGCGAACAAAAGCAGATGCTTTGTGGCCTCCTAAGGCGTTGGCTCTGAACTAGCACACTGTAATTTTGGCCCATTCTATTGGTCAGAACAAGTTATAAAGTCAACTTCAATTAAAGGGTTAGGGAAAGCAACTGTACCTTTGGATGAGAGGAACAGCAAAGTGGAGGGTGGTTGCACACGCTGGTTGAAGGAATTTATAATTAGTTTTTGTAATCGATCTTAATCATTATTCATCAAATCTTATCCTAGGCAGTGAAGACATGAAAATTGATAATGAGCACTCATTTGCATGGGAGAGGTAGGCAAGGAGACAACAACTGAAACGGAAGGTGCACCTTTGACAGAAGGGCACATATGGCATTGTGGAAGTACAGGAACAGAATTAGCTAAATCAAAATGACAAGCTACTATCAGAAAAGTGGTCCTCTGGGGCTGAGAGTTTATTTGTATCCTGCTTATCATCTTATCCAAGGCCCAGGGGTCAGAATTGAAGGCCCTGGAATGATTAATTTGTCCTGATCATTTCCTCCAGCCGCCACTTAGAGGTCTGAGGATGAATTGGTAAACACAAATGTTTATGTTTATACCCTCCCACTCCCTCCATTCACATGTTAAAACCGTATCCAGCCTGTCAGTGAGATGATATTAGCACCTGGAACCTCTGGGGAGTAGTTATAATTAGATGAGGTCAAGAGAGTGGAGCTCTTATGCATGGGATTAGTGCCCTTACAATAGTCAGGAGAGAGCTGGCTTCCTTTCTTTGTGCTCTAGGATGAGAGGATACAGCAAGTTGACAGTCTGCAACTTAGAAGAGCGCCCTCAGCAGAACCTGACCATGCTGGTATCCTCATCTCAGACTTCCCCTAGCCTTTACAACTGTGAGAAATAAGTGTCAGTTGTTTATAATGGTAGTTTGTTATGGCAGGCCACACTGATGAAGAGCAAGTTCAAGACCAGTGGAGGGGGAGGGAGGGTTTTTAAATGTTCTTCACCCACTTACAAATGGGTACAAGAAATTGAAGCATTGGCCAGTAATGAGAGGAGGTCTTTTTAACTACCAGTGCCTTCAACTCTAATGCTGCTTTAAAAGCTTGGGAATTCTGAATTGGGTTTACATATATGATATCAGAATATTCAAAAGATACATGAGACTTTTTATCCAAACCTTGTCTGGAAGTAGTCAATGTGCTGGCAGTTTGGCATTTGACCTTCATACCCTCAATTCAACATCAAAAAAGTAAGATAAAGTTAGGGGTATTTGGTGAATAAGTTCATCTCTAGCCAGGAAACATTAGATCGAAGGAGGAAAAAAAACCTTGCTAGATAATAAAGCCAGTTAGATTTATTGTATATATGACCTTAGGGAATTCCTTTAATCACATATTCTCAAGTGCCTTTGGGAACTTGGACGATAATAAAGTGTATGCTGAGAGGAATCAGTGACAGTGTTCTCCCCAAGGAGAAAAAATGATACTGAAGCTCATCATTCCTGTGTTTCTTGAGGGGCTCAGAAGAGCAAATCTCACAGCTGCCCACAACATGGCTAAGTGGAACCCTGGATTGGAATCTGCTTAGGAAAACTCTTCTGAGCCCTGGCTAGTTCTGTCCTGGAAAAGTCAGTTTTGTCCTGGTTTATTTAACAGGGTAAGGTAGCACAAGGGACTCAGAGAAAGCTGAATTGGAGCTCTCCTCCTGAGTCAGACAATCATTATGAGCCCTACCTTTCGATCTCTGGGTGACTTTGTGTTTGTGTCACTGGTCCTAGCTGAAGGGGACAGACCGAGGTCAGTCGGAGTTCCAGGTGGTTGGGTCCAAACTATACGAGTGAGTGGCCCAGATGGCTCTCATAATCAAATTAAGTGCTGGGCTATCAATCAATGAGTATATATTTAGCATCTATTATGTGCTCAATATTGTGAGAATACATAGGAAGTATAAGAACAGTTTCTTGTGTCATTTGAGTCTGTGGTCTAATTATGAGATGGAAGAGAATGAGAGGACCGATAACAAAAGTCAACTGCTATTTCCATTTTGGTGAAGCTGTGTAACCTCAAACATAGGGGAAAATGATGCTTGTGTTTATAAAAATATGCCTTAAAAATCTTTCCTTTATATGTGATACATCACACAATCACAGAGAAGCTATTAAAATATGATCGAATATGATTTCCATTGATGAGGAGGGGTAGTAGAGAGATGTGTTAACAAGCAGGATAAAATCACTGCCACGAGGTCTTCGAGTCTCATTTGTTACCCTTGCCTCATTAATGACAGGCAATGATAATAGGCAGCCTATGTTGAGTATGATGTGCTGTGCATTCTTCAAAGTACTTCACATTCATTATCTAATTTAATCCCATTAAAACCCTCTGAGATAGTTGCTGTCACTATTTCCAGGATCCGGGAACAAGTAACATGCTCAAGGTCACATAGCCAGGAAGTGTGACAGGATGCCAGACTTGGGATAATCAGGAGTTTGGGTGACAGTCACAGAGGCATCTGGCCCTGTTCTTGTGCTAATCAGAGTTCTTGGTTGCAAACAAGGGAAACTGACTCCAGTTAACTGAAGCAGAAAAGGAATGCATTGGAAAGGATATCAGGGATTTCATAGAAGAGCCAGGAAATCTTGAGAATGAGGCTCAAAAAATAGGCAGGAGCCAAAGGATACTTGGCAGCAAATTCTGTAGAGAATGCCACAGAATAGTCAATTTGGGAAGCTAATATTGAAGCTTCTGCCAGTGGCTACTTGCCCCTGGATCTCTGGACAATATACCCACAACTAGTGCCAATAACTACTCTTGGCCCTTCTAGCTCCATGTTGAGTATGGGTCACATGCCTATAACCCAGCATCCGGGAGGAGAGAAAGGAATTACCTGTCTCTCTTCACCTTGATCTCCCCCTCCTTTGGAATTGCCCTCTAATGTTTGTGTTCTGGGTGGATGGGCCAATGGACACATATCTGATGCATGCCTGCCTCAGGTCTCCCCATCGTGTGACTGTATGCTACTGGAATGCCCACACCGATCCCTGTCCACAGGCCCTGACACTGAGATTTCCTGCTTCACAATGACTGTTGCTAGTTTCCATCTTGAGCATCACTACTCACATAAACTTTGTGAGAGCAAAAGCAAAATGCCTTTGCTCTGTCTCTGGGCCCCTGTGGGAGTCCCACTGCTCCTGCTGCTGTTGCAGGAGCCATCTCATGGTGAAAGAGTTTTTCCTTCCTGGGAATTACGTGTTGACTCAATCTTAGATAGTTAGGCTTTAAGTCTCCTTTGGCTCAGGAATTGGAAGGAGCAGATTTGAGTGATTACTTTCAACTTTGAAAGTATTCAAAAGTTTAATGAATTCAATTCAGTTCAACAAATAATGATAAAGCACCTAGTAAGTATCAGCTCTTTGTTAGTAACTGGGGATATAGAGAGGAATAGGCATAGTTTCTAATGTCAGGGACTTTGCAGTTGAGTTATGAAAACAAATATGGATTTTTTAATGTAGGTATCTTTACTTAGCCCTCTTGTTACCTCTGAAATCTTTCTTGGTTAAAAGCAAATGCATTCTGGATAAATGTGGTGTCACATATTAATGAGTGCTTACTGCACGTCAGCCAGTGTCCTAAATACTTTGCATTTAACTAACAATCATTGCAACAACCTTTTGAGAGATGATTATCCCCATCTTACAGATGAGGAAGCTAAAACACAGAGAGATTAAGTAATGTATTAAATAACTCATAGCTAGGTTTTAAGTTCCAGCACCCTTGCTCCTAATTTTATGCTACATTATCTGTCCCTCTAATGACATCCATCTGGAAACTGTGTTCTTACTAATGGTAGAAAAAACTCAATCCTCTGGTTGTTTTTTCTCACCCTTTTAGATTCATTTCCTTATTTTCTAAATCATCTATTAACCAGCATTCACATTTAAAAATTAACTACATATTTAAAAAATTACTGTTTAGATCTATTAATTTGAATTGATATATGCCAAAAATCTCTACATAAAAAGATAGCAGTCTGCTGTACTATCAGCAATTGGCCTCATTAGAACAACAACAATGATCTATATTATGATTCCTGCCATCCCATGATGCTTAGCAAAGTGTTAGATATTAAGTAGAAGCTCAATAAAAGCTTTTTGATCCAATGATTGTATATGCAGAGGTATGCAGCTAATAAATTCTGTGAAATCAGGCCTCTCCTCAGCCCCTTGGGATTGAAACTTACAGAAGTTGTTAGAAGGATGAAGTGAAAGAAGTAGTTTGAATGTGATGTTTGGCAGCTAGATGATCCTGCTTCCTGTTGGGTGTCCCATTTTGGAAAAGTGAAGACCACCCACAAAGGGTCACTGGGCAAGTGCCCAAATTCTGAGTGAGATAGAGTGACCTTGGATGGAATTAATCTTATGTAAGCAGGACCACACTCATTAATCATTCACAATAAGCTCTTATTTATGAACTAATTTCAAATAGACACATTGAATCCATTTTCCCAAGCAAAAATGAAGTTGGGTAAATCACAAACAGCTAAATCATAGTTTTGGCACATGTATGCCATTTTCTTTTTCGTATTTGGAATTATTTGCCTCTTAGAGTAACCTAATACAATGGGAACACTCTGCAGAAAACTATAGAGAATGAGTGTTTATAGAGACTTACATCTGATTTACATTTAAGGAGCATAAAACTAATTGCAGAGAGACTGCTACTAAAACATTAAGTCTAGGAGACAGCTACGTATGAACGCTTGTAAGAATGCCGATATGATTCCTTGAAATTGAGACCTTCAAAATTAATTTCCACTACTAGAAATAAGGGTATCTTAAAATGTCCTCAGTGGACACAGATATATTGTAAACGATTCCAGACAAAGTAGCTGTTATATGAGAACATCTTTCAATATGAGATTAAAATCTGGAATTGCAAGTGGTAATAAATATATCCATCTATATTAGTACAAAAAAAGTGACAGAATTTTAAGAGCAATAAGCAGGTAGACAGCTAATGGTCAGTGCCTATGATAAATTGCCTTGTCGTTATTGTAGTCTCTTTGATTTTCACTAAATAGCCTAATTTTTCTTTTTCCTATTACTGCATATGTATATGAGGAAAAAAATTTCCCTGCAATGATACTATTTTTTAAGCCATCTGAAATAAAATGCCTAAAAAAAATACCCTTCCAAACTTCTGTTATGGAAGTTAGCACACCTAGTAGTCTTTTATGATGCAAAATTCTCTAACTTGGAAATTATATATTGCTTTAATATTTTCATTTTCAAACATTTTGGAGCCTTCTTTTAGTAGTAGTTTCATGTAGCAACAGTTACTCTGAAAAGTAATAAAAGTAATATTTTTATGTGTTGAGAGTGTTATATTATTCATCAACTCCCATGTACTGTGCATAACCCTTTAAATCATTTGCATCCACGTGTGTATGCTGTGTGTGTGTGTGTGCGCGCACACATAATGACCTGTTTTCTCTGAATGCTGTTTGTGGCTTTGCTGTTTTGTCATGTCTTTGCTGTGATGTTGTCTGTGAAGGTTTAAATGAAATTTATAGCACGCATCATGTATTGTAAGTTTGTCTGTCATATAATAATCAGCATGCAAAAAAAGCCACATATTTGGACTGTATATTTAAGCCTTGTAAGTAATCATATACAAAACAATGCAAAAATGTGAACATTGTATGGCAATTAATAACATCTCTGCCAGTGTAAATACGTTTTTTTCCCCATAAATCATTTCCAGCTTGTCAAAATGGATCTGTGCTGGCAAAGAAACAGGGTAATGTTTCAATTTTCTCCATCTGGCAAGAAATTTTCTGTTAGATTTCCTCCTTCCCTTTTTCAGTTACAGAATTTATATGAGCAACTACATATAGTGTGATTAAGAAAGGGTGTGGTGTGGTAGGATACAGAACAATGCTGAATATTAGGAGCTGGACTGTGAATAACTGCCCCAAATTGTACATTCATGTCACATGTGCATAGAATAGAAAATATTTGGTTGTTGAAGCATAAAAATGATTCCCTTTGTAGCAAAACATTGCTCTCATTAAATAAAGCACAACTTTCTTTTAAAATGTTTTCCCGTAAGGACTTGAATCTATTTTAACTTGTTTAGAATAATTTTTTATACTGATTGTAGACGCATTTAAATCTTAAAAATTTTTATCATGTCACTTGAGAATATTGTAGAAATTCCAGTAGCAAAACACACACACACACACACACACACACACACACACACACACACACAAATTCCCAATACGGATCTAGGAAAGAATTTACCCTTTCATGACCCAGTATTCAAAACAAAACTCAAGAGAGCAAGCACACTGTATACACATTGTGCTTATAGGACTCCAGCCATAGCAGAGTGGTGGTATTTTTAAACACAATTGTGTATATAAACTACTCCGATCATGTGGATATGAATCTGTTCACAAGTACCAAAATGCACTTATTTTCACCTAGTGATGGGTGATTTCCAACTTTCTTTTCTTGTTAGTATCAAAATGTTCTCTGAGCTTATATAGTGTCTTCTGCGTAATCATACAGTTCTCTAGCGCATGAGCAGGCACAAGTTTGATAAAAAATCATGTACATTTGAGTACTTGCGTGTGTCTTATGAGAAACCAAGCACAGTATAATAGGGATGCTAATAGCTGTCTATGGAGCATCCTTTCTCAGCTATCTCTGCATTTGGAAGGACGCAGATAATCCAGAAGTCCAGAAAGCTCATTTATACCTGGTTTTGGGTTGCACTGTAAGGTGTCTTTGGAAGCTCATTTTTTCTTCAATTTTTAAAAAATGATGGTTAATTTGTATTAGTTCAATAATTGCACCCCAGTAAGGAGGGGATGGTAGGGAAGGGAAATGTACTGGGCAATGGTTTGGAGACTTCACAGGCAGATAATCAATGATTGTAAGCACAAACCTCCAGATAAACTTGTACAATGAGTGAACTGTGAGCGTTTTCCTCAGGAGGGTGATCAGTGCAGCATCTCTGGGTCGCACGAGCAAACCAGCTCATGCATTTTTTGTGTATGACTTTATCCATCATGTAGGTCATTGAAGAGGTGGCTCCAGTGTGTTGATATTAATCACTTAGAGCCAGGGTGTTTCAGTTGTCACTTAGCCTTGCTGTGGATAGTTTTAACTGCACATATGGAACATTATTTGTCATGCACTCTTCTGAGACCCCTAGAATGTCAGGACACAACAGATGATTAAAGGATTGAGAAGCAACCTTCACTCTGAATATCTTTGTCTTAAATTGTCAGATCAGGGCTTTAATGCAGGTTGACGGTTTAGTTTTCTTTCACTTAAGTTTTATGGGCACATGCCAAAAATAATTTGTATAAAACTTCACCTGAAAGGTAGCCAGAAACAGGGGACGTGGAGTTGAAGTATAATCAAGTAAATGGTTTATTCCTCACTCCCCCACTTGATTTCCTCCTTCTTTTCACTTTTCTGCCCTTCCCCCCATGGAAAGATCTATTACTCAACCTAAGGCTTTTCTCACTCACCTTTATTTGGGATGAACTCTTCACACCAAGGGAGAGTGCCCTCACTTTTTACTGATCTTATTTAAATATGATTCCCTGTTTCCTTGTTCCATCATTGCCTTCTACTCACAACACTTTAGGTGCACATAGGTTGAGTAGGCTTCCTCAAGCCGAGCAGCAAGTGAATTCCTGGAGCTCCCTGCACATCCAGTTCTCAGAAGCAAGACAGAATTCCCTGCTGACATAATGGAAAGTATGTATTTTAAATATTTCTACAAACAGAAATTTGGGCCCAAAAAATTGGATAGAATCATACTGAAAGGTGGATCAAATATCTCAGTATTACAAATCTTTAAAGAAAAAAGGAATAATATTTGTACTGCATTGCAACAGGATTGCAAAAATTTCTGAACCGAACATCCAAAGAAGTGTGGTTCACAATGTGAGGCAACACAAGCACACAGGGATGTGGAGAGGCTGGCATGAGGGTCATCTACCTCAGCCTGGGAAGGGCCATTTTGCTGTTTCAGGCTGTCACCTGGAGAGCAGCAGGGAACAGAGGGGGAAACTTGGTCTGCCTCTGAGCTTCTCAATAAAGTTTAACCTCTTGCTTCCCTTTCCTGGTGGTTGCACAACTCTGTAAAATCTTAAATTTTTAAGAGGTCCAATTCTCTCCCTTGTCTTGAAAGGTTTTGACTGCACTTGCCAGAGGCAGTATGAGGCCAAAAAAGGTACTCATGGTTCCTTCCAGCTCCTAAGTGCTGCTGATTCTTAATCTTCCTTAGTCTGTCTTTGTTATATGTAAACAGGGAAAACCGATATGCATTGGTTTGTCGAGTCTTTCTTTCCTTCTTTTTTTAATTATTATTTTTTATTAACATATTATGTATTATTTGTTTCAGGGGTACAGGTCTGTGATTCATCAGTCTTACACAATTCATAGCACTCATCATAGCACATAGCCTCCCTACTGTCTGTCACCCAGCCACCCATCCCTCCCACCCTCCTCCCCTCCAGCAATCCTCAGTTTGTTTCCTGAGCTTAAGAGTCTTTTATGGTTTGTCTCCCTCTCTGGTTTTGTCTTATTTCATTTTTCCCTCCCTTCCCCTATGATCTTCTCTCTTGTTTCTCAAATTCCTCATATCAGTGCTATCATATGATAATTGTCTTTCTCTGATTGACTTATTTCACTTAGCATAATACCCTCTAGTTCCATCCATGTTGTTGCAAATGGCAAGATTTCAATTTTTGATGGCTGCATAATATTCCGTTGTGTGTGTGTATATGTATGTATGTATGTGTATCTCACATCTATTTTATCCATTCATCTGTCGATGGACATCTAGGCTCTTTCCATAGTTTGGCTATTGTGGACATTGCTGCTATAAATATTGGGGTGCACATACCCTTTTGAGTCATTTTGGGGTAAATACTCAGTAGTGCAATTGCTGGGTCATAGGGTAACTCTATTTTCAACTTTTTGAGGACCTTCCATATTGTTTTCCAGATTGGCTGCACCAGCTTGCATTCCCACAAACAGTGTAGGAGAGTTCCCCTTTTTCTGCATCCTCGCCAATACCTGTCATTTCCTGACTTATTAATTTTAGCCATTCTGACTGGTGTGAGGTGGTATTTCATTGAGGTTTTGATTTGTATTTCTCTGATGCCGAGTGATGTTGAGCACTTTTTCATGTGTTTTTTGGCCATTGGGTGTCTTTGCAGAAATGTCTGTTCTTGTCTTCTGCCCATTTCTTGATTGGATTATTTGTTCTTTGGGTGTTGAGTTTGATAAGTTCTTTATAGATTTTGGATATTAGCCCCTTATCTGTTATGTCATTTACAAATATCTTCTCCCAATCTGTCGGTTGTCTTTTGGTTTTATTGACTGTTTCCTTTGCTGTGCAAAAGCTTTTTATCTTGATGAATTCCCAATAGTTCATTTTTGCCCTTGCGCCCCTTGTCTTTGGACAACCACATACAGAAGAATGAAACTGGACCATTTCCTTACACCACACACAAAAATAGACTCAAAATGGATGAAAGACCTAAATGTGAGACAGGAATCCGTCAAAATCCTTGAGGAGAACACAGGCAGCAACCTCTTCGACCTCAGCCACAGCAACTTCTTCCTGGTTTGTCAAGTCTTAAGGAAAAGTGCTTCCCCTATCCAGGCTAAACCATCTGGCAGTCTTTCCTTTACTCTCATGCTATTGCTCTTGTGGAATGAAGGAAGAGATGAACCAGCAGCTGCTTTTCTTCTAGGTTGGGGGCTACTGACAAAAACTTGTACATGGAAGCCCTCTGCACACTCTCTCATTTGAATGGTCAGAAGTTATCATAGACAATGGGCTGGTTATTGCAGGCCCATATTGGAAAATTAAG
This sequence comes from Procyon lotor, assembly GCA_028646535.1. Taxonomy (NCBI): domain Eukaryota; kingdom Metazoa; phylum Chordata; class Mammalia; order Carnivora; family Procyonidae; genus Procyon; species Procyon lotor. The sequence continues at coordinate 64,108,616 of CM053606.1, read as the reverse complement.
CTGTATTTTCCTTTGAGGAAAGTAAAATTAAGTGAAGGATCAAGTATGAAGAAGTAGAATGTTTAATGAACTTGGGAGCTCGGGCTCCCTGCATCATTTCAACACATGGCTTTAGTGCTTTCTTGGGACAGATTTCCCTAGGATTCCACAGAGGATGGGAGTCTATATTATATTTTTATAAATGGCAAGTTGACATTCATCTGGAGCAATTGAAAAGAGAGAAGCTGCCAAGATTTGACCTGCTAAGATTTTAGTGATATTCTTCTTTATGACATAATTTTACTTTTTTTCCACTATGTTTAATCATAGCTTAAAGATCATAGCCTAAAGATAATTTAGATTTGCTAACTACCTAAGAGGTTCTGATCATCTAAGGAGGGACTGTGACATTGATCCCGTTTATCTATTTTCCACTTTTACTAGTAGGAAACTGAGGCATGGACTACCTACATAATTTGCTTGAGGTCAGTGGTTTAAGACCCTTCTAGAGCATATTACCTAAAGGCAATAGAGCAGAAAATTTACAAGCCTAGGTTTTGAAGTCAGACAGACCCAGATTCTGACTTTAGCACTTAGTAACTCCCAAGCCTTAGTCTCCTCAACTATAATCTGGAAGAGTAACACCTGTCTTATGGGATTATTATGTGCATAAATAAAATACATATGAAGCTCTTGGCATATCTATTGGCATACAATTGTTATATGTAGTTATATTTATTAATATAGTTTTCTTACTGTTATTTTATTTAAAGTATGCTGCCTGATTTACTAGACTTGATTTGTTGATAGCATCTTTTTATTCTTAATAGTATTAATTAGAGTAGAAGAAGAAAAAAAAATTAAACTTAATTTCCCCTAGAGTCCTAAGGGATTTGTGTGGGTCAATTTATTAATGAAATGTGAAGAACATTTGGCAAACCCACCAAATGAGACAAGCATTGTAAAGAGCCTTTACAAAGAATTGATATCTAATGTTAATGTCTGTGGAATGGAACTGTCATGAGATAATGGCCTTTTGATGGTACAGAAAATACCAAGGCAGAGAGAAGACATTTATTTTTAAAGCACTAGACAATCACCTTTGGACAGCGTCCTTCCACCAAGTCTTTATTTCTAACAGACCAATAATTGATATGGATATAATTATTTTTCTTGATGGATCTGATATCCTAGGCAATGGCCTTGCTCACTCTACAGTCATCAAGGTGCTGTATACTCACTGGTCACCAGAACGAACCTTTTATCCTGTATTCTCTCCAATCAGAATTCTGAGTACCTGTGGTTTTTTTCCTCTCAATTCCAGACATAGCACCTTAGTGTAGTTACTAGGGTGACCACAGACTCAGGGCATCAGCTTCCTGCCTCACCTTATTTCAGGCAAGCTGTAACCCTGAGCCTTGTGATCACCCTAGTGATCTAACCATCAAGTCAGGTATTTTTTAAGTCTCTTGTAAGCCAAAAAAATCGATGTTTTGTGTGTATGTGTGTGTGTGCACACATGTGTGTGATGCAGTAAATAATTTCAACGTGGAGAATCAGATTTGCAGCAGACTATGATCTTTACTGTAAACTTGAAGTACAAAAACTCAAACTCTATAAGAGTTTCATGGAACCATTTCTGTTGAAGAAGGTATTTGCAGTAGGATAATAAAAATCAATTGCACAGTCAATTCTGTGAGCCTCATGATATCAGAGTCCCTATTATCTAGAGGAAATCATCTTGTGTGTGCACGCGAGCGCACTAGTGCATGTGACAGCCAGACATCCGGCACCTTGACTGGTTGTTGGCCCTCTTTCACGGAGAGTAATGAAAGCCTAGTAGGATATCTCTGATTTGTTATTATTAATCTTGTTTTAAGGAAACATGAGACAAGGCTGATGGTTTAGATTGACTTTTTATTTGCTATGAGTGTGGTAATTTCAGCCGCATGCTATCTTGAATGTATGCATTTCAACTTAATGGATTTCTCAAGGGTCAAGTTATAGCCTTGCTACAGCTACAGTGAAGTTCACCCCATAGTACTATAGCATAGTACGACAAAGAAAAGAAGGCCTTTGACCTTCTTTTCTAGGCCTACCCATAAACTCCAGTAGAGCTCAAATGGCAAGAGCAAGATTTCATCTTTTGTCTCCTGTCCTGAACTTCTCTGATACATGTCTTGAATTTTTATTCAAATTACTTTGGGTTTTAATTTATTCAGTCAAATGTCAACCAAGTGTTGTTTATCCTGTGGATTACATTCATGCTCACTGCAGAATTCTCTAACATTTGATTTCTAATTATTTTCTTGTTTATCCATGTGGTGGGATGTTTTGAATATTACCTTCTGACCACTGACCAGTTGGAATTATAATTTTCTCTCTTTCCTAAGCATCTGGTAGTAAAATTTGGCAAGCATGTAGTCTTAGCAAATCTAATGATTGCATTGCCACAGCTTTTATTCTGTATAGCACTGTCTTCCTTAGGTATTTATTGTACTTAAGCAAGCCAATGCATTTTGGCTTTTGGAATTGAGCCTTGTACACAATATACAACTGCAGCCTCTCTAAGATTTCTGAATATAAGACAAAAGGGCCTTGAGGTACATCTCCAAGCAATGTGAAACTAAAAGAAAGACAGAGTTGACTCAAAACACTGTGAAGCTGGTTTTACAAGAGAGATCCACCTTGAACTCCGGCTTCTCTTTTCCACTATCTTCCATTCTATTTTAAACTTGTTTCCTTCTACCCTCTTCTAAGCCCAATTCTCTTTCTTCTCCCATGCATGTAATTGAATAGTACTGAGCCTCTCTTCTGTCCCTGACAACCAGGCTGATTTAGACTTGGGATGGGAAGAGAACCATGATATTGGGCAAAGACAGTGCTGGCATTTGAAGAAGGCATTAAATCTAAGAAGAGGGGATCTAGTTTTATCAGAGTGAAGAAGTGAGCACAGTCAGTGGCACAGAAGATAATGGTCAGAAAAAAATAAAAAAGAAGGCCAGCATGGTTAGAAAGTACTTGGGGCAAAGTAGAATAGGAAACCTGAAAAGAAAGGGTGGGTCCAGATTTTAAAGACCCAGGTGCCATGCTAAGGAATCAGGCGTTAGCATCTGGTAAAGGAGAGTTGATGGAGGTTTTCAAGCAGATTTGGAATATAATTAGATTTATTACTTTAAGAAGGGGCCTTTGGGGGCACCATGGTGGCTCAGTTGGTTAAGTGTCTTGCCAACTCTTGGTTTTAGCTTAGGTCATGATCTCAGGGTCATGAGGTTGAGCCCTGCATTGGGCTCTGGGTTCAGCAAGGAATCTGCTTGAGATTCTCTTTCTCCCTCTCCCTCCCCCTTTCCCCCTCCTCCCCATCCACCTACATGCTCTCTCTCTCTCTCTCTCAAATAAATAAAGAAAGAAAAAAGTGGGGGAGTCTTTGGAAACGGTTTGGAGAATGGACTGAAGAAAGAAAAGACTGAAAACCAGGGAGACCCATTTAGGTAGCTGTTATAATAAACAAGGTCAGAAGGGATAAGTGCCTGAAATAATGGGATGGAAGAGACCAGAATTGAGAGATGTTTTTAGTGTTAGGGTGGACGAGATATAGTGACTCATTAAACATTGGAAGAGAAAGAGGTGTCAGAATCCAAGATAGTTTTGGGTTGGTAGGTATATTAGATTGTTGAGGCTACTGTAACAAAGTACTATAAACTGAGTGACTGAATGAGAGAAATATATTTTCTCAGGGTCTGGAGGCTAGATATCAGAGATCAAGATGGTGGCCATACTCTCTCTGAAAGCTTTAGGGAAGGATTTGTCCTACATCTCTCTTCTAGCTTCTGGTACATCTTTGGCTTATATAGCATAATTCCAGTTGTTACGTGGTGTTCCCTCTGTGTATGTGTCTGTCTTTTAACATGGCATTTTTTTTTTAAATAAGGACACCAGTCATATTTGTTAGAGTCTCACCCTATTCCACTATGACTTCTTAACTGATTACATATGTAATGACCCTATTTCCAAAACACATCACATCCTCAGGTACTGTGGGTTAGGACTTCAACATACCACTTTTTAGGAGACACAGCTCAAACCGTCACAGTTTGCTATTAAGATTGTAGCATAGAAACCCTTCCTGAGCTTCCAGCCAGCCTGGCCTGCCCTGTAGAATTCACATTTCAGACTGCAACATCAACTCTTACCTGAATTTTCAGCTTGCTGTCTTGCCTTATGGATTTTGGACTTGTCAGCTCTCACAATTGCATGAGCCAATTCCTTAAAAGCTCTTGATATAGATATAGATGTAGTTATAAATGTAGATATAAATGTAGATATAGATATCTCCTATTGGTACTCTTCCTCTGAATAATCCTGACTAAGATAATGGGGGAGGCTGAGTGCTTATGGAAGGGTAGGGAAGACTTGGAAAAGACAAGAGGGACAGTTAAACTCTTGAGAACAGAGCAAGATTCAAGCCCAGAAAGAAATTAAAGCAACAACAGCAACAACAAACAGAAAGAAAGGAGGTAAACATTGCATATTTTCTGAGGTTCTAGGATATAACTTTATGACTCCAGTATTATTTCTGTATCAGCTTGCAAGCACAACTAGAGCTAGGCCCAACTAACCTTTGCTTGCCACATTAGAAAACCGTGTTCTAAACAAATTGAAAATATTGGTTGGGCCATACGAAATTACCAACACTTGACAATTTATTATTTTATTACCAACAATACTGATAATTTTGTATACTTAAACCTGATATCAATTTGATTATTTACTTGTGTGTAATCTGCTTAGAAATGCAAGCTGTTTTCTTGATTCCATTTTGTGACAGTTTGAGAGAGGTGTAGTTTGTAGAATCAGGTGTTAATGTTTGTCCTGGTTAGGTAGGAACATTGCAGGTGGGCTACCTGGTTGGCACATTTAAGAATATCTACTTAAAGGCAATAGCTAACAGTAGCTAATAGTTATCAAATGCAAAAACAGTGAAACACAGTACTAGTTGTCACACTTACATTTTCTCCATTCATTTCTCACAAAACACTGTGAAATAGGTACTAATATAATAGGTATTTTACAGTTAAGGAAACTGAGGACTAAAGAGCAAAATGACTTGCCCTAAATGGTGGAGCCAGGAATTGAGTCTAGGCATGTCTGAAGAGCCTGCACCCTGGTACCTTAAGTTCTATAGTTCTGATCTTGTAGGTAGTACCTGAGGGCTGCTTCAAGTGGGAACTGGAGTCCAAAGTCCATGGGCATGACTAAGGTAGGAAACAGAAGCTAATAAGACAGAGGGTCGGGTACCAGGAGTACCAGACAAATTTTATTAAGTAGTTTTTCTGCTGCTTCTACTATGATGCTTGGTCTTCATTTATTCATTCAAAAAATATTTATTAAACAGTATTATCTAGACATGTGGAAATCACCTTTGAACAAAAAAATAAAGATCTCTGCCCTTGAAGAGCTAAAACCCTAGATGGGAAGACAGAAAATAAGCAATAAACCTAATACGAAGAAATTTTATAGCATGTTAGAAGGCTGTATGTGTGCAGTGTAAAAAATAAAATATAGATGAGTAGGGTGGTTCAGTAGCACTGCCGTAAGGTGGGAGACAAGCAGGTTTCAGTATTGTATAGCATGGGGAGGGCCACCTTTAGTGAGAAAGGATCACTGGAGCACAGCCTTGAAGCAAGTGAAGGGATTAGGGTCCATATCAGAGAGAACATTCTCATCAGGGTAAAGGCACTAAGCAGGAATATACCTGGCTTGTCCTAAGAACATGCAAACAAAGTGAGGAAGTAGAGGGAGGAAAGGGGGAGAAGAGTGGCGATGAGGATAGACTATAAGCAGGAGACCTGGTACATAGCAATGGGCCTTGTAGGCATGGTTATGACTTTGGCTTTTACTCTGAGTGAAATGGGAAAGGAGAAACCCCTTCAGGATTTTGAGCGGAAGAGTGATATGATCTGACATACTTTAAAAAGGGTCGCTCTGGTTATTGTGTTAAGAAACACACTAGAGGGTCAAGAATGGAATCAAGGCAACCTGTTAGAGACCACTTTAATAATATAGCCAAGGAATGGTGGTGGCCAAGATTGGTGGTAGCAGTGGGGGAGATGAGACGTTGTAGGATTCTGGAGATAAGTTGCAGGTAGAGCTAGCATGAATGTAAGATAAAGAGGAGGAATCAAAGATGACTGCAAGGGTTTTGCCTGAGCAACTGCAAGGAAGAAGTTACCGACTGACATCAATAAGTCTGCAAGTGGAGCAGATTTGGGGGGAAGCTCATGCATTCAGCTTTGAATGTGTTGAATGTAATATGTCCATTTGACATCCACGTTGAGATGTTGAACATGAGGTAGATATATAGGTTTGAAGATTGGAAAGAGAAGTCCAAGTAGAAATGTATATTTGGAAGGCTTCAGCATTAAGATATTATTAAAGCCATGGCCCTGGGCTATATTACTGAGGTACGCCTTGAGATAGAGAAGAGAGGAAGCCCCGGGACTGATACCTAGCTCCCTACTGACCTTCCCTTGGCATTAAGAAGTTCACAAGAAGAGAAATCAGCAAAGGAGACCAAGAAGGAATGACCAGGGAAGTTGGAGGAATGTCATGGAATGGGTTGCCTCGGTGTTGGCTTGAAAATGGAGCGAAAATCTCACACACGTTTTCACTTTCCCAGTCACTGGTTGAGGCAGAGGACTCTGCGGACCTGGCCGAGTGCCAAATAATGAGGTCCAAGGAGCCTGATCGCTGGATGATAGCACAAAGCTGAGGCCCTCGCTGCCAACCTGGACTGTCATGGGGGCAAGAAGTAACATGGTCCTGTGTTAGGCCTTTGAGGTTTGGGAGGTTTTTTAACAGCTGTTAGCCTACCCTGACTAACACAAGATCTGTTGCCATTTTAAAGGTGCCAACATCTCATTTTGAGAGCTTTAGCACATTTTAATTGTTGGTATACACGTGAGTGTTAGTCATTATTAATGAGTCATTAAAGAAGTACTTGTACTTAGAAAAGCTTTATTTGAAGTGAGGATGTATTTGAAAGCAATAAAATACTATTTTCAAAGAAATGATTTATCATCAGACTTATGCTTACTTGAACTAAGTCTGAAAAATTATTCCAAGTTAAGTGTTATGTCCACCCTGGGTTCTCAGTCTGAGTTGACCCACCATAGGCCAAGTTTCAGCACAGCCTCATCCCATCTGGGACTTCTGGGAACTGGAATGGGTGATGATGTGTTCTTGTTGCTCACCTTTAATTGGCTCCTGAAAACATCTCTTACTGGTGGGAAGCTGTCAGGTATATTTTGAGAAGCCCGTTATTGATAAGCCTTTGATTGCCTATTATGGTTAAAGAAAAATGTCAGCCTTCCCCCAAGTACAGAGTTTAGAATTGCACTTGGAGAACTGGCTGGAAAATTAGTGTTTGTATAAACCTGAGTTTGATACTGTGAGCCCTGTTTGATGCGTTTGATTTTAAATTCTATCAGGATTTTAAATTCCATCTAGAAAAGGACAAGTTTGAATATATATCACAATGGCTCTTTCATACTTGTAGCATAAAATCCAAAGATATTATGGTGACCTACAGGGTCCTACTTATTCCAGCTTCCTGCTATTTCCCTGCCCCCCTCGTGCTGCTTTCCCTGCTGTTGCTGGAGCACTCAGCACATGCTCCCTGATCAGGCCCTCTGTGCTCGTCGTTCGCCCATTCACCCACATCCTCACACGGCTTCTGCTTTCACTTCGTCCTGATCTGAGATCTCCCTGTCCATATGAAATCTAAAAACTATTGTTCCCATCGCTGCCTGTCCCCCTCCCCTGATTCGTTTTTCTTCATAGCATTCATCATAAGCAACATGAAGTTACCTAGCTGTTTGTTTCCTTGTTGATTGTCTACTTTCTCCCAGTAGAATGTAAGATTCCGAGGGCAGCAACTTCGTTTCCTTCACTGCTGCATCCCCGGCACTGAGGACTGTGTCTGGGACATGGTAGGAGCTAAGCAAATATTTGTTGAATAAATGAGTGAATGGATTAATGAAGGGTTATGGCCATCTGATTTCTCAAAACAATCTTATCTGACCTTAGGAAAGACTAATTGTTCTTTTCTCACAATATAAAATACCATAATGGTAGCCAATGGAGGTAGGCTTTGAGCATCAGAAATTTTAGAAAATCTGAAAAAAAAAATGCTCTTGACTCCAATTCCTCCTACCCCCTCCTCTCCGTCCCCTATTGCTTCTTTCATATTTTATTTATTCAATAAACATTCAGTAAATATATATTGAGCATCATTTCCTCCCTAATCTAGTAAAGAAAAAAGCTCCACCTCTCTGCTGATGCTATATTTAGTGGAAATACTACTTTGAATAAGACAGGATACCTTCAAAGGAGTGAAAACCCATTGGCTGTTGTTGCTCAAAACTTTCCAGAGTCCCAAAGGGGTGTGGGGGGTGGGGGGTGGGGGAAGCTCTGTCTGCCTTCGTTACTATCCAATTTGTAGCCACGGAATCTATTGGTTTTCACATTTCCATATTTTTGAGGCACATTAACAACCATAAGGAAATATATTAAATGTGAAAGCGGTTAGCTATGTGTCAATAGAAAGTCGGCTTTGAAAATGCTTCCTGCCACACCGATTCACAGAGTGCTGACCTACATGATTTCATAAACTCGGTTACCCGCTCGCAAAGTTATCTAGTGCTTAAAATGTAATAAGAGTTAGAGGCTTTTTTCTTTGTTTTCACTGTGAAAAACTGTGTTTCCTTTAGAGGAGCTCACAATTTATATACTGAAAATATATAAAAGAATTATGTGTCAACAAAATGATGTTTAAGGTTTTAAATCATCCTAACAGTCAGCCCTGAGACTTCCTCACTAGACATCTCAGAGACTTTATGAAAGTTTTATTCTACAATTCCCTGCTTGCCTTTACTCTTAGCTGCTTCTTCCAGCTATTCATATAGTTTGAAAAATAGAGTTTATATACTTTAAGTTGTAAGGCATTTAGAATTTTCATAATCTCTTTATTGTGGCTGAAGCAGTCAAAAAAATGAAGTCTACTGTTGATAATATTTCATTGTGCTTTCACTAGATTAACTGGAACAAGAAGCTGGAACTTGTGGCATTTTTTAAAATACTCTATTTTTAAGGAAGCTTTTGTTAGGAGCAAGGTATAGGGTAATTAAATTAGTTTCAAAATACTCAGTAAAGAACTGGGAGCAGGATAATAATGAACCTTTATAAAGAACAAATGCTGAAAATAAGATTCTTAAGAACAGGAATTTTTGTTTTATACCTTTCATGGCATGTAGGAATAGGCTAAGCATTTGGTAGGTGATCATTAAGTCCTTATTTAAGTTAATCTGTAAAAGTGTAATCAAGAACTATACATAGTTGGGGCATCTGGGTCGCTCAGTGAGTTGAACATCTGTCTCTTGGTTTGACCCAGGTCATGATCTCAGGCTTGTGAGATCAAGCTCCCCCTTGGGCTCTGTGATCAGGGGAGAGTCTGCTCGAGTTTCTTTCCCTCCCCCTCTGCCACTCCTCACCCCTGCTTGCTCTCTCTCTCTAAAATAAATAAATAAATCTTTTTAAAAAAAGAACTGTACACAACATCAAATTTCAGGTTCCATATTTTACAGGATAGAGAGGAGTGTGGAAGAACTTCCCTTGCATAATTATCAGTTAAAAACAAAGTATCTTTAAAAAATTGATGGGACGGTTATACTCTCTTATTGTTTTATATAAGTTTCCTATAAGTTGACTTAAGCTTACTGGCAGCAGATCCCTATCACCTGCCCTGTATGGCTTTCTTGGATTTCCATATCTATTCTATTTAGTATTTACTTATGCTCCAGATACTGTACCTGTTCTTTTACCCTTAGGAAGCTTATAGCCTAGGGGTAATGATCAATGAGGAAAGAAGAAAATCCAATGCTGTTTTAATTGGACCCTTACTTACTAGAGCTAAAATTCAGCTCATAATTCTTCATGTGCTAGAGAGATTAGTATCAAGATGATTATTATTAGAATATAATCACACAACAATCCAGAGAAAGCTGAGCCTCCTGACTTCAGAAAATGCAAGAATTCAAGGTAGTTCTGCATTCCAGTGGCTCTGGGATTTCAGTGGTTTCCGGGCAGGAGTTCAGAGCCCTTACTATGGTCTCTGTACTTCTCTGTCTCTTACCTTTCTGCTTACTTGGGGTTTCCACTCTTTTGAAACTTTTCTTGTGAGGGACCAGTCATGATTTTTCTGTACATATGGGCTTTCAGAATTTGCCCCTGCTTCTAACTTTTTGTCTTTCTTGGGTCAAAATACTTACAAACATGATAGAATTGGTCCAGGTCATGTTTTTCAAAGCAACCATGGCTGTCCTTTGGCACTTTGTACCTACCCCTGATTTCATCAACTGCAACAAGGGGGTAAAAGTCATATAAGAATAGGTCTAAGAATAAAAAAAAAAAAAAAAAAGAACAGGTCTAAAAACTGTATGTTCATCAAAGGATGCAGGAGGAGGCATAGAGCAGGCACTGTGTTGATGTGCCTACTTCAAATTTGCCTTTCAAAGTACTAGGATGTGATGGTACACAGAATTCCCTAGGGTTATGGAGTTGGACCACTTGGCCAAGTCTGAGAGTAGAGCATACCCCGTAGGGAAGATGACACTTAAGTAGTGTCAGTAATATTTAGTCAGAGTTAGCTAGTTGAAGAAGGAGTGAGAAGCTGTATTAGGCAGAGAACACAGCACTGGTATGGAATAGGGGCAGAAAGAAATGTGTTTTGGGGACTGAACCATATAGAGTTTAATCTTCCTGAAACTGGAAAAGCTAAGCCCAGAATGGTGGGAGGTAAGAACAGAGTGGACAAGACTTGCTTGGAACGCACAGTGAAAGTAATGGGAACTGTTGTCTTATGCAGGGGAATGGCAAGGTCACATATACATTTTAAATACCTCATCCTGAGGGCAGATGGAAGATGTATATGAACATGGCAGGACTAGAGGCAGAGACACAAGGTAGGAGGATAGTTCGGGTAAGAAATTTAAAGAACGCCAACTGGAAAATGCAGGTAGAAGTAAGAGGAGGTAATATATTGCAGGAATATTACTTGGGTAAAATCAAGTCTACTTGGTAACTAATTGAGATGTGGTGGGTGATGGAGAGAGAAAAGCCCATGCTTCAGTTTGACAAAGTTGGTGGATACAGGTGTCACTGTTGAGATGAGTAAGAAACAAAGGAGACTAGCTCTGGGGGAAGGGTATTGAGAGAGAGTTGAGACAGAAGGAGCTGATATGTTGCAGGTATGGAAGAAGTGAATGACTAAGAATAAGAGGGAATAAGAATAAGTCAATGAAGTAGTCCATCCAGCTTTTCTTCATAACACTGAGAGAAAGTACATTGGGAAGTCGACTAGGTGGGGCAAATGTGAAAGACAGAAATTAACAGTTCATCCAAGAAGAGATGTAGATTCATTCTCTCAGTCACCGATGACCACACCATCTGATGTCCCAAGAACCACATGCTCCCAACCTAAGACCTTGCTGGACCTTCAGTGAAATCCATTCCTTTTGATCCTGATGATGTAGTAGGAAGGTATTCATTAAACTAACAAGAAAGGGTAGTTTGGGACACTAGGCACTTCACTGTTCTTTGAACAGATACCCACCCTGTGATGTACTCTAGTAAATAATTTAGAAGGCAAAATTTGCTTACTGCCTGCAAATGAATTTGATAAATTGAAGAATTACTTAGGATAATGAGGTAAGTGGGAAACATTGAGGTTAGTAAACAAAAGGAAAAAAGTCAAACTACCAAAGGAATAGAATACACGATTGGTTTACTTTAGATAGGAATGGCGGAAAAAAAATGAGCCATAGTGAACTATGGATTGAACAGCATTCAATAATGTAAAAAAAACAAGTGTGATATTAAAATAGCTAAATCAATCATTGTATTGAAATATCTAAATAGAAGTATGGCATATAAGAACAAGCGGAGATTCATCTTCCTGGGAAGCCCGATTCCTAATCAAATACTGTATCTGTTAAAATTCTTTGGTTCTTACTGACAGAAACAGAAACACTGAATATGATTTAGGGTGATTTCAATTTAAATAATAGAAAACCCAAATCAAAATGGCTCCAACAAGAAAGGGAATCTATTGCTTCATATAACTAAAAAGTTCAAGTTTCAGGGCTGTTTAAGGATGTGGTTTCTTTGTTTTCATCACAGTTATTACAACGTTGGCCTCATCCTGGGACTGATTCTTTTGTGACAGGAAAGATTCTGGTACTGTTGCAACTAGGTTTTCATGCTTCACATCCACCGAGAAAGAACAAGTTTTAAGATAATACCCACAGAAGAGAGAATTCCCAGAATTCCCAACAGAGATGTCTTATATTTGGCCCAAAATCTGTTATGGCCTATGGCTGAACCATTTGCTGTGGCCAAAGGGAGGAGATGTGAGAATTAACTTGAGCCAGTCAAGATCCTCCCTCAGAGAGAAAGATGAAGTGAATAACACATCAAATCCATGGTTGGGATGTCCAGGCCCTGGACATCCAGGCCCTGGAAGAAGCAAGGGGGGCAGGTTGTATGTGGGAGATAAAACCAGCCAATGTCTACCACAATCTGAAGCAGGAAAGGCTGTTTTGGGGGAAGCCCAGAGGGTAGCTCAGCCTGATGCTTCAGCTTCCTGAGGGAAAGTCTAGAGAATCCACCTCGGACATAGGACAGCAACTAGGTCAGCTCCTGGAGCCTAAGTGCTGAGGAAACAGGGACCAGCTAATAATTATTTCAGAGCTTGCTGCCAGAATGAACCAACAGATTGTTTTTAGCCTCTTGTTTTACTCTCCGTAACAGTTAAAGTCACACTAGTGAGAGTTGGCCAAGCTTGGTTGATGTGCTCACAACTCAGCTAAGAGCGGTCAGAGAACCTTGACTGCTGGTCCCAAGACAACTGTTCATAATGGAGGAGAGAGAATTATTCCTAAGGACACTGAGGTTGTTTTCTAAATAAGGGGGGAAAGGAGTCTGGGTTGCCCCCAAACAACTGTCCACTGCAAGTATTATATTCCAAATATAAACGGGGTATAACAAACAGAATGGCAGAATTAAGTAAAGAAGATAATTATAGGACAAGCACTTTTTGACAGAAAATGTGCTACTTAAGAAATTTTTATGGAGCACCTAATGTTTGCAACGTGCTGTATTGATATAAAGATTTGTATGATACCTTCTCTACCTTTCTGGACAATATAGTGAATTTTAGAGCTAGTAGGAAAGAAACTGAAAGTCATGCAATCTGACATCTTATTTTTAAGGTAAAGAGAACAAGGTAAAGAAAAGAAAGGTCAAATTGTGAATTTTGACACAGCATTATTCTAAACTATCTGCGGTCTTTCTCTGATGCTTTATCTACGGGCTTAGTTCTGCAATGGTCATAAACAAAATCTACTTCAGAGAAAGGACCCAGAATTATCTCAGCCTGGAGATAAGGCTGAGAAGTGATTGGAATGTCTTCTTTATCATCAAAAGGGGCAGATCAGAACCCATTGCTAAGACTCCAGTGGTTTGAAGTCACTTCAAAACAAGAGTTACCAGTTGGAAGAACAGGAACATTTGCTCCAAGGTCTTTCGGTAGACACTTGGTGGCCGTGAAGGCTGTATGCTTGGAGCTTCTTTCCTGAGGACTGAGAAACAAGCTAAATTAAATTAAAAATAAGATAACTACACATGGCTTCCATACAGTTATACCCTCACACAGACGAGGGCAAGAAGGACGAGTTCTCTGACTTTTAAAGGTCCTTTCTGCTCCTCGGATTCAGCAGCTTCAGGCTCTTTATTTGTATTTTAGTTTGAGAAATGCTTTTTTTCCTATGCTCCTTTTAATCCGTTTGCTACTGTAGTACATTTAAACATCAGCAGATGGGGCCCTTGGTTCCTTTGAAGAATGTCAGGCTTGAATTTTGCTAATGTCTGTGGTCCACATGAAATTTTCTTGTTGTTTTACAGCATGTTAAATTTGCACACTCTTTATAGTTCACAAACCTTTATTTAATCAGGAAAAAGAAAACTCACTAATGACAAGAAATTCCTTTTTTTCTCTCTTCCATTCTTCTATAGGGATAAGTTAGAATCTGTTTATAAATGGAAAAATAAATATAACGTGATACCCAGGCAACACCATCTTTGAAAGGACAGGAGAAGTCAATGTCAAAATTAATCTGTTGTCCTTAAGTCGGGAAGCTGTGTGGGAGGCTTTCACTGCATGGGGCCGCAGGTGACAGGTCACATCCAAGTTACCTTCATTCCGGATTCCTTATGTTTTGCTTTCCTGAATTTCATTTTATAAAGGCATTGTGTGAACTGGCTGGTTTTGAGCACTCACCAATGATCATCATCTTTTAAAGTGACGTTTGTTGACAGTCTGTAAAGAGAACAACCGGTCTTCTGGTCCTTGCACCTGTTCCAGTGGGTAAGTTGCCGCTTCTTCGACGTGAGATCCTTTCCCAGAAAAGACGGCACAGCCCTTGGAGGAAGGAGTGTGGTTTGCACGGCAGAAGAGATGGCAGCATTCGGTCCTCCTGGAGTCCTTACTTAATTTTCTGCCTGGCTTTTTAACCGGAACTTGCTCTGAGAATTAATCACTGTTTCTCTTGTGTCCCCCAAAATGGGATGACCCAGAATTTTATTTTTGGCCAAGTACCATGAGATATCCAGGGCAAAAATGTTTCTTATGTGTGAAGCTTCATAATGTAAATACTTATTTCAGTGTGCTTACTGCATCTCCGATTAGTATGATTTAATTGATAGATTGAAGGCATTCTTTCTCTGTGTAATTAATATTTGTGTTGTAAATAAGCTCTCACGCTTGGACAGATCTTAACAGCAGATTTAAAACCCAGTACAAAGACTAAGGGTATATCACTGATAGAAGAGATAAAATTGGCCCTCCTTTTTGTCATTATTCTGAGTTTAAACAAATAGGTCTGTTTTCCAACAGGACTGACACCTCTTAAGAACTGATATTTTAGCTGGAAAGACTGCCTATATATTTTAAGGTACATTACAGATCATGCTCATTTCCAAATTCAGGTCCTAAATAGCTCATAAATCGATGAGAATGAAGTGTCTCCATTGATAACATTCTCTATATTTTTATAAATTTGCAACCTAATGTGGCAAATTGCGATGCAGTTTGCAGATTTAGGATTTACAGAGTTTACACTGATGAGACTAATGTATTACTTCTGGGTAGAGATGATGTTTGCCCGTGGTTCGCCTGAAGCCAATTTTAGGGAGGAATTTTTCAGTTCTCCTCTCCTTTTGTGCTGACATGCTAAGTGATATATACGGAAATTGTGTGCACTACTTGTGCCCCAGTCTGAAGAACTGCTTGTGGGCAAATTTCATTAGTACTTGATTAGTACTTGTGCTAATTAAGCCAGGCACAATTTTGCCTCCAGTCCTAGTATGATGAGTTAAGGCTGGACTGAAAATGTGGCCCTCAATGCATATGTTGGAAGCCCATAAAGCCCATATAATCCCACAGAGAATTCTCACTTGACTCCCCCATTAAGGGGCTGAAAAAGTGGAACAGAGCCCTCCGTTTCCAGTGCAATTTG
The DNA here is from genome assembly GCA_028646535.1 of Procyon lotor. Lineage (NCBI taxonomy): Eukaryota > Metazoa > Chordata > Mammalia > Carnivora > Procyonidae > Procyon > Procyon lotor. Next base: position 64,093,005 of record CM053606.1, on the reverse strand, counting down.
AGTTCACCCAGATATGTGATATGCTAATGTTTAGATTAAGCAGATGGCAAGGAAGGCAGTTGTTAGTTGAGGATTGTTTTCCCCTTTCTGCATATTATTTTCAAACAAACAGCTTAAGAGGTAAGTTACTCTACCTCCTCTCTTCCCTTCCCTTTGAATTAAAAAAAAAAGTTAGAAATCCCTGGTTATATTATTCTCATCCTACGTGCCCAAGTGCGCCCGTCTTAATTTGGGATATGGTGTAAGAGTGTTTCCCACTGTTTGGTGAGTTTTCTGCTATTTTTATCATTTCAAAGAAAAGGGAGATAGGGCTTGGCTGAGGCAAGGAAAGGAGAGGAGGTGAATTTGGAAACAAAAGCTGCTTGGAACAGAAGAACAGATGTTATGCCTCCATGTCCTTGTCTAATTTCTCCTCAGGGCTTGGCAGCACTGGCCCCGATTCTCGATTCTCCTGCTTTTCTGTGGTCCTCCTCCTCCACCTCCTGCTTTCTCCCAGAGCTTTTCCCCCATACTACTTCCCTTGCAATTTTGGAGTTTTCCACCTGAGTTTTTTTACATACATTATGATGTGGCATCTTGAGTCACTATATTAAAAAACCTTCGGTAACCTTCAGAATTCCTCCGAGCTTGCTCAGCCTCTCACAAATGAAAAGGTGGAGTTTTAAGTATCAGGTTTATCATTTATAGAACCATAAAATTTTAGAGCCACGACCAGACATCATTTCATCTCACTCCATTTATATTTTTAGTAAGAGATTTTCAAGGCTCTGGAGTGGCGGGAAAAGGTAGAGGTAGGAGCACAAGGGGCAGAGACAGAAAGAGGCAGAGAGGTAAGTTTTAGGAAGTTTTGGGTTTTTTTTTTGTTGTTGTTATTAATGCATTTCCTTGGGGATTTCTCCAGAGACCACGAAAATAATATTTAACTGCTTTTCAATTATGTTTGAATGTTAGGCAGACCTTTCTTTGAACACAACTCCTTGCTTCCATAGGCTTCAGGGCCAGATGGCTCAACTGGGTTAAGTGAACAAATCTGCAAAACCTACCCTCACTTGTACCCATTTTCCTTCTTCTCTGACCTTCTTTCAGTCAAGACCGGGCCCCTCGCTGCTGTCTGGATCTTACTACCCTTCCTGCGATCTCAAGAACATTAGTTGCCCTTTCCTGCTTTGTCAATTTGTCCTTCCCTATTGGATGATTCCCCTTGGCCTACAAAACTCGGCATGCATGGTGCCCAGGCCGTGCATTTCCCTTCTGGTGTTCCCTCCATTTTGATTCTTGAGTGTTGTCTGTTTTCTCAATTTTCTTACCTCCTATAAACTCCAATCCGTTCTAATATGGCTTCAGATCCCTTTAATTCCTTGGAACTATTCTTGATGAGGCAATAAAGTTTCTTGGTAATGACAGATCTGGCTCATATTTTCCTATTTTCATCTTGCCTTTTCAGCAGCTGCCTGCCCAATAGAACAAGGCCCCAGCCTCTCTTGAGGAACTTCTCCTAAGTTTCCATTTCCATGAGACCATATTCTCCTGTTTTCTTCCAACCCCTCTGGCTCTTTTATCTCATTCTGTCTTTTGGTCAGAAACTAATGTCTATTTTATTTAGTGAACAAATTCAATATAAGTTGTAATACTGAGGCTGGTATAAAGTAGGCACTCAAAAATATTGGTTAAATGAGTAAATTAGTTTCAGTTTAATGAGCTTCATGCTTTTCACTCTAGAGATGAGCTGTGTACTAGCTGGTAGCCACTAGCCACATGCGGTTGTTTAAATTTAAATTAAGTAAAGTTAAATAAAGTTAAAAATTCCATTCTTCAGTCATACTGGCCAGATTTCAAGTGTTTAATGGCCACCTGTGACTAGTGGCTACCATATTGGACAGTATAGGTTTTTAGAACATTTTCATCATTGCTGAAAGTTCTATTGGCTGATGCTGTTCTAGATAGTTTAAATTCAAGTGCAGTTTTGGAGCCTGGGCCATATAAGTCATAAGGTCACAGAGAAATGGGCAGATGATTGGATGATTCTAAAGTACTATAAAAACACACAGAGTAGAGGCTCAACTAGGACAATGAGATATTTTAACCATAATGAAGCAGGGGAGTGTAGTATCCTAGTTTAAATGCATGGCGGGGTGCCTGAGTGGCTCAGTGGGTTAAAGCCTCTTTAAGGTCTGATCTCAGGGTCCTGGGATGGAGCCCCGCATTGGGCTCTCCGCTCAGCGGGGAGCCTGCTCCCCCCCACCCACCTGCCTCTCTGCCTACTTGTGATCTCTCTCTCTCTCTCTGTCAAATAAGTAAATAAAATCTTTAAAAAAAAAAAATAAATGCATGGGATTTGGTTATGGACAGGTTTGACCTAGTCCTGCCATACCATTTGACAACTATATGTCAAGAGCAAGGGTTCTACCCATTTTACCCCTCTGTATCTCATTTGTCTTACCTGTAAAATAGGGGTACTTTAAAAAAGTAGCGGTACTTTCCTCATAGGGTTGTTGTAGAAATTGAAGAGATTGATATACATAAAGTATTTAGGATGTTCCTGGAACAAAGGGAGAGCTCAGTAAGTGACAGGTATTCTTCTTGGCTGTTGTTATGTATATCTTCAGGATGCAAATGTGTGGTCACATATCTGGACTTCTATTTCATCAGTGCTCTTGAGCCCGGGTGTTCTTTTTTTTTTTTTTTTTTAAATAACCTACCAAGCAAGCGTGGGTCAGGAGTCACACAGACTAGGAGATTTGTTAGGATAATGGGATTAGAAATGGGAGAGTCTTGAAGAGTATAATTTACCTGGCAAAGTTTGGTACAGAATGAATGGAATCTTCTAAGATGATGCATTTTCAGCTTGGATCTCTGTATCCGCCATGGCCACAACTCATTAAGGCTGGCTGGAGTAGCTTCCACCAGGAGTCTACATGCTCCTCCCTGAATTACAGGGCCAGATAGTTGTTCTCTTTGGGCTGACAACACAAGGAAATGCTGTTGTTTTTCCCCAGCTGGAGAGTGCCTGATAGAACGACAGACATCATAGATTTGCCAGTGCTCCCTAGTGGATCTTAGGAGTTTCTTTATGAAGGTATTGTCCAATCAGTTCCCTGTAACATGTCGATAACGACCCACAATTTTCAGTTTCATTGCAAGAATGCTGGAGAGTTAACTAAGCTATCTTTGCAGGAACTGACAGTCTCTCAAGAAGCACTTCTGCAAGTACTTGTCACTTGTAGTTTGACATTTCTCACTCACTGTGCCCCATAAGCATGAATTCAGAAATTCCTTTAGGAAGGATTTACATTTCACAAATTTTAGAATAGGTCTGATTATCATTTGTAGTCTCAGATATAGATTTTCTTTCTTATTAGAGACTTACCCAGCCCAGGTCAGCAGTAATTTCCATGAAGGGAATTGGTTTGCCAAGTTTGAACATAGACAGTGGCTCTGACACACCTGTTTAGGGATTTATTAATTTCACAAGTGCAGTAATTTGAGCAAATCACATGTGAAACACTTTTTTTAAAAAACATCCATTAGTCGCAAGAGACCTTGACTGCCTCTATCCCTACCCTCCATAGCACCAGACCCAGCTGCTATTAGTAGATTCCACTAAGGAGCTGCTGCTTCTTCAAAAGTTCTTATGGTCAGCTTTTTATAAATTAAAGTGTTTTAATTCAATTTGATATCTGCTGGAAACAGAAGATTGACTCAATTTTGCATTGTTTTTTGTTTTATTCGGATATGACTCAAAATGACCGATTTCCATATTTCTAGCATTCCCATTGTCTTTCTGATCTCTGTGCCTGTTTAGTTCCCTAGGTTAGGACTTGAAACCCATTGGTTTCAACTCCAGCTCATAGCCCTGTGAAACCCTCTAACCTACCTGATGGTACTGTCACAAGGGGGACAGCTAAACATCTGTAGATCATGGCAAACCTTGTCTGAAACACAGCTCAGAGCTTGCCCTTCTCAAGGTGGGTTATTCTTTATAAATAATAGATACTCTCAAGGCTTTAACTGCACAAAATTAGGGTTACAAATGAAATTACAGCCAGAATTTTAAACTGGGCACCACAAAAGATGGTTTCCTAAGTGAAAAAAGATTAGGAAACTCTTGTCCCTTTCCTATGATAATTCCATCAATACTCATCTTTTAAAAATATAAAAGGTAATTTTATGATATGACGTATATAGAATGCTCTTTATATAGACCTAAGAGGTTAAAAAGATAAAATGTTTCCCTCTCTATTGCTGAAATAGCCGATGAAAGAGAAAGAAGATTGACCGACAGCAGCCAGCTTCCTTTGGGGAATATATTAAATACCCCCATAATGAGAATGTTAGTTCCAGGAACAAAGAGTTAGTTCATTTAAATGATTATTACTTTGTCGTCTTACTTGCTTTTTTTTTTTTTTTTTTTGCTTCCACAGTTATTTTTTTGTATTTTTCTTTGAGCCACTGTTTCCGTCCTTACTAACTATTTACAATTTCTTTCAAGTGAGATCAAATGGGATTGCACTTCCTGTTTCGTGGGGGTTGGCTCTGCCATTGAAAATTATGAGTGCCAAGCAGAGAATCGGGTAACTAAAGGGAGATTTCTCCCTTTAGAAGGAAAAGCTGCATTTTAGTTGAAAAGGAAAGACAATGCAGCTGTTTTGAGTAGCTTACATCTTTAGAAATGCTAATGAATGTGATTGAATTTCACTGAAAGTGGGGCTGAACAGTTCAAGTCAAAAAGAAAAAGGAGTTTTGAGGAACTAGTTTCATTTAGAGACAAAGATCTTATTTACAGTAACTTTATCCTAAGATCTCCATTTGCAGTGCTCCTAATTTAAAAATACAGAGCCAAAGCGAAAATGTTCACCTAAGCTTTTGGCTCCTTATCAGTTTTCTCTGAATGTCTTTTTTGGGAAAAGCATTGTTCTCCAATAATAGTAAGTTCAGGAAATTTGGTGTCAGATTTTGCTAGTCCTTCCTCATTTAATTGAGTAGGGCTTGTGAAATGAAGAAACAATGCAGGCAGGCAAAAGGGGACACTTTCCCCCGGTGAAGAGCTTGTGGTAATGCTGAAGGGAACCTTGAGAGCAGTGGAGCTGTGTAATTACCTAGGATTAAAGTTGTGATTCTTCATTATACATGGATTTTTAAGGATAACAATTGATCTATCCATCTAGGCAACAAGCTCTCCATTTTGTAGGGATTTGGAGGGAAGTCTTAAATTTTGTTAAATAACAATAATTCAACTGAGTAAATTTGAAGATCTAATTGGCTTTATTCAACCATTCATGAGTTGGGCAGCATCCCTTCTAGCAAGTGGAAAGGAGCTCCACCCAAGCTGTAGAAAAGGAAAGGATTTTAAAAACAGAAAGGAGCTGGAAAAAGGAAACTGATAGCAAAGAGTTCATTGTTTCCAGCAAGGTCCCTTCCTAAGCTTCCTTCCTGAGGAATGGAAGGGGTTTACTGGGCAGATTATCACACTAGTGCTGACCAGGTAATTATGTCGATTTGTTAAAGGTTGCTTACCTTGGGGGTTGAAACTGCAGTTAGGTTGGGTATTCAGTCTTGGTTTCTGGATGTGGGGTTTAGCACAAGGACTCCATTTTGGGCTTGCTATCTCCTTTTTGACAAATATCTACAAATGGTAAACTTAGTCTGTTGTGTATTGTTAGGCTTCCTACAGAGAACATGCTCATGGTTGGGTGTTAATGAAGCATCCAAAATCAAAGATGACAGGAAAGACAGAAAGTAGGAGACTCTGTAGAAATTTCTGATCTTAACTCAGGCCCATCTTCCTGACCCCTGGCCCATGTTTCTCTTTCAGTCATGCTTTCTTTGTCTTTTTCTTCATCTTTTCCATTCCCTGAATTAGTTCAGAGTCAGTAAAATAAAATGTTGAAATAAAGAATTTGGAGGGATTGTTTGTATCTGTCTGCCCCTATCATGGTCAGGATTTTTGCCTGTCTTTGGTGTTTTGACACTGATGGAACCCTGATACTTAACAACAGTGCATGGCCCTCAATAAATGTTTGTGAAGGAAGGCAGAAGAAACCTTACTGATAACTTGCTATTTCATCTTTATTCTACCATTAGGATCTAGTTGGAGTACTATAGCCAGGGACACCTGGTTTTGAGCAGGATGAAATGGCCTCTTTGGGCTTACACGTGGTAAGAGCTCAGTAAATACTGAAGGAAAGAAGAAAGAATGGGAGGAAGGTTAGAATCAGCTTCAAGCAGGCTGACACCAGTCTGCTTGTTCAGGTGATAACTAAAATACTGTGGATGAACATGCTGTTATATCCTCCACATTAGGTATGTTAAATACTTCCTGAAGTTTGGACAAATACATTTCTTAAAAATAAGTATATCTTTGCTTTATCTGCTTTGAATGGTAGGGCTGCAACTGTCTCTTTGAATACACAAGGATTTTGGCTTTTGGTAGCACTGTGGTGTTATATATAGTTGTGTTAAAAGATGAGAATATTGATGAAGATCCTAAGAAGAATGCCTTACGGTAGGTAGAAATATTTAAATGGAAATATTTGTCTATATTATGCTGAAACATAATCTGAGTAAATTTAAAGTTAAATCTACATGTAATGAGACTTTATATTTTAGATTTCCTGCCTAGGAAAAGTGGTTTCCATTGGACCAAAGAAACTTTTTTATTTCTTTGTCCATTCATTCATTCATTCACTGAACAAACACACGAGAGTCTACTCAGCATAAAACACATTATGATAGGCCAGAGGGGAGAAGGAATGCATCCGGAATGATTTTCACTGTCTTCTCAAGATGCACTCCATCTTAAAATCCCTGAAGTCTTTTAGACTCTGCTATGATCAAGCCTGATTATTTTCATCAACAACTTTGATGGTGGAATTGAGAACATGTACTCTAAAGATCATGGGAGGTCTAACTGAGTGAACTTGGAGTTGGATGTTATAGGTACTAAAAGAGTTCTGGAGAACAAATTTAGAGTTCTATATGTCCTTTACCAAATGAAGACATAGAGAAGGTAAATAGGGTACAAATCAGTGGAAGAAGTAGGCACCTGGGTGAGGGGGCGCCTGGGTGACTCAGTCAGTTAAGCGTCTGCCTTTGGCTTCCGTCATGATCCCAGGGTCCTGGGACTGAGCCCTGGATCGGGCTCCCTGCTCAGTGGGGAGCCTGCTTCTTCTTCTCCTCCCCACTCATGCTCTTTCTCGCTATCTCTGTCTCTCTTACTCTCAAATAAATAAATAAAATCCTTAAAAAACCAAATAGGCACCTGGGAAACAAATAGACCTAGGCACTGGTTGCTTGTGTCTCTGTGTGGATCTGGCTGGAAAGGTCCACCAGGCAAAGGGGCATGATCGACTGGAAGCAGATGGGCAATTCAGCAAACATGCCAGCCAGTGGGGCAGACAAGAACAGAGGAATTTCAGAATAACCTTCTTTAACAGAGAGGGGCGGGCAGGGCAGGGCATCTATGAAGAAAAATGCCTTGGTTAGGGTCCGGGATGGGTCTTCTCTTTTCAAGGGCAAACTTACAAGAATAAATTGTGAAGAATTTAAAGTGAGTTTCTCATCCATTGCAGGAGAACAAAATACAAAGCTACCAATGCATTGCAAGAATCTTATTGGTGTGTTAAATTTTTTTGGCTTTTATTCCTGCTTACAGTAGTTTATTCATATCTACTTTTTGACCAGATTGATTAAATAGAAAGGTGAAGAGAGGATTGAAAACACCAGGAATGTTGCACTAAAAGAGTTTTGGAGAAAGAAACCCCTGATTCCAGAAATAAATGTTATTTAGCCAGAAGGAGCATGTTGAAGTGAGGCATGAAAAATAGCCAACTTCTCTTTGTCTCTAGTGATGATACTAGGGGCCATTGTACTATGTGAAGGTAAAATTTAGCAGTTAGAAATGTTGGACTGAGGATCTCGGAAGAGATTATGGCATCTCATCTCTAGTTGCCTTTAAGAGTGCAACTCTTGCCTTAGGTATTGTTTTACCCAGAACGTAGAAACACACACCTCTGTCATGTAGGCATTCTTTATAACCCTGTGATTTTTGTGAATTAAACTTGTTGGGAAACCACATCAGAAATCAGAGGTAACTTGAATAACAGAGCTTGAGTAACAACATGAGAGAAAGGCAAGGTCAAGAGCCCAGACACTAGAATCCGACAGCAGGGTCAAAGTGTCTGTCTGATGGGCCTACTGTGATGCTAGGGACCACACAGGCACACTCACCTGCATGAGGTTCTTGTGTGACAACACCTCATTGGCCAGAAGGCAAACAAGAGTTCATTTATGTAAAAACTACATCTACTTTTGATCTTTATGTCCTGGACAGTCAAGGGAAATGCACTAGCATTTGCTTCTATCATTAGATATGAGCATGCCCTGCTTTCCTCTATAAGCCAAACCTGACAGTTCTCCCTGGTTTTGTTGTATTCAGCTGCTTTTGGAAAGCTACTTTGGTGTTGGAGCTGCTGCCAACCTTTTTCAATATAAATTAAAAGTCACAAGGCTTTGCCACTTCTCTGCATGTGTTAAAGAGTTGCAAAAAGCCATTCCGAGTTCACTTTCCTTAAAGAGTCCTTTTTATTATTCACATCGAAGCTGTCAATTCAAAAAGGCTTGTTATAAATGGATTAATTTATGGCAAGATTGTTGATTGACAGGAAAAAGTTTGTTATGTATGGGTTTGACATCACAACCATGCATAGCCAATTTTCCCACTAACAGCTTCTTTCTGGAAGAATTCTTCCAGCCACATTGCATAAACAGCTGTTGGAAACACCTTTGCATCGATCATTTGTAATAGTTTATTAAAGTGGTACCTGGCAACATGTCTATATAGTTAAAGGCTTGCTCGTTACCAAACCCCATTTTTCAGGAGTTTATTACTCAAGCTTTTCAAATCGTATCAGACTCAAACCTCACATGTGAGCACTCACTCTAGACATTGTTTCTTTTGTTAGTGAAGGTTCTAAAGCAGTGGCCTTACTTCTTAGGAAGTGGCATGGACTGTGATTGATTCTGCTTCAGATGTTTGAAAAAAGATTGTCTTTTTATAATCTTTTTTTTCTAAAAATGAGTTTTTGAATGCTTATACCTTTTATTCTCTAGAAAGAAATATTTATTAAAAAAAAAAAAGAGGGGCATCTAGGTGGCTCAGTCATTTAAGTGTCTGCCTTTGGCTCAGGTCATGATCCTGGTGTCCTGGGATCAAGTCTCGCATCAGGCTCCCTGCCCAGCAGGAAGCCTGCTTTCTCCCTCTGCCTGTGTCTCCCCCTGCTTGTGTTCCCTCCCTCGCTTGTCTCTCTCTGTCAAATAAATAAATAAAATCTTTAAAAAAAAAGAGAGAGAGAGATGTCCTAAGAGATGACTCTTATTATCATAAGGATGCCTTTACGATTTTTTAGTTTATACTTTCTGTATCATATTTGGAAGCTTATTTTGATCATTTAGATGCCTGCTATTTCCCTCCTCTGTTCTTTGCTATTTTTCTTTCCTTGCAAAACAAATCCTCCTTAACTGGCTTTGGCCTTTGTCTTTGAATTGAAGGACAGCTCTCCTTCCTTAAAGGTTGTACTGAATAGCAGGTAAGAAGAGGAGCTTATTTTTGAGATGCCAGCTCTTTTTCACATGCCATGTGAGTTTAGGCAAGGTATTTTGCTTACACTATCCCTGTTTCTGTTTCCTCATCTGAAAAATAGGGACAATAACAGTGCTAAGTTTTTCGGTTTGTCTTAAGATCTAAATAACCTAATATGCGGAAAGACCTTAACGTGTTTGGCACATAGGGAGAGATTAATAGCTGGTTGCTGCTTCCCTACAGATGTAGAGTAAGGTAGAATGAGTAGCTGATGCAAATTGTCCTGCATCCTCGGAATGCCTTCTAGCCTTCTTCTGGGGTCAGGACACATTTTCATACAAAAATTGATATCCCTTAGCTCCTCCGTAAGCTATCGGCAGCTCCTTTTGGCAGCTTCAGTGGCAGTGATGCCTTGTGCCCCAAACCTGGTATACACTGGCGCTTCCTCATGGGGGGTAGAGGAGGAAGGTGCATAATGAACTGTGATACTCCATTAGCCTGGATAAGCCCCAGAGCATATGAAGAGCTAGAGGAGCCAGCTGGCTCCCCAGTAAGCTCTGGTTCTGCCAAGACCCACTGATTGCTGATGAGGAAGCAAAGAGGAAGACCTGGTGCTGGGAGGAATGAGAAGGGCATTTCCCCCCAAGACTAGAAAGTTATTGGCTTAAGCAGATTGTAAGGATGGAATGAGCTAATGAATGCTTTGAAATCCACTGAGAAAGATTTTATTAAAATCCATTGTATTAGTTTGTCATTTTTTCATCTCTTGGGTATGGGCCTTTGGATAGGGTGGGAGCAAACTTTCTTGGTGATGCTTTTACAGACTTCCTGAACTGACTTCCAGATCATACTCATACAGTGCATGCAAAGCACTGTGTTAGGCTTCCTCCAAAATGATCAGGCTTCCACAGCTGGATCCTTAAAAAAAAAAAAAAAAGAAGCTGATACCACAAATGTGGCTGGTGAAAAAAATCATGTAGAGTTTATTTCTCTTCTTTCCTTTTTTTTTTTTTTTAAAGTTTATTAAGAATGAATGAAAAGACCTCTGCAGCTTGGCTTTACTTATTTTCCCAGATATTTAAAAGAAGATATTCATAGGCAAAAAAAAGTAACTTTTTCTAGCCAAAATGCAGCATTTTTCCTTCTGTCCTCACAAAAGCGTTGCTATGTGTGTCAGTTAAAGAGAATACATCACCCTCTTTTCCTCAGAAAATGCTCCTTTTACTGCTGGTGAAAATAAAAAATCCCGCTGGTAGGCATACAAATTCTCATGGGAATATGGTTTTGTTCCTGAAAAATATTAAAAAAAATATTTAAGAAGTAGAAATTGAAAATGTGATGACATGTTTTCAAAATACCAAAAATGCTCAGGTGAAGAGGTAGATAGTTTTTGGAGTCACTATGAAAACCGTATGCACTATTGTAATGTCCAAAATCATGACTTTGAACACTCTTGTGTTAGTGCATGCGCTTGAGAATTTTTTCTTTATTTTATTTTCATGAGAATCAAACTTCAAACCAATAGAACTAATCAAACCAGACAGTTCTCATGCATTGCTTCAGTAGAGGCAGTAAAAACAGCTGAGGGGTCTTATTGAGATCCAGATACCAGTAATTCATGAGCTCTGCTATCTTGATACTATCTGCTGATCTGCTCACCTGTGATGTCATTCACCACAGTGACAAAAAGGCAGGAAAATCAATGTGCTTTGACTTTATTCCAAAAAGCACTCAGGAAATGCTAAATTTTTTGAGATGGCTAAATTTTTGAGGTGGAGGAGATTGGCAGAGATCTTGAAGAGAGAAGTGTACCCCTTTGATTCTAGCAATATCACCATCTTTTGAATCCCACCTGGACAGGTTGGGAGGAAAATCATGGCCAATCAGAATATTCATCAATTTCATCCCCTTTACCTTGGTGGATGGTCCAGTGTTTAAGCAATTGCTGATGGAATCCCCCAGTAAGAGGTCATCTCAAAGTCTTCTGCTGAATGAAATCATTGCATTTGTGATTTGGGGGCACATTCCATTTTCATGGCTATTTGAGGATATCCCAAAAGGCAGCACAGGGAGGTATTTGGACCAGGAATGATTGACAGTGTCTGTAAGTACTTATTATGTCAAGGCTTCAGCTCGTCGATTGATGGGAAATGATGTATAATAAATTAGAATGATCACACATCATTTCCCATCGATTGAAATGCCAAATCCTTGACGGAGTAATGAGTTATGGCCAATACCACTCACTGTCTTAGGGGGAGATTGATTGCATATCCTTTCATCGATGTGATCAAACAACTAAGAAATCCTAAGTACACATCTAGCTCCCCAATATTACCATCGTTCCAATGCAGAGCATGACGTTAGTGTTGCCTCAATGAACATTGCACAATGCCATGTGGGCGTTGGAGCAAGGGTATTCTTCATCATCTGATGCAGTGAGAGCCTTACTCCCTGCAGAAATACAGATGCATCCTAAGTGCAGAGATATTCAGTGAAACACCATTAGCCACCTTAGCTACAACAAAACAAAATAGGAAGGCTCCCAGGTCTCTCCATAAAAGCAAAAAGGAGGAAGTTCCCAGTAAGCTCAACAGAGTGAATGTTTAGTATGCTCATGTACCAGTGGGCGAGTGTTTTATCCTTTTTCTCTTGTGTCACTTATTCTCAGTATAATACACTTTCCAAATCATTCTAGTGGGTGAGACCAATTCGTGTTCCTCCCCGGTGAAAAAAGCAGTTCCTTCTCATCTCATTATTAAATACCAAAAATCACCAGCTGTGAAAAATTTTTGTTTATTTATGATAGCCAACCTGTCTGTTTTTTTCCAGTGGAGGCGGAAGAACTGGCACAATGCATGAAATTCACATTCTTTGCTCTTCCGTCAACATTCAATGACTATTTTGAAGGCTTTTTTTTGGTTTGAAATGTCTTCCAAGGCATTTTAGAGCTAAAATAAATAAAGACTCTTTTAAAACTTCATTAATTCAATAAATTTTTCTTGAGTAATTACTATGTACAAGACATTGTGATAACCTTAAAAAAATGTTATTGGGAACCAATCCAACATGAAAGTTGGATTAAGAAACTATAAAAAACTTTCATGCTTAGAAAATATAAACTGTTCCCCAACTTTCTGTGTAACCTCAGGCATTGGATTTCTTCATAGTTTGAAGGCCACAAGACAGAATGCCCTATAAGGGTAAAAAATATTGTCTGTGTTGAGAGAGGCACTTTGTGGTCAAATTTTGGTTATTTAGCTTTGTTACAGAAGTTTGCAAATGTTGCTACTCTTCTTGGTCTATCCAAAAAAACCTAGGGTATAAGAAGTAGGGTGTGTATATGTAAACAAACAAATAAGTAAGTAAATAAATAAGTAAATAAAATGTGTAAAAAAATATTGTCTATCTGAAGTGCTTTATATTCAAAGTATGGTTAACCTCTCCAGACCTTAGGCATTTAGTGAATATTCTTGAATGAATAAAGGAGTAAATGAATGAATGAGGTATTTGGGATTACAGGTCCTTTTCAAATTAGGTGTCTTAATTCATGTTTTAAAAAAATCTCCACTTTTATATTCACATTTTCTCACTTGGTGGAATTATAGTGGCCATTGGGATTATCTCCAATATAGTTACATCACATTTAGCTCTCGAAGGAGGACAGGAGTAGACAAGGAAAACAAGCAGATATAACTGATTCCCATTATATATCAGCACTCTCTAGGGTGTTCTACTCATATTGTCTTACATACAGCAGCCCTGTGAAATAGGTATCATTCTCAGTTTACAGATGTGAGGTCTGAAGAGGTTAAGTAGCATTCTCAAATTTACACAAATAGTGAGCAGAATTGCTGAGAGTCCAACAAATTCAAGTTTATTGCTGACCTATTCTTGGGGAACCAGACTTCCAAATGAGTTTCAGGTAGGCATCCAGAACACCAGAGTAGAATTATGGCTGCAGGATTCCAGTGAGAGACTCAAATAAGGTAGGGGAAATGGATAATGCAGGGTCCATCATCTTATGTCCATGCAATGGATATACAGAAACCACAAATACATCTTGAATTATTCACTGAATGAAAAAAATAGATGAGATTAATGAATACCCTATGAAACTTTTTAAGCTATTAGGAAACTGAAACACCACGAGCACGATACTTGACACTCAGTACCACTTACTCGTGTCAGAAAAGAATGATTGACTATTTACTTGATTCATAGTTTATTCTGTAGTTACTATAGATGAACAATATATTTCCTGTCCTCAGCAGTCTGTAAACAAGTATTTATAGGATGGCAATGTAAGTGCTAGTGGAGCTAAGTGCAAAGTGCATAGTAGAGTGACACATGCACCAAGTGATATTGTGTTGGACTGGGACAGGACTGGAGGGAGTAGGGAAGACCGTGCAGATTAGCTTGGATTGAACACACTATGAGAGAAAGTGGGCAGGGTTCCTCTGAGAGGCAAGGTGGGAAGGATTCTAGGCAGAGGGAACAGAATGTGCAAAGGCACCATGGCATATTTAGCAAACTATCTGGCATATTTAGGACACTGCAAAATATATGCTGAAATTTATGCTAGTATTTATGACTTATTTTCTGGAAAAACAGAATTAGGTTGGGTCTATTTGGCTAGGATAAGCCGACTTTAGTATGACATGATCATGAAATTTGTACTCATGAAAGTTGTTATACCTCCCCACACAACTAATTGAGTCACAGCTATTAACTGGCATAAAGAGAAACAGCTGAGATGATAGAATCATCTGGATCATAGTCCTTAATTTATTAGTAATTTTTAAAAGGGATTCCTTTAATAATATTTGTGTCAGACTGTGAAGAGCACTAAGGTATAAGAGTGGAGTCATTGGTAATGAAGAAGAAAAAGGCCATTTCCATCAGCTGCCTTCTCTTATTCAAACAAGTGGAATGTTGTATCAAAACACTGTCTCATCAAGCACCTGGGTGGCACAGTTGATTAAGCATCTGTCTCTTGGTTTATGCTCAGGTCATGATCTCAGGGCCATGAGATTGAGCCCCACATTGCCATCTATGCTTAGTGTGGAGTCTGCTTGGGATTCTCTCTCCTCTTTTTGCCCTCCCTGACCTGCCCATGCATATGTGCACATTCTTTCTCTCTCAAATGAATAAATCTTTTTAAACCCACTATCTTATTAGAAAAGCACAATATAAGGTAATAGGAAAACACCCCGGTAAAGATGATGTGAACCAAAGTAGGTTGAGACCATTCCCATCATATCAGGATTCTCAATAGAGCACTATGGGCAGCAGTTTACCATGATGAGTTCACTAGCAGTCAAGTCCACAATTCCATTCTTAGGAAAAATCCTGGCAGAATTTGAAACACAATTTATATTTAATTGATTATATAAGCAATCTCTAACTTTGAGCAGAGTTGAATTCTAAATATTTATTTAAATGTGTTTGTATCAAAAACACATTTTCCTATAGAGAGAATGTCATGTGTGATGGTTGGGTTCAGAGGCTATCTGTAAAGTCTTCTTGTGCATAGATCCGGAAACCGGAAGTGTAACCGTGATGGCAAATCTTATTTCAATTACAGCTCTTACACCTAACATTGTTTACACAAGAATATGTATCCAAGCTCTGCTTCTGAATACTGGGAACCACTTTCTTCAGCAGTGCTATCTCTCCTGACAAGGGTCCTTCCTATTGTGTACCTATACTTTATAAAAGTCCTTTCCCTTCTAAAAATAGAAGCTCATGAGATCATCCTCTCGCTATACATTTTATACTAAGGAAAAAAAGAGATAATAACCTTCTTGGGTAGTAGGAGCTGGTTCTTCCGCCACAGTTTATGTAAATGGATAGTTTGTAATCCAGAGAAAAACTGTACTGTTATGACATCAATACACAGGGTCACAATGATATGTGTTCTACCACCTCTACTCTTGGATTAGTCTTATGTGTATTCATTCAATGTATTCTTAAAGGCAGAGATTGTAATATAACTGTTGTATAGTGATTTGCAATATACAAAGTACATTCACATTTTTTCATTTAACGCCAACAATAGCCCCATAAATTAGGTGTTGTTATCCCATAATGGTAAATGAAACTCAGTGATGTGAAGTAATATACCCAAAGACCCACTGCTGTTAGATGCTGTGATTCAGGCAGATCTTTTGATCAAGTCCAGTGCTCTCTGTCTATGATATTAGACCGGAATAGCAAAATTTATATCGTCAAAAGACTAAAGGTTGAACACTCAAATCTAGTTAAAGCATTTGTACCAGTCTTCCTTTTAGAAAATGGAGAATCCTCCTCAGCATTAACTTGGGGTTTCTTTGAAGTCCACCAATATTGAAACAATTGGATTTTCTGCCAAGAAACATTAAGGCTGATTTGACAAGAATGACGAGGCACTTTAAGAGTTGATTGACTGTTAGTACAAGGCTTTTAGAGCTTTCTAAAATTACATCGACTATAAGTGAAAGAAATGGAAGTACCTACTCAGAGCTTCAAAGAAAAGCCTGTGACATGAAGAGTGAATGGTAGGATGGTCAAATATGAATACATCCATCTAACATTTCTTGGATTCCCTATAATATACAAGTTCATTCGGTTTTTCCACAAATTTCTAAAGTCCTCACACTCAGGGGCCCATTGAGATCTAAACTAATCAATGTAAAAAAATCATTTTGTGTTTATGGAAAGATTTTCATAAGACCCATTCAGCTAAGACTCTTATTGAATGGGTTTTCCTATGTGTTTGCAACTCTATCTTGGAGCTTCCTATCTAAGGCCAACTTACCCTCCTGTCATCATATTGATAGGGTGAGGCAACACCAGAAACCAACTGAAAACAAAATCTTTCAAGCTGACAGCATTTATGCTGAAATCTTCAAGGTGTGTGGTAGAAACTTCCATTATGAATCTATAGTTCTTGAGGATCCATGGTGACAAGAATGATTTCAAAATTGTTGCAATTTTAAAGAAAAAAAGATAAGGCAGATTTTTCTCTCCATATTTGTTTCAAACTATAATGTGGATTAGTGTGACAGATTTTTCACTGCTCTTCTGTTAAAGAAAAACAAACACATTAACAAACATCTTTTATATATGGCTTTCCATAATCCCATAAAATTCTGGCTTTTAAAATAATTTTTTAAAGTACTTTGTGGACTTTTCCTAGTGTTTGCATTTGATTAATGATCATTTATGTTATAATCTTCTCTACCCCTTTTAGCAATGAAATTCCAAAAAGAATATGTTGTCTTCTAACTCTCACATTACTGCAATAAGATGAGGCCATTGACAAGCTTAGTTTTGGAAAAATAACCAAGTTCAGGGTTAGGGAAAATAACCAAGTAATTGGTCAACTGTTTAAATAGACCAACCTATTGAGAAGCCCACTTTGATTTCCAAGTCTTATCACATTTATGATGCTAACGCATTTGGTGATGTGAAAACAGATTTTTTTTTAACTGTCCTTGCTGAGATAAAAGAAAAATGCAATGGGTGCTTCAGGTGTAAATGGCTAATTTTATATGAATAAACCCACATTAATTAAGCAATTGTGACAGTTGAAATCAGTGGTGATGTTCTAGACTTTTCTAGATATTTTCCATCTTTAAGCAGATGAAGTTCACCTGAGAAAGTCTAGAATCCAGTTGTCAATGTTCAAACTTAAATAACCTAAAAAAAATAATTGTTTTAGTTCTGATCTAACACTCATTTGAATTTCTCTCCTATTATAGGATGCAACTAGAGAGTAGAGCAGGCCTTCCCAAAGTTGTGCTATTGGCGTTTGGGGCCACACAATTCTTTGTTGGGGGTGCTATCCTAGGCATTATAAGTTTAGCAGCATCTCTAGCTTCTACCCACTAGATGCCAGTAGCTCCTTCTCCCAAGCTGTGATGATATAAAAAATTTCTCCCAACATTGCTAAAAGTTTTCTGGATGGATGGGTGGGTGGTGAGGAGGAACGGTTGGGCACAAAATTATGACTGGTTAAGAACCATTGGGGTGGAAGCATAGATTTCTAGGGTTCCACTCCTTTTTAGCTTATGTAGATATTAAATTTGAAGGTGAGTGAGCTTAATGACATGTCCTAAATCACACAACTGATTAGGAGCAGAGGTGGAACCCAAACCCAGATCTTATAGTTTCTATAGTGTTCTTCCCTTTGCAACATATTATTATTGAATATTGCTAATGGAAGGAATATTCCACTGACCACTGACACTAAAGTCATTACCCAAAAACATCCTGAGACCATTGAGAAGATGGCCATCTGACTTGAGACAGAAAGAACCTATTTTTTATATGAATGAAATAGCAATACTCAAAAAGCTCTATTTGCTGTTGTTATTCAATCTCGCAGATACTTTGGGTGATGATACCAAATAACATCAAACTACGCAGGCAGTATGTATGAAGTTGTAACCATAGTGGGATCAATCTATGTGTGTGTCTCTTGCCTTCTACCACCTTATTTTAGATAGGTATTTGTTACAAGTGTCCTAACACTTTAATATTTTATAACTAAAGATAAACAAAATGTGCCTGGCAAGAACAATAACTAAAGACTGAGTCAACAACCCAGGATCACTCATTATGCCAGGAAATATGTGCTTTTGCTGTGACAGTGGCTGTCATCTTGGATTGGCCCCATTAACCACCTCTGGTCCATCAAGGCAATAACGGAAGCCATTCTCTTCCTCTAACAAGAGATTGCCAAGAAAGTACACTGCTGCGCAACCAGCTGTTTGAGGAGCTGAAGAGGATGAAAAGAGGGTGAAAACAGATGGGATATATTTTGCATTTCTACTTAGATATGAATATATACATATGATATATTAGGGCATCTCTCCCACACATGTCCCTCTCTTCTTGGTACATTATGTTAACCATTTATCACTTTCATATGTCAACTTTATCCAAAAGTTATATATGCTCTTTGTTTCTTAGATTTACTCCCTTCTTTACACCACTTTTTACTGACCTATTTGGTTAAAACTTGTGAAGACATCTTATAACTTATGCTGCATGGAAGGTACTTTGTGTGGAGCGAATATTTGTTTGAAACAAACCTTAAAGTGTATTATTTGCTAAGAATCATACTAGGTTTCAATATAGGGAGGATTCTAGATAGTTGAAAGTGTTTAGATTGTCCTGGTGCCATATTTTTAAAATCTCACATGTAAAAAGTATATATACTTTTTTGTTGAGTTGGAAAATATAGAAGGAAGAAAAATAAATACATAAATAATAAAGAAAATTATCATTGTACGTAGTCTCATCATCTGGATTATCTGTCAATATTCTTCTATCACTCTATTTCACACACAAGTATATGTCTGTATATATATGTATATATGCATATATATGTATGTATATATTTGGGATTATATGGTAAACACTAGTTGCTACTTTTTTCATATCATTACAACTATTTTTTCTTGTTCTTGATTATTTAAAAAAAATTCCAATTGTATGGGTGTACACTAAGTTACTTAACCATTCTTTGTTTTCTTTTTTTTAAAGATTTTACTTATTTGACAGAGAGAAACACAGCGAGAGAGGGAATGGTAGCAGAGGGAATGGTAGCAGGAGAAGCAGGCTTCCTGCAGAGCAGAGAGCCCGATGCGGGGCTCAATCCCAGGCCCCTGGGATCTGACCTGGGCCGAAGGCAGACGCTTAACGACTGAGCCACCCAGGCACCCCATTCTTTGTTTTCTTGTTATTAAACTTTGTTTCCAATTTTATTTGGGTATTGTAGTATGACAATAAAATCATATATAATACAATAACAAGTTAATAATGCAATTGATTAAGAAAATAATACAATTGATTTTGTAACTTTATTTTTCCTAGTTTATTGTTTCCTAGATGTCAAATGCTGGGTCAAAGACCATAAACATTTATAGTGCTCTTAATATATATTGTCCACTTGACTTCCCAAAAGATTTGTCTGTTTAAATTTTCACTAGAAAAGTATAAGGAGATTTTTAATTTAAACAAAAATATAACTGCTCAATTGAAGTTAACAGTAAAGAACTCAAGAATTTCTATATCTGGATTTTTTCCCTGCTTTTGGCACTATAGATGTTTTCTTTAAAGTTAACGCCTTTAATGAGTAGACATGGATCAAAATTTAAAAGAATTTTCCATGGGCTACCAAAGTGGTTTCCACTTTAAAAATAACAAAATCAGTAAAGATATTTAAAATATTAAATATGAAAGGATATAGGAAATCATTTAGCTCAACTTTCTTTTCTATTCAAAATATAGTCATTTGTTAAGCAACTATTATATGACTGCACTGTACTCTTAACTCTAGTTGGCAACGCATGCAAAGTGCATAATTAACCGTGATACAATTCCAAAAATACTAAAGAAAATAATGGGCAAAATGCAGTGGAAACAGATGGGGGTAGGGGAATGTCTAACTTTTCTCTGGAAGATGGAGCCAGAAAAACCTTTGTAGAAGATGTCTTTCCTGAAGATTTTTTGTTTTTTTCCAGGAGAGGTAAAAAAGTGTTTCTGGGGCAGGGCAGCATAAAGAGACACAAGGACATGATATTATACTGCTTGCTCACACAACACTGGTAGTTAAGTACAGCTGAAATCTCAGAGGCTGCAGAGGTAGTGTTAGTATCATGTTTTCAATGCCACATTTAGAAGTTTTGACTTATTCTCTAGTCAGAGTAGCCATGGAAGAGTTTTGAGCAGGGCACGTGATTCTTTCTATGTTTGTACTCAAGCTACTAAAAGGGACTGGAAGCAAGAGGCCTGACAATTAGTGTTGCCTAGATGAGATGATGATAAGAGATTAAACCATATCAAGTGGTAGAAAGACTACACATGAGGGGCCAGGGTAAAATGAGTATCCCACAACCAATTAATCAACAAATATTAAGTGCAAGTAAATGCAATACTTTTGGTGGTGGTGATTCAGAGAGGAGCAAGAGAGCAAGTTCTCCCCCATGGAGCTTCTTTTTTTTTAAAAAATTGGGCAATATATAAAAATATGTGTGTTCGATATCTATGTATATTATATCTATATCTATCTATCTATCTATCTATCTATCTATCTATCTATCTATCTATCTATCTATCTATCTATCATCTATCTATCGATGATTATGAACACTATGGTCAGAGTCCCATGAGAGTAGGGGAAAGGAGGTGTTCTTAGGATGACATAGAAGCTGCTACAGGAAAGAGAAGAAACCAGCCATGTGAAGGGCCAGAGTTTCCTTGCTTGCAGAGGGGATGAAAAGAGAGAAGATCTGCAGTGAGGAACTTTCTAAGCTGAACATTTTACTAATTGGAAAGGCTTATAGTAGAGGAGATAATCGTAAAGAAAACTTCAGCATCAGATACCCTTGACTACAGGTCTTGCTGCTTCACCTCCAAAACTTAAGCTTCCCCTATAAAATGAGAATAATAATGCACACATTACAGAACTATTATAAAGATTATGTGAAATTATGAATGTAAGATTTAGCACATTGACTTCAGATAGTGAAGGCTCATAGAAAGTATTTGCCATCATCATTATCATTGTAGTCATCATCATCATCAAGATGAATAGGGAAAAATGGTACCTTTCATTTCTATCTTAGGTGACTGAGAAGTGAGATAGGCAGCCCAGAATAGGCTTGGGCTGTCCTTTATTGGGCTGTATTATCCCTCAATACCTTATTGAGGTATTTGGATAATGAATCTGCTTTGAGGGACCCATTGGAAATGCAGTGGACATTTGGATCCAGAGGTCAGAAAAGAGGTCAACATATAAGGTACATCTAGTCACTGGCCTTGCTCAATAAGAATAAAAGTAAAATACAAAAACCAAGGTGAGAAAACTTGGAACTTAACACTTCTTGAGGGTAATCATCTCTTCTAGAAATTTCTAATTGTTTGAAAAAATTTTTTCATTTTAATGATTTTTAATCTACCTCTCTACCTATCCACTGGTCAAACTTTTTGGGGAATAAGAACAATAACTATTCCAAATCCAAATATTTGGAAAAGCATATTCTTGACTGCCCAAGCTTTATCTGGGCAAAGTGTTTACAGATATTTCACTCTTTCCTCAGATATTGGAGTTTTTATGTCCTCTTCTCATTCTAATTGATTTTTGGGTACAATTCAGTTTGGTCTTGCCCAGAACTAAATCCAATATTCCACATGTGATTTGACCACCATGTTAGTTTCAACCTATTGTTTTTGTCTGTCAGGTCCTTATATCTTGATTCCGTCATCTGACATAGAATGCCAGCTTTGTCATATACCAATTTGATGAGTATGATTTTTAAATCTTTTCCCAAGTCTTGGACTATTCCTACTGTTTGACTAGTAGATGGATATAAAATCCTTGGCTTCATTTAACAGGGGCAAACTGCTGTGCTTGAAAGTTAGACTTTAAAGGGTTGAGTGAGAGTGAACGTGGAGAACCAAAAGGAACTTAAAGATAGATGGGATGACAACTATTTGATATGGAGGGTGGGAGCAATAAAACCTTGGGATGCTTTGGTGGGAGTTATTTGGGACGACTTCTATAATTCCTCTTTGATGATAATGGTAATGATGATGGTGATGGTAATAACAATAATAATGATGATGGTGGTGATGATGATGATAAATAGTTTACTGGGTGCTTATCTTGTGTCAGACACTCTGGGAAGTGCTGAAAGTCACTAATTCTCAGAAATCTTATGAAGAAGCATTATTATTATTTTTATTCCTTTTCTCAAATGAGGAAATTGAGCTTTAGAGTAACACAACTGGAAAATGAATGAATCTGGGATTTGAATCCAGGCAGTCCATTTATAAAGACATTTATATATACTTTATACAGACATATGATATCACTCTGTTTAATGACTATTATTACTTTTAGTCTATGTCACTTTCAATTACCTTTATTTTAAGGGTTTTTTTCTCCCATGAAGAAACAAAGATATTATTTCTAGATACATAAAAGTGATTAGAAAAGGAAGCTAAATCAAGATAAGGATTGTGCAAGCTCACTTCCTAGCCAAGCTCACTTCCTAGCTAAGCCATTCTTTTAACATACCAATCTCATCATGGACAGGACCAAAAATTTTAAAATAACCACTTTGTGAACCTTCAGAATAAGTTTTGAACAATCAAAAATTAAATATGTAAGTACTGAGGAATTAATGTCTCTATTTTTGGAGAAAAGGAAGAAATTTAAGTTATAAAGACTCTTACCTCACGGAATTCTTCTTAGGCTTCATGTTCATGTATTAAAGTTCAGATCAATGATGCAAAATCACCAGTGCCTCGATGGCCATTGAATGTGGACAGAAGTCATAACTAACAAATACTTTATTTGATTGAATTAGTAGAATCCAAGAGATACTCAATATGTACTAGAAGATACAGAGTTCAAATGGATCTGTTGACATATTTAAATGAGTTAACCCACAAAATTTAGAAGTGATTTCTGTAAAGATAAATTAGAGAAACTGGAAACTTCTCCTCATGCAGATAATCGTTTGGTACCTAAATAATTAAATGTATACATGCATAAATGCTAATACTTAGAATTTTCCAAGATCTTTTCAGATGCATACCATATTTTAGTTGAACAAAAAGAGAAGCAAATGATGATCCAGTGCTTTTTTTTCAAAAACTCTGGTGAACTGAAGAGAATATGACATTGAAAATGCACATCTAAAAGCTTCTAGGTGGAATTTAAATAACTTCATTATTTTACCTTTTTCTTCAAACCACCCCAAATATTCTAACTATACTGTAGACCAATCACTTGACCAATTTTCTATATAATTAAAATCATATGCCTTCAAAACTATTTGTAAGGGGAATGCTTCTGAGACTCCTTCCCAGCTGTATCTTTTTATACTTGTGTAACTTAAAAATGACCAGGCAAAAGTTTTTCTCTTTTCTTTAAATTGCTTTGCCAAGTTTCAGCTTTGAGCACATTTTTATGACTGATTTATTAAATCTAGAAACTAGGCGTTTATAATGGAAATTCTCATAAAGCCTTAACTCTAGGATTGCTAGCAGGTACGCTGAAGAATGGGAACACCGATAGACCCTCAGCTGAGGCATTTCTGAAAATACAACCTGAGGAATTTGGTCAAGTGTTCATTTATTTATTTTTAGGTGAATAATCTTCAACCATTCTAGTAGAAATTCTTGTTCTGTTGACAAAAAGGAATCATATAGTAGTGTGGCTATGAGTCATACCTTCTGTTGTCATTATTAATTTTAAGGACACATTCAAAGAAGCTTCCTCCATAACATTGCACTATGGGAAAAGAAAAAAAAAAGTGGGCTTATCTTTGAGGCTGACTGAAGAGATTTATTGCAAATAAAATGATTCCAAATTGACTAAGGAGATTTATTGGAAATGAAATTATTAGAAATCCCTGTTCCTTTTAAAGATATTTAGAAATTATACCTAAGTGGAACATTTTTGCTTTAGTTTCAGAAATACAAACTTCTGGCATTGCTCATCATTAGAATTTTTCCCTGCAGGCTTTGGCTTTATTAGCAGCTTAAGAGTATATTTAGCACTGTCATATGTGAAATCTCTTCACTCTGTTAAACTAATATGGGATAAAATGTCTTTTTTTACAGTGTTACTCATTCATTATATAAAAATGAAAGCAACTACTTCAGTGTGGATCCAGAGCTACTAACTATTTTTGTGACAAAAGCGAGGTGACAATACATATCCTGTAGGCACATGAGAGTATTATATAAGAGTCATTAGTATAATTGATATCCATAGAAAGAGTGTTTTATCCAACATGATTAAAATGTGCAATACATTATGTAGGTTCCAGCGTTCCAGCTGCTATGTTGTAATCTTTCCTTTGATAGATATCTAGTGAAAAATAAAATTATCCTTGTCAAAAAGATAATCTTCTACTACTTAAGGCTGTGAGAATGTGAGTCAGTTGCATGCCATGTGCTTCAACCATTTATGTGTGATTTTTGCCTGTGTGTTGTGTTTTGTTGAGAGTTCTTGGACTACAAATAGAAAAGGCCTCTTTAAGATAAGGCTTCCTTCCTGGTAGACCACAAAAAAGCCCAGGTTACGATTCCATGCTCCTGTCCTAAATTCCCCTGGCCCACCTTTAAATGCCTACAGTAGTGGGCCAATCAGGAAAACAAATCATACAGCCTAAAATTTTCAATTGGCTTCAAGTTGAGAGTAACTTCTTAAAGGCAAATGACCCAAATAATTATTTTAAAAAGGTGTTTCTGCACAATATATGCACTGATTGATTCATTCATCTCAGAAGTATTTATTGATTACCTACTCTATCCTAAGTGCTTAGGTGCTGGGGACCCATAGAACTACAAATCCATGAATTCCATTTTAGATAGCGAATCAAGGAAGGAAAAACACGGGGATATCAAGAAGGTCTTCTTGTTTTCTCTGATCAGTTACCGGAGCCATGCACTATTGAATCATAGAGGTAGAAAAACAGATAATATTGTGTCGACACAGTGTTCATCTCCAAGGAGTGAAAGCGAGGTGTATATACACTATTACCCTAACACCTATAGTAGTGTCTCTGAGTGACTGTCATTTTTTTCCCCCTTTTGCATATATGTGTGATAATAGCAGTGGTAATAGTTGAGAAAAAGGTCAAATGCTTGGGATAATGCAACATATCTGCTAAAAGAAAGTAAATGGCTAAAGAAGCAATATGTCTAATTCTCAATGAAGCAAGTGCCCTCTCTGCTAGGGCCAAGAGGTCTATTGGAGGCTATTCTGTAATCGGCAGTTCCACTTTCTTCCCTTCCACTGACCTATGGTGTTGTTGAGAGGAAAAAATGAAATAAAATGCATGAAACTGCTTTGCAAACAATCCACAAAGTGCTTCATAGGCTTGTGAAGCCGTTTACGTGTTTATCCACTACCTTCTGTGAGTTGCAGGCCTTATCTCGAAATAGGGGACAGCACTTTTGCTGCCCATCTAAGTTACAAATGCATTTCAAGTGGGATGGAAATCCATTGGTTTTAAGGATCTTGGATATCAAGAAGTATTGAAATGATTAATATCTGAAAATTACATAAGTAAATGAGGTGCTCAGCAGTTCCACCATTTGATCCTATAGTGTAGAGAGTAAGGCATCGGTATTTGAGAAGGTAAATTATCCTTTAAGGACAGGACAGTGAAAAATAAGAGGCAATATTAGGTTAACCACATTCCTAGGTATAAACCTTATAGAATGAAATAATGATGAACCAAAATATGTGCTAGGGAGATTGATTTATCTTTACCTGTTCCTCATTTGTCTGTATGTGACCAAATGCTATCATTTGTGAATAAGAAACTAAAGTTGTGATATCTCGTATTCCTCTTGCTTCCCAAGATGGTCAGATTCCATCAGGTTGTGAGTTGGTATTAGTCCTCCCCCATCCCACCCCCCATATCCCCCGCACCCTTTTCACAGTGCTGGAATAGGTCGCTGGTGCGTTTCCCAGCCCCACCCAAGCATTATCCCTTCTCAACTTTATCTTCTGATACCTTCCGAGTCGTTTGCAGTCCTGTAATGCAGAAACTTGTCTTCCCTACCAGTTCTCTGAAAAGCGACTATCTCCCACCTGTACTTCTTTCATCTTTGCAGTCACTTTGTGTTATTGCCTCCATATGCTGGTTTACATGACGTCCTCTCACACCTTGAGGTGAGATTTTTTGTGAGAAGATTTCCAAATTTTCTGTACGTCTTCCTTCTTACGAAGATTCAGAAATGCGTGTGGACTTAGAAAAGTTAACGGTGTTGAGATTTTGATTCTAATACGACACAAATATTATTATTATTAACTAGAGGACTAATACTAGAGGAGGATAATAACAAAGACTTGGCATGGTCTTTTCCTCAGAGTTTTCAGTGCTTCCACCGGCACAATTGTCGATATCATTTAGTATACCAAGAAGATCCGTGATCGTCCGGGAGCCATTATCAGCCTCTGTTAGAGCCTTTTCAAATCCAGTGCTCATTGTGTACGTTATGAATAAGAGAGCACAAAAATTATGCATGCGGGGACAAATTCTCATCTTGCTCTGGACCCCCATGGACCTCTCTTTGAAGTCAATAGGAGCTCAGCAGGAGGTGGAACAAGATGAGAATTTGGAAAAGGAACGTGAAGAAAAAGGGATAATTTTCCCCGACCATATCATCATTTGGTGCGCGTTAAATGCTCACACCGTGCCTCACCCCAATCCCTTTTTACTTCAGTCTCAATAAAATTGCACGACAGATTTTTTTTGTGTGTGTCTCTGTGTGTATATACTGTAGGTCATTTTCAATAGGAAGAGAATTGGATAACTTCAATTACTCTCCTGTAAGCTGTTATTATTGAACTGAGCCCGAAGTGCTTTATTTTCAATAAAGAAATATTCATATAATACAACTTTCATGCAAATTCAGGTGCTACAGGTTTTCAAAGATTTTCCAGAAAGAACATTTTTTTTTCCACTGGCCCAAATAATTAACCACTCGTCTTTGTGCCCTTGCTTTCAGTCACCTAATTCTTAAAATTATTTTGTCTGCTGCGGGATTGCCTACACAAATGTGTGCTCTCCCAGGACAACACTGTTTGAAATCAACAATGCAGTTTTTGTTTCTGCGTTCTGATATCCACCCTCTCTTAGGATTTGAATTGTTTGGTACACACAATGGTAAAGGAATGTCTAGAGGGGAACTTTGAAAAAAAACAACAACCCTGTCTGTGAGCGAGATGTCACACCTTCCACCTACCGGCAATGCCTATCTGTCAAACTGGCACATGCTTTTTGAGTAGGGCCTGCCCTCAGAAACTTGGCTTTCAAGATAAAGCTCTTTTAGATGCCACCATTTTCTTTCAGGGAGAAGTCAGACTCCCATCAGAATTTCGCACCTGAATGTGTGTTGATGCAATGTCCTATACCTTAAGACCATCAATATTCATGGGACATATAACATAATTCATGATGGTCTATGATATATGATATTAAACAATATCATTTACACTGAATCTTAAAATATTGACAAAGACAAGTTCCTAAACACTGATGAAAGCTTGTATTTTGTGTTATGATTTCTTGGTTTTATACTTGGTACAGTTTTTCAATTAACTGCTCTGTATTCAGAGCAATTATTCATTTATTATAGTCAGTTTAGATACGGTAGAGATTAGAGGAGTAAAACAAATCATTTTAGTGACACTGGCTAGTGATACATTGTTATTATTCTGATTTTTATTTATTTATTTTTTTATTTGGCTCTTGCATGGCAGGATTTATAGTACCTCCTTTTGAATGCCAAGTCTTTTTCCTTCCTCGTCTCTATTTTTATGGTTCTAAATAAGCAAAAACAGCCATAAGATTTTAACTGGAGTTACCTATTTCATTTAGCAAATGATAGATACGTGTGTAGACATACTAATACACACACACACACACACACACACACTTTTTTTAAATTTTTTTTTTTGGGTCAGTAACAAGATTTTCTTGGTTATGTGAAATCAGTATCAGGTCTTTTTAAAATGTGCAGATTCCCAGAAGTGTTGAAGACAGAGCTGAATTTATGTAGTACATAAACTAGGCATCAATAGATGAAGAATCTCATAAGAAGTAGCATGTAATTTTGAATGCAAGTAAACGAAGGTAACTACACGTATTAGACATTTGGAAGTTAATGATATGAGCACAATGCTCGCCGTCAACCTTGCAGTTCGGTTTTCCCAGCGTTCGGCGACGACATGCCCTGTAATGTGTCATTTTGCTTCTAAAGGGGTTTACATGCTTTTAAAAGTGCCTTAGATTTTGGCAAAGTTTATTTTATGCATTATGCATAAAAGTTGTCATCAGGATTTAACAAAGCATTTTGCACAGAAAGATTAGAAATAAAATCTCTGCACACCAAAATGATTTGGATGGTTTTGCTAGATGGTGTGAACTTAAAAAAAAAAAATTAGCATGTATCTTACCCTTTTCCCAAGTTTCAAAAGATGAAAAAGCTCCACAGTGAAGAGAATTTTAATGTACAGAACGGGAGCGGGGCTCGCCCAAGCTTTTTGCTTCCCTTTCAGCTGCTCTTCGCTTGTTTATTGGTTACAACATTAATAATTCCCAATCAACGGAGCCTCAACATTTCGTCAAGGAATTGTCAGGCTCAACAGTATGTGTGAGATATATTTCCTACTTGACAAGTGAGGGTATTGAGAGACGCAACCTATCCCGTATGTTTGGATTTTAAAAAGTAGGACCCTCAGTGAAATAAAATAGTAGTTGTGGATGAAGAGGAGAGATTGGTAGTGAAAGCTGATAGAAAGGAGAGAAGGTTTGGACTTTAAGCTTCAAAGGACCATTTTACAGTGTTTTCTGTATTTTTAACACTTTTTAAAGGTAGACACATGCTAGTTCCTTCTATGTTTTCAATGAAGCATGAAGTGGCATGAGAGTGAGCTGTTCCCTGAAGGATCTGCCTGTGGAACTGAGCTTCTGTGGAGATAATCCTGAAGAATTCGATTTTTAAAGGAATATGGAGAAAGTAACTTTTTTTTTTTAATAAGAAAGGGACTAATTGTGTCTTGAAACTTGAGTCTGGAAATGTCTCTTCTGAAGTTAAAATCAGCTTTCTGACTTCCAGTGTGTGTCCCTGCTCTCCCAGGGTCCCGTCTAAAGGTGGGTGTTGCCCTGGCGGGCGTGCCTGTAGAGCAGTCATTCGGCTAGTCGTTCTGCAGGTGGCATGCCCCGGACGATTTCCGGTGGCTGCTGGTATGTCCGCCAAGCTCATTGGCTGATAGCTTCCCATCATTAGACCGAAGTCGTAAATTGAAGTCCCTGCTTTTTACTGCTATTTTTGGATTTTGATGATCTTTGGGTGCAGCCCTTAGAAGCCCACTTCTTTTTGGTAACCACGAAGCTGCACTCCTCGGAGTCTCCCTGCAAATCACAACTAGAGGAGTAAACTCTGAGCAATACCCACAGGAACCCACGGATCTTATTCTTTCTCAGTCCATGGAGGGTCTTAGGAGTGTTGTTTCAGGTAGCAATTAGCATTTTGTTAGTAATGTCATTGCATATTATTATTATTTTTACTATACTAGACTTTGGTGGCTTTTTCAGCACTGAGAAGGTTTTAAAAAATACATATATAACTAACCCTTTTATTTTTGGCTCCTCACTTCCAGGAAAGTTAATTGAACTGATTGGTTTTATTTGCTGACTTACCAAGTACCACAAAGCTGGAAAGGAATGAAGAAACATTAGCTTTTCACTGTCTGCATTAGTTTTTAAACTCTATTCCTCTCAGCTCGTCTTTTATCCACAAACCATTTTTTTTTTTTAAAGAACACCAGTGTCTGGATGAGAGGAGAAAATTGAATTGAAGGATCATAATAATAATGCTTTACACTTGCATAGATCTTTAAAATTTTTTTCAAGTATATTCATTTCTACCATAATTGGATTCCCATAACAGCCCTTTAAAATAGGAAGGAAGGAAAAGAACACTTATCGAATATCTTCCATACAAAGTGCATTCACCACATTATCTCACTTAATTCTTGGTGCGGCGCTGATGAGGTGAGAATTCTTTCTCCCAATTTCAGGAGGAAATATGGGCTAGCAGTGTGATTTGTCCAGCCTTTTATAGTAGGCAAGAGGGGAATCCTAGATTTGAGCCCTACTCTGTATGGCTCTGACACTTAGTTCTGTCCACTTGGTTGATGTGGGCAAGTCAGATCATCATCTCATCTTTTTGGTCATTAATATTTGAGATACACATGCATGATTTGTTTGTGGTTATTCAGCTAAGCTAATGCCACCAATGCAGCCTGAAGATATATGTGTATATTTGTTTTTGTTGATTTCCTAGGCTTGCAGGCTTTCTGTGACTTCTGCCTGTCTCTGATGATCTGTCAGAAGTCGAGGATGCTTTCCTGTCCAGATTGATTCCTTAGCTTCTCAACCTGTGATGCAGTCCCCACTGCTTGAGGGCCCCTTAGCAGATGACAACAGAGATAGTGAGAGAGAAAGAGAGAGAGTGAGCGTGCGCGAGCACAGGAGACAGAATCAGCAGGGGAGAAGGTGAGAATCAGCCTGAACGATGCTTGTCCTTGCATCTGTGGGTTTACAGATTGCATTATTGCAGGGTGGGTTTTATGTTCAATACCAATTTGAATCAATGTTGCATTGCAGCGTAGCATAGCTAATATTTTTGGTGAGTGCTGCCTCTAAAAATCGGATCAATACAATTAAACTTTAAGCCAGTGGTTTTAATGTGAATATCTTAATACTTGGCACCAGAGTTGATATTTTAAATCTGATATATTGGAAAGAATAAATATCTTAGGGGAGCACTAATGGGAAAAGAGTTGAAATCACGTAAACCTGATTTGGTTCATAATCAGCTAGTCAATTAGTCCATTCCGCGGAGACCAGTGCCAGGCTATATTTTGTCTTTCGCATGTGCCTCGGAAACGTCACTGGATGTCATGTTAGAGTAACACTTTCCAGTATTTGAAGCACTATTATATGCATTATTTCATGCTTGAAGTGTGGGGATAGCTGATCAGTTTTATCTTTGGTATTCTCTTCGTTTGAGCTTTCCAGAATGGCAGGTGGCGCTCATGAGCTCTAGAATTTTCAAGGATTCCTTACTTTCTGGTGCTAACATCAACTGCAAAAACCTTCAAAGAATCCCATTTACTAGACAGCTGTCTTTTCCCCATTCCACTTACCTCAGAAGTGTCCATCCTAACCATCCACAGAGACCTGTTATAGGAGGCTGGATTTCAAAGAGCTTCTGAATGGAAAAGTGGTTCTCTACTTTTTTCTGTATTTTTCTTATGCCTCATTGTACCATTTTTCTACACCCCCCAACCCCGCAACTCTGTATTGCTGAGGTCCTTCCTCCATCCTGTCCCCTGTCTTTCTTTCCACACTCGACTCTTACTGCTTTAGTCAGAGCTTCACTTCCTGCTTAGTCTGGTGCGATAGCTTCCTGACTGGTTCTTCTCCCCCAGCCGTTCAGGTGAATGCCAGACACCCTTCTGAAGCTTAGATAGACATTGCGTCTCACCAAGAAATACGCAGTGGGTTCTGATGCCTAGAGAATGAAGTAGAGACTTTCTTGGTCTGGCTTTCAAGGTCTCCATGAGTGACATCTTTGGAGAGTAATAGGAAAGCATTATTAAGGGTGCAGGTTTAGGAGGCTGAAGAGCTCTGTAACTTTCATGTGCGACATTGAACATGATAATTAACCTCTCTAAGCTTTGGATTCCTCCCTATGGGAGGAATAAAGTGAGACAGGATATGGAAGGCACCAAGCACAGTGCTTGGTTCCTTCAGTTATTAATGTTATTCCCCTAAACTGTCTATTCATCATCAGCATATTTTAGGTATTGTACTAAGTCCTTTCAGGATTCAGTCTCAATCCTAAAAATAGTAAGATAGGTGATTGTATTATGGCCATAATATAGATAAAGAAACTTTGGGGTCAGAGAGGGTAAGCAGATTTTCCAAGGTTACTCAACTAGTTAGTGCCAGAACAGAATTAGAATCCAGATCTCGCTGACTTCAGATCCCAATCCCTAAACTAGAGCGCCTTTCAGTTCTGTGAACATTCTTCATATGTTTCAAAGCCCAGGTCAAATGAGACTTCAAAAAAAGCAGGGGCAACAGAGATAGAGAAAAGAAGGAAATGATAGAAGGAAACATGGCTGTCAGAACAGACAGCATGTGTCAAAGCATTGATTTCTTCTATTTATCTCAATAGCATTTGAATTAAAGTTGTCTCATGCATATCTGTGTTCTTAGAAAATGATGATGTCTTTGAGGGCGACAGTTTATAATATAGTGCTGCATGTATTCTGATGCTCACTATACAGAGAACCAGCTCCTCGAGAACCTATGTAGGAATCCTCTCTCCCTTGGACAAGCAACTCTTGAGTGCTGTAGTCTTGAGTGCTGAGATAGAGGAGGATGTTGAGAAGGGATTGTTCCTCTGAGTGCAACTAAGATTTATGTTATATGGGGTGGGGGTCCCAGGTGGCAGTGGCAGAGGGCCAGTCAGGAGGACCCTAGCAGAGAGACTGAGTGCAATTGGGGGAGTAGGTGGGTGGAAGTTGGTGGAGACATGGCAGACAATGCAGGCTTGGCTGGGTGTCAGAGGAGCCCAAGAGTGGAAAGTAAGCACTAGAGTTTGGGTAGATGATAAATACAGATAATAGATATGTACATGGATAAATACAGATTGTAGATATAACTACAATCATTTTGGGGCTAGTGAAATTTTAGATGTTTAAATGGTATTCTCATATGAAGAATTTTGAACCACTGGTAGCAAAAAGAACACTAAGACTGCAGTCTCAGCTAGGGTACTATTAATTTGTCATGCAATATAATCTAAGTCTCACTTCCCCTATCTATACAATGTCGGTATTCAAAGACCATCCCAGATTACCTCAGAGGATTATTGTGAAACTAAAATAGAAAGGAATATGTATGGGAATTGAAACTTGAAAAGCAGTTTTACAGTTTTCCTGAAAACTGTTTTCACAGGTGCAAGGAATTACTATTCCTATTGATAAGGAATAGGCCAACACCCTGCCTTTCGGTAGCTTTTCGTTGAATTATTGAGACATGACACCCACATAATTAAGAAGGCAAGACCATGGGACATAATAGAAATTCAGAGGATAGAGGGTTTACTATAAAGCAAGATGGTCAATTGTCAAATAAATTTCAAAGTAGAAGATGACACTGGAGCTAGTTTTGAAGAGTGCATTGCAACTAGATAGAAAAGATGAGCGATGGGTCCCAAGCTGTGAAGGGCATTGGATGGACAGATGTAGGCTATACTACATCTTTTTAAAGTAAAGGGTCAGTGTCAGAGCGGGGGGAATGGGAAGAGGTTGGGCAGGCTGTGGGACTCAGGCACTCATGTCTATGGTAAAGCATTGATGTTCTAGGGGCTCATTTCCTCTCTCATGAGCACAGCCTGGAGCCCTCAGCATGGATCCTCAAAGAAATTTAATTTATTCTGTTCTCCTTTGCTACATTCTCTTGGAAATTTTGTCAGGAGAAAAATTAGTACTATATATTTTCCAAAGCTAGAAATTTAAGTTCTATCAACTTAGTGTTTGGTGCAAAGAAAAAGATGGTATAAATATTTGATATGGGGCCCCAAAGAGGTCTTACAGGTTAAGTATCATGGAAAGCTTAAAGTCATCTGAAAACTAATTTTTGAAGGCTTTATTAAATTGTGGTAAGAGTCCTCATTGTTCTTATTCTTTGTGAGTCTTGAGTTGCAATTTGGAAAAGCACTGGGCAGGGCAGTTACACAAATAATAATCATTGGCTCAAGCTTTTTAATGGTAAAAAGATGACTTGATTCTCTGAAGAAGTGAACAGGCAACATTTTTCTCATTGCTGTTAATTATAATTTAAGACAGACTCAATTTTGTATTAGTCACAGATGTTTCATTTCTCAGTTCATATATAATGTGGTACATGGAATATCTCCAAAGAGATTTTAGAAGTGTTTGCAGTCTTGTCCATCTCTTTACCACTTGGTGTGGTCTTTTCCAAAAATCATGACATTTGGAAAGAAACTCAGATAAGTTTTGAAGACATTTTCAAGACATTTTGCTTTCAATGATCTCTAAAAATATTCCTATTGAAAGTGAAAATTGAGAACATGCTCTGCAAAACAAAATCAAAATGTATATTGTGTCTTTGGAAAGCCTGGTTTCGGGAGTGGCTGGGCTGTGTTTCAGTTGTGCCAAGGGTGAGGGTGGGGACCAAATGCATGATTTCTGAATAGATGTTAGTCATAGAAACCTTTCAGAAGATCCAGTATTCCTATTGCTGTTAAGCCAAAAATGTATTTCCAATAATTAGTCCAAGCAGCTAGTTCCCAAATTACTCCACTGTGGATTATTCTAACCAGGGAGAATTTATCAGTAGGACAAATCACTCGTGAAATTGTGATAGGTTTGGGAATGTTCCAAAATGTGGCAGGTTGGGAATGTAAACCCTGGATGAGTCAGGGTGTGTCTGAGAATTAAAACTTGCCTAAATGTTAAATCAGCCACAAAGACAGTTTGAAACACAGTAACACCTGTATTTTCTGCTACAGCGGTATGAAGTTTCTTGGAAAAAAAAAATAGAATCACCATAAGCACATTACAAGAAATTTTCCTTGCGTTGTATTGATAAAAGTCGGAGTTGCAGGCTGTATGCCAAATTTTTGATCAAAAGAAGGTGCATGTTAAAGGAATATCATAATCAAATAATTTAATTTTAAGACGAGCATTTATGAAAACTGTTTTGGGTAAGAATGTGTAATTGTGGTACCTTGCACATATATGATGAATTCATTATAGGCATATGTGCAAAGTTCCTTAAATATCATTCTTTCCTCATTTTTAATGATTATTATAGATATTAACTTTTCCCAGAAAGAAAGGCATGGTGAATTTGTATATTTATAATTTTCATACTTTGTTCTTCACATCTTTCTCTAAAATCCATCTGTGATATCCAGTCAATAAAGTTCAGGCAGTTAATCTTTAGAATAAATTTCTTGTAGTTTCTCCATGATCTGTGGAGTCTTTCTTTCCAAAGCTTGAGATGGGGTGATGGGGATGAATTCATTCGAGTAGATTTTTAGTAGTCAGTTTTCTTGTGTAAAGTTCTGAATCCCAGTTGGAACTCCTGACAGTTGGTTCAAAACTTTGGGAATTCCCCAGGTGAGGTGTGAAGCTGGCCCCCATCCACAGAGGGCAAGGAGAGATGGAAGGAAGCGGCAGGCCACTCCAGAAGGGGGTGGCAGTTTTAATAAAAAAGGGAATTAAAAAAAAAAAGGGAATTTACACAGGAGGCTTGTCTTGGGTGGCCTCAAGATGAGTAATCTCCAAAACCCCTAACAGAATCATAAAGGTTTCTATAGAGGCCTTAGGAGGGTTTAGTCATGTGTACTGTCCAGGTGGTCTCAATAACATCACTCTTCCAAGGCCATGTTAAGGCTCCTCCTGTGGGAACAGTGGGCAGAATGCACATGCTAAGGGCAGGAGAGCTGCTGGTTGTCCAGGTCCAGCTCATGGGTCATGTCCTTTTGATAATCTCCTCCAACACCAATACCATTGGAGAAAGAAAGACAGGGAGAGAGGCATGGATAGGAGGGAGGAGTAGGGTAGAATATATATTTTCTTAAAAATTAAAAAGATCACAGAAATCATTTCAATTAAGCATTTAGCAGGTGTTCGCATCTCTAGTCCAGAAACAACACTTATTTCCCACTTGAGAATGGCATGTCAGTATTGTTTACTGCACTGTTTTCTCAGCAGTGAACATCCAATGTCCATAGCGAAAGCACTGGGCTGTGAGTCAGAAGGTCCAAATTCCTATCTAAGTGTTGCTTTTACTTTGTTTCGGTGGTAAAACGCTTTATATTTCTGGTTCTCTTTCTTTACACTAGAACATAAAGGCATAACATGGACTTCTTCACAGGGATAAATAAGTCGGTATCTGTGAATTGTTCAGAGGAGAAAAAACTTAACTGTAAGATAATTGGAGCAGTGGGGAGGGAGGATTTTGAAAATCTTGAATGAAGGTTTTGTTATCAAGTGGATGAGCATGATTGAGCAATCACATCATTCATCTTCTTTATTTTATTTTATTTTACTTTTTATTTATTTATTTTTTTAAAGTAGGCTCCATGCCCACTGCGGAGCCCAGTGTGGGGACTGAACTCATGACCCTGAAATCAAGACCTGAACTAACATCAAGAGTTGGACGCTTAACTGACTGAACCACCCAGGTGCCTCTCATTCATCTTATTTTAAAAGAAATTCCCCTCCAACACATCACAGCTCCTGACTGAGAAGACATCTGAGACACCTACTTTTCCAAGACAGCAACTCAAATTTAAAGGCAGGTACAGTTCAAAGTCCAAGAAATGTTGTTTACTATCAAATTCAAGTCTTTGATGTGGTTTGGCAGGATGCTAGACTGTGTGATGTCCTGTTCTCCATGGATAACCACTAATGGTTTGGTAACTTGGTATTAGAATGTTCCATTTCAGAGCTTCTGAAGGGCAAAGATTCTGAGCACCAAGTAGAATTTTGTTGTTTAAGGAGCTCCAGTGCAGGGGAGAGCATAACCAACTGTTTCTACGATGAGGGAGTATACACACCCTTCAGTCTCAGAGAGACTGCCAGAGAAGTCTTCTGGGGCCTCTTCACAGCCATTCTCACTTCTAGCTAGATCTAGAGTGTTGAGTTCCAGGGGAAGTATAGTTGGTTTGTAGCTGCTCTCACTGCTCAGCTTTGAACAACTTCCCGTTAAGGTTCTTCCCATTCCTTCAGACTGTCCTCTTAGCTTTGCACGCATATTTTTTGTTTCATAGAAAAAGAGAGAGGATTGGAATGACTTCCAGAAGCCATGTTTGCTTGCTCAATATGGTAAAATGACATTTAAAGAACATCCTGAATTAATATTTTTTTCCTCAGAAATTTCATAATGTTACTACATAACTCTACAAGAGAATTTTGTGTTGACAATTTCAAGGCTAATTTTGGGCATTGTGAACTCTATTGTTTGGTGTTCTATTAACCTGAAATACCTATTTAATATTACTTTTGTGTATCAGTTATCCATGGGAATAAAAATGCTATGTAACAAACAACCTCAAAACCTGAATGGGTATACAGGCTGACTCATGGCTCTCCTAATGGGAGAGCCATCAACTGGGATTGATGAGGCTACCTATGGCGAGTAGCTGCTCATCAAGGCATCTACGTTCTCTGGCACATCAGAGGGTTAGGCTGGGAAAATTGGGTTGATTTGGCTCTATGCCACATGTCTCACCCACCAGCGGCCTAGCCCGGAAATGTTCACATGGTGAGGGCAGAAGAGCGAGAGAGGAAACAACAACGTACAAGTACTTTTTCAAGCCTCTGTTAGTGTCAAGTTTGTTCCTGTCCAACTGGCCAAGGGAACTCACATGACTGCAGCCCGGGTCAGGGTAGGAGGAGCTTCTAAAGTAGCAGAGCAAGAGATATTCATACCAGAAAATCATTAATTTGGGGCACTAACAAAATTAATCTGCCACTTCTATCTATGGTGCAATGATAGTTTTATAAAGATAACCTTGAGATTCATCATGACCTTGAAGTATTTTTTCAATGAAAAAAATATATTGTTTATTTTGGTGTGAAAAACATTTTGTCATATTCTCATTCTTTATGAATTTATCATCCATTGTCCGATATTATGCATCAATAAGATGATAAATATTTGGTTAACCACATACCGAGTCATATGTTAAGAATTTATATTATTCTTGGTATTGGTAGGCTTGGGGCTTGAGCAATCACACAAAACTATACAATTTTCTCTAATTTAATTTTAACAGCTTGAGAAAAAATTACTTTAAATGAAAAAGGAATCACATTTGTGAATACATTGGTATGTAATTGATGAATAAGTTTTTCATTAGACAGTTACTTCAGGCTATGTCATACTATGGCTAGTATGACATAGTCATACTATATGATATAGTCATAGTATGACTAGTATAATAGAATGAGGCATTAAAAAGAGGCCGAGGAGAGTATAGTGAGTGGGCAACTGAACTGAGACGTGAAAAGTGAAGGTCAAGCCAGATGGGCATTGGCACTTCTTGTGAAGTTTTGTGGCACCCCTCTCCCTTCTCTGTTCCTCCTTTGAGTCTTATAAACACAGTCCAGTTGGCTTTGTAGACTGTGGCAGTAATGAGTTATTGATGGGAGTGAGTGCCAGGTGAATAACTATTTCTTTGAAGATCTCTTCAGGCTGTGGTAACTGGAAGCAGCACAGAAGGAGAAATTGATGGCCCATATTCAGCTTTTGAATAGTAAAGCTTGAAGAGCTTTTAGGTACTGAACAGCTTGAGGAAAGGCAGGATAATGGGACATAATTGTACTGATTACACAGTTGAGGTATGTTAAAGAAAAGTCGGCTAATTCTGCTAAATGGTGGCATTTTGTAGCTCCTGTTAATATTTTTTAGTAGAGGAACAAGCAATGAGTTTATTGAGTCTTATTCAAAAAGATGATCTCTTAAATCAGCTCTAGCACCTTGGTGTTAAATGGTTCAAAGCACTTCTCAACATTACCTCACTAACCCTTCCAACACCCCTGAAGTGTATGTGGGTGTCAAACATTTATGACTAAGAAGGCTTAGCAAGTAATAACAAGTGACTCACCAAGGTTATACCTAAGTAAAGCACTACTTTCTTTTCTGTGCTAAGCCCATCCCAGGTGTGTGTGTGTGTGTGTGTGTGTGTGTGTGTGTGTGTGCATCTGTGCAGTCCATATTATCTCAGGAGGCTATCTAGCCTGCAGAGATAGACCATTCAGAAGCAATTAAAAAAAAATCTAAGCTCCAAATCACTTTCTCCAAGAAACTTTTCCAGATTAAGTTCTGTTCTCTGGTAAATAAAAGATGTGGGAATGGAAAGATTATTTTTGCTAAAATATATTAGTAATTTGATGATTTTCTTTTGAGTGGAAGTTGTTAGAAGACTTTTTTTCTTCACATTTTATTGGTGTTGTATAGTGTCTATAATCTAGGAACTCTCTAAGTGTAAAATGACAATGGGAAGGAAATTTCTTCCTTTGATTTGCGGAGTTATTTTATCACTTATTAAGTTGCTAAATCTTTTTCTTTAAGTATTCCTCTGTGATATTCGGTGTTGTTCATAGAGTATATCTAGTTCTCCTTCTGGCATACGGTGGCATTGCATTTCTAACCCTCTTGGAGTTAGGTATGGCTTGCTTTGGCTTAGATGGTACATGTCACTTTGGTGGGTGCTTTAAGAGCCAGTGTGTGATTCAGCATGTTCTCTCTTGAAGCCTGGAATGGTGACCAGCAGCTTTTCAAACAGCGGTTGGGACCCTGAATGACAGCAATAAGCAGTTATCCTTGACAATCTGCAATGGTTATACAGCATGAACAAGAAAAGCTCCCATAGCCACCCTCCCCCTTTCTTTTAATCCATTAAGATTTGGAGTTGTTTTTCACTTCAGCATTAGCTAGTCTACCCTGACTGACATAAGAATTGGTACCTAGAATTTGGGAGTGCTGCTCTAACAGATAACCTAAAATATGTGGGACTGGCTAGCGTGGATTAGATGCATTGGGTGTGTTTGAAAAGGCATTACAAGAGGGACTAATTTATTCTATTAAAAGATTTTGTGTATTTGCAAGATGGAACAGAAAGGAATAGGGAGTCCAAAAACTCAGAGACTTGCATAATTGCTTTCAATTCAAACAGCAAAGCATAAAAATGAGAAATTCTTAAAATTGTTGCAAGGGACACCTATTGTTAAAACCTCTGGATGGATCAAGTTTCAGTCAGCAAATACTTTCAATTGGACAAAAAGGGCTAAGAGAAAAGATATTGAAGTTGTGGATCTCCTGGAGAAATCTGATATTCCCAAAGTACCAGCAATTAAGATGAGAAAGAGAGGTGAGGATGGCAGTAAAGGAAAAAACAAATCTGAGAATTCATTCTAGAAAAGAGCTATAATTACTTGTGTATGAAAATTGCTGTAATAAGAATGATAAGAGGCCTACTAAGTTTTTAAGGATCTTGTATTCCAAAGAATGACAAACCTACGAAAACCCTCAAGATTTAAAATGACACTTAGAGTTGTAATTGTCTGAAATCTAGAAGTGGGTTGAAAAGCTGCACAGCTCCAAAGGAAGGCATATTCCCTGATGCCCATTTTATATGTGGCCAAATAGTATAATGGAGAGGAATAAACTTCTAGGAGACAAATCCAAGGACCACAGTGAATAAGGAAGCAATCAGGGCCTCACTGAGGAATATTTCCTACCTCCAGGATAAGGACCCTCGAAACATCTGCCCAGGGTTTCAGACTTGAGTAGACAAGAGATCTCTGTGTCCTTTGCTTTCTCTTTCCTGGATGGAGTGATGATAAATGATAAGGAGACCACTGCACATTATTCCAAGATCCTGGGCTCTGAACTTGATGCTGTAATCATATGAAATTTTTGAGGTGTTTCTCCTGGGTAGATATGAATATGTTTCATATACAAGAATAAGAATGAATACAATGTTTGAAAATTAAAAGGGCAGATTGCAGTAGTTATTTGTTTATCAAGTTTTTCTGGTTCTCTTTTTAGACGCTTGGTAGATTGGAATTTTCTTGATTCCTTTATCCAAAGACATGAATTGACTTCTGGGTGAAAGCTTGAAGAGTCAATGACTAGTCAACCATGCTTTCTTCCCTCTTGGTTTGCATGCCGACACCTTTCAAGAGTCCCTCCATCAGCTCAAGTCTATGTGGAAGATAAACCTAAAGTCTGCAGCGCTGATTGGCAGTGGACGTTGTGTGTTTGAAAAGTAACCCATTGTTGTTTTAGACCACCATTTCTTTGGGGATTGTTTGTCACTGCAATATATTTTACTCTGATCTGACAGATATATTCCCCAGTTGGAAAATAGGGATGTTAAATGCATATTGATAAAGTGCTTAAATGTAAAATACTCTATTTTACTATTGAACTTTATTTAGTATATTTTTTTTTCACAAAACAGAACAACAGTCAAGAAATACTTAAGTTTCTTGAAAGCAATTTTACTCTCTATAGGAAAAGTGTCTTAATACCTGTGATATTAAAAAGTGTCATCTATGTTGAACACTGATAATACTAAATAACCTATGTATCTCAGAATTTGATAACAGAATAAATAGAAACAGAATTTAGACACATTTGTATTTGTAAATATACAAATAAATTTGGGGGGTTAATCAAATTTCATTATTTCTAATCTTGAATCTGATTTTCTGCTGGGGCCTGGAAGAATTCTATTCTAAGCAAGTCACTAGAAACATAATGTGTGTATGGTGGGGGAGGTGGGTGTGTGTGGGTGTGTGTTGAGTTCTACTGAATCACTGGGCATAGGCTATTCTTGGAGGCAGCTAGGACACTAGATTTAAAAGAATCATGTTCTCCTCTGATATATAAATGCTGTGTTCCTCAGTAATTATGGATGGGTGAATGTAGATTTCTCTGACATGAGCATGAGCCCAGATTTCACCCTTTCCCTCAAAGATTATTAATACTGTGCAGTGCTCAATGCTTGTACTTAATAATATAGCACTATTATATTCTGTACTTATACTTACAAAGCAATTTTGTAATATCTCTTATTTACTTTATGGTATCCTGCAATGCCTTGGGAACAGTAACTTAGACAGAATCAGCCAACTACAATAACAAGCCAGGCATATTTTATTATTGCTTTAATGGTAGACTTTTGATATTCAATTACTCAACAGTTGCCTGGTGCTTGGGTTTGTGACTGCTTTGAGCCATTGATTTCTACCTCCCCCACATCTCTCCACATGATATAAGCAGTAATCATTTGGTAAATGCTAAATCCCAGTATAATAAACTTGGTTTTGGCTATATCCTTGAGACTTCATTGACCAATACCAAATTTTTGCAGAAAAAGTATAGGGTAGCACATGGACTCTTAAATTTGGCTACACATTGGTATTACTGGAAAGATTTTATTTATTATTTATTTATTTATTTATTTATTTATTTTTTACTGGTAAGATTTTAAAAGAGGCTAATGTCTGAGTCACATTCCTAGAAATTCTGATTTAACTGGTATGGGGATTTTTTGAAAATTCCCCATATAATTCTAACATGTAACAAAAATTTAAGGATCACAAGTATACTGGTTAAAAGCACATGTTCTGGGGTCATACAGATTTGGATTTATGTTGCTGATTCCTCCTTACTAGCTATGTAAGCTTAAACAAGTATTTAAATTCTCTAGGGCTTAATTTCCTTATCTTTAAGGTTAGCATAAAATGTTACTGTAAGTTTTAAATGGGTTAATACACGTGAAGAGTTTTAAGAGTACCTGACACATAGAAAACACTCATGAATGTTTTAACACTAGATTATTTATTAATTTAAGGTTGGGGGTCTTGAAAGCAGGAGGATTGACTTGCAGAAAAAAATTAGACATTCTAGAGAGAGGAAGCAACATGTGTAAAGGTGTTGAGTTGAGCAGATATGACGCATTCTGGGAATTGTGTGAAATTCACTGAGGTGGGAATATGGCATGGGTAAGATAGACTAAATAAAGATGAGGCTGAAGACATTGCTGGAAGCCAGATTTTAAGAGTTATGTATTCTAAGTGTTAGAGCTGGGTTTTTACCTTTAAAATTAGTAGTAGTTCTTAACACTAGTATTTGGACACCCTAATGTTTTGCAATTAATTGTGAGTTATGTTACAGGTAGAGTGAAAACTAGATTCATATTTATTCATTCCATAACATTATTCTTCCTCGCTGGTATTCTGATATCTTATCTTGAATATGGGGGAGTAAACTAAAATGCAGTAGGTGTTCCAGAAATTACTCATAACCTAACACAAGGTTATTTCAGGCCCAGGCCAACCCTACTGATGTAGTGTTATTAGTTGTGGGGATTGACAATTACTTTTATGTTGTAAGATGTAATTTCAGAGCTATATTTATTATCTTTATCCATGGATGAACTTCTGCTTCAGGCCATGATGGAGCAGCTGGTAGTAGACTAGCTTTCTTGCCATAACAATGAGTAAACAGCTAGAAAAGTGGGCTTGTGTGTGAAAGGATTCTTTTCAGATGTTAGACAACAAGCAGCACACACGATCTGTGAAAGGTAGAAAACAAACAGGGCAAGCCCTGTGACAGCCCTGCTTTCTCCCTAGAAACATTTACCACACCACAGCAAAGAGGGGAATCTAAGCAGAACCCAATGGTCTTGCTGAGCTGAAACAGAAATTAGAGTTTGGGAAAACTGAAGCAACCAAAATTTGTAGGACAGAGTACTGAAAATTAGGGAGCTATGCAAAGAAAGAGCTTCATACACCTATGTGGAATATGCTTGAGTTTTTAGTTGAATAGCAAGTTGCATGTGTGCAGGGCAAGACTTCCACAAGCCTTGGCAAAGGACAGTTACTGGGAAAGAATAATTATCAAGGAATTATAAACAGAAAAACTGCCAGTGCTCAACAAGGTGGGGCCATTTGTTATCCAACCAGTCAGTGTAGAGAAACCTCATGGCACACTCATGTGTGTGGTAAAGATTGATAAAGATTCCAGAAATCGCAAGCTTTAAGTGGAAGAACAAACTAACCCTTGAGTAAAGACAACTCTACGCCTGCTCTAAAAACGACAACAAAACAACAAACCTCCAAAGAACCGTTGATCTACAAGTAATTTAGCTGCTCACCAGGTCTAAAACGTACATTTTTCAAAGACAAACAACAAAACCTGGGCACTGAACACCATAATGTTATCAATGTTCCATTTCCAACCAAAAATATATGACAGGAAAAAACAGGAAACTATAAACCATAACAGTAAAAATAGATTCAGAAAAGAGAGAGAGGATGGAATTTACAGATAAAGAAATTAAATTATGGGTTATAACTATGTCAAGAATTTAAAGGAAACAAGAACATGAATAAGTGGAAAGCATAGCAAAGAATAAAGACTCTTCTAGAGGTAAAAAAAAATACACTTTCTAGAATGGATAATTCACTTGATGGATTTAAGAGTAAATTAATCATTTAAGTAGAAAATATCAGTAAATTTGGAGACCAGAAAATAAAAAATTAACAGAATCTGTTCAGACCTGTGGGCAACGTCAAGTAATTATATATATATATTTAATTGGCATCGTAGAAAAGGTGGAGAGTAGGGCAGAAATACTATTTTTTAAAATGGCTGAAATTCTCCAGATTTGGCAAAAAATGTG
Organism: Procyon lotor; assembly: GCA_028646535.1. Lineage (NCBI taxonomy): Eukaryota > Metazoa > Chordata > Mammalia > Carnivora > Procyonidae > Procyon > Procyon lotor. The sequence continues at coordinate 64,048,589 of CM053606.1, read as the reverse complement.
AACACACAGGTCCAAGAAGCCTAACAAAATCCAAGCAAAGTAAATACAAAGAAATCTCCACCATGGCACATCATAATAAGCTTGCTGAAAATCAATGATAAAGAAAAACTCATCAGCAGCCAGATGAATAAAAGAAAACATACCCTACATAGGCAAAAATATGAATAACCAGAAACAACACAAACTAGAGGACAAAGGAATGGTAATTTTTAAATTTAATTAAATTTAATTAATTTAATTTTTTAAAGGAATGACATCTTTAAACTGCTGGGGGAAACAACATCTCAAAAAAAACCAGAACAAAATGAAACAAAGCAAAACAAAAGCAATGGATATCATAGAATTCTATATCAAGCAAAAACATCTTTCAAAAATAAAGACTAAATAAAGATATTTTGAGACAGTCAAAAAGAAATACTTTATTGCCAGAATATATATTTTCAAGAAATGTTAAAGGAAATTTTCCAGGCTGAAGAAAAAATAAGATAAGATGGAAATTCAAATTTACATAAAAGAATGAAGATTACTGGGGATAGTAAATATATAGATAAATATAAAGGGTTTTTTTCCCACTTAAAGTTTTTCTTTAATAAACAATGCACTGAGTAGTTTAAAAAATATAGAAGTAAAATTGTTTTATAGAAAGGATGGGGCCTATCATAGGAAATGGAAAAATACAGCTCTCTGGTTCTTAAATTATTTGTGAAGTACAGTAATATTATTTGAAGGTAGTTGTGATAAAGTGATGGTATTGTAAACCTTAGAGCAACAACTAAAAAGAAAAGTAAAATGAAAAAGTTTAACCTAATAAATTAAAAGAGATAAAACAGACTACTCAAAAGACAAATCACTTTTTCCAAAAGAAGGAATTAAAAGAAAAAAGGAACAGACAACAAATAGCAAGATGATAGACTTTCATCCACCATATCAAAATTATAGTAAACATAAATAGCCTAAACATATCTAGTGAACAGCAAAGATTATTAGATTGAATAAAAAAATCAAAGGATGGCTAACTCCTATTTATAAGAAATGCACAAGTAAGTTAGAGTAAAATAATAGAAAAGTTACACTATGAAAATAGCATAATAAATCTGGAGTGGCCTTATTCATATCAGACAATGTAGATGTCAGGATAAGAAATATTAATGGAGCTTTAGAGGGATATTAAAAGGGCCAGTTGGTTAGGTAAATAAAATAATCTTATATGTATATGCATTTTATAACAATTACAAAATACATGGAGAAAGCCTGATAGAACTGAAAGATGAAAATAGGAAAATCCACAGTAATAATTGGTGGTCTCAACACTCTTTCAGCAATCAATGGAACAACTAGACAGAAAATTGGTAATATAGAAATCCTGAAATATCCTGAAAAAGAATATCACTAACCTGACCTCACTGACATTTGTAACAACAGTACCATACAAATCCTTTGCAAATGCTGTTCTGGGGCTATCTTCACATATTTAAAAGGATTTAAATCAAATGGTATGTTTTTTTTTTCTTTTATCATAATAGAATTAAATTAGGTATTAATAACAGATATCTAGAAAATCCGTATGTATTTGGAAATTAAATAGCACACTTCCAATTAGCCAATGGGTCACTTAAGCAATTAAAAGGGAATTAGGGGTGGCTGAGTGGCTTAGTCTGTTGAGTGTCTGACTCTTGGTTTTGTCTCAGATGATGATCTCATGGGTCATGAAATTGAGCCCTGTGTCAGGCTCCACACTTAGCAGGGAGTGTGCTTGAAGATTCTCTCCTTTTGCCCCTCCCCCTCTTGTATGATGTGGGCATGTGTACCCACACACACTCTCTCTCTCGAATGAATAAATCTTTCTAAAAAAGGGAATTATACAATATCTTGAACTAAATGATTATGAAAAAGCAATGTATCAAATTTTCACCGAAAGAGTACTGTGAAGGAAATTTATGGTAGCTAAAACCATGCTTCAGGGATAATTTATAGCTTTAGATGAGCATATTAGAAAAGAAGAAAAGTTTAAATATGATGATCTAAAATGTCACCTTAAGAGACTAGAAGTGAAAAAGAAAGTTAAATCCAAATTAGGTAGAAGAAAAGAAATAACAAAATAATTTGAAAGAAATCATAGCCTAAACATAAAAGCTAAAATTGTGAATCTTCTAGAAGAAAATAAAAGAGAAATGTTCACCGACTTTAGATAAGAAAAGATTTCTTATGTGGGATACTAAAAGCATAAACTAAAAAAAAAGTGATGAATTGGATTTTATCAAAACTAAAAACATCTACTGTTTACAAGCCACCATTAAGAAAATGAAAAGGCAAGGTATTGACTAGGTGAATGTATTTACAATGCATACAGCTGCTAAAGGATTTACATGTAGAATACATAAAAAAAAAACCCTCTTAAAACTCAGTATTAACAAGTTAAACCAGTTTAAAATGAGAAAAACATTTGAGAGTACTTCAAACAAAAGAGGACATACAAATGCCAATAAATGCGTGAAATATGTTCTACATATTCCCTTAGCTGTTAGGGAAATGTAAATTAATACCACAGTGGGTACCTCTACATACATGAATGGCAATAGTATAGAATAATCAGAATTGTCGTATTATGGTGATGGGAATAGAAAGTAGTACAACTACTTTGAAATACAGTTTGTTAATGTCTTATAAAATATATTCACTTAACACAGAAATTCAACTCTTAGGCTTTTATTCAATAGAAATAGAAACATCTAGAAAGGACAGAAACACACAAAGATTTTTATGTAAATGTTTATCATAGGTTATTATTATTATTAGCTCCAAATTAGAAATGTGCAAATGTTCATTAGTTAAAACAACTAACCATCCTACTCTGAAATAAAAAGAGACTAATAATTGACACATGCAGCAATATGGATGAAGTTAAAAACCATTGTGCTGAGCAAATAATTCAGACACCTATACATATACCATGTGTTAAGGAGATATTTGTTATAGTTTCGTTAGTCAAAAATTTAATGACCTACAATGAAATCTCCTGGGTGTCCCTTCTCACTAAAAATAAAATTATATATTCTCCTCATGGCTTATAAAGTCCTACCTTGTATGACCTCTGTATAGTCCCCAACCTCCCTGTTCCCCTTCTACTGAGCACCAATGAGTCAACTTCTCATCTTTAAACCCAAGGTCTTTACCTCCCTAGAGACTTTGCAATTGCTGTTCCCTCAGTCTGAAATGCTCACTAGCCATGTCTTTTCATGGCTGGCTCCCTCTCACCATTTAAACCCCTATTCAAATTTCAACTCTTAGGAAAGTGCTTTCCTGACCGTACACTTGCTTAGCCACTCTATCACATTATCCTGTTGTGCTTAGCATGTTATTAAATTCTAAGATTATTTCTTTACTTATTTATTGTCTGTCACTGCTACTTCCACTACAATGTAAAATTTAACAACAGTACCTCTGTTGTCTTATTCCTCAGTATAATCCCAGTGCCTAGAACAGTGCCTGGTAGAAATATTTTTGGGATGGATAAGTGAGGGTAGACTTGCTGCGTATTTGAATGTTTCAGAATGATAAAGATTATGAATGAAAAATTATCAAGATATATTATCATAAAAGTTATAGACATATATATCCTGATAAATATATGTGTATATTCTGATTGTACATGTTGCATTGTTTTAAAGAGATTTATAGGACTCCATGTAAGAGGGACTCAATAGCTGAGAGGATAGATATCATCATTTCCTGTATTGTCACATTGCAACTTCTTACTAGCCAACCTGTTTTATGTATTACTCATTCATTCATTCATACAGCACTTACTGAGAACCTTTGGGCACTGACAGTTCAATAGGTACATAATAAGATGCGTGGGAAAAGTAGTATGGAAGTACAGAGATGGAAGAAGTAATCTGTGTTTGGAAAAGAGGTTGAGGAAGTGGGAAAATCTTTGAAAAGAACTTGCCATTTCTGCTTACCCTAGGTCAAGTAGAGTAAAGAGAAAGGGATTTTTCAGGCAGAGGGAAAAACTTGAGCAAAGGCAAGAGGTATAAGAACTCAGGAAGTCACTCGTGGTGACTGAAGTATCGGGTGTGTTAGAGCACAGTAGAGAGTGTTGGAAAAATATATTGAAGTCTGATGGTGAAGGATCTCTAATGCCATGCCAAGAAGTGTACCTGGTAGGTAATTTAAGAACCATCAAAGGACTTTGTCTAGGACTGTGACATGAGCAGGTTAGTGATTTACAGGATAGTTCTTGCAGCTATTAGGATGAGAGAGTGAGCCTGAAGGCATGGAGATTCGTTAAAAGGCCATTACAATTTTCAAGCAAGAAATGAGGCCTAAATTAAGGCAGTGGCAATATGAATAGGGAGGAAAGGACTGATTTCAGGATTAAAATTGATGGGTTTTGGGACCTATAGGGGAGTGAGGGAAAAAGAGGAGATAGAGCTGACTCTGAGTTTCTGGTTGGGAGTCTTGCAGATGGGGCCCTAATTGATCCACTGTGACCTGCAATTGATTGGCCCTCCTGGTTCACCTCATTTCCTTCATTGACCTTTCTCCCCAACTTTAACTCCAGGAAAGAGGTTTCCTTCTACTTTGGGCTCATTAATACCTCTTTTCATTCACCAGGTATAGAACCGACTAGCTAATCAATCTGCAGGAGTAACCTTTCCTTTTCCTCTGTGTCAGCAGCTGAGTATCTCACAGATTGATTCAATATGCTCTCAGTTCTGTCAAAACTGTTCCAGGATACCTAGAGAGCTCTTCCACTGCCTTGTAGGTTTGCGTGTCTTCTAACAACCTGCCGTAATACTTTAATTCATTCAACTTTTCCTTATTATCCCCTTGTATCCACTTATATCAGTCCATAGATGTTCTTAACTCCGGCCTCATTGGTCTCTAAAGGTTTGTTCTTAGTCCTCATGTGGGATTCAATATTGAGATGAGTGCTATAGGGGGAAAAAAACCCAACAGTGCACAAGGGGTGGTTTTTGACTTTCCAGAATTTATAATCTAGATGAAGAGATGAGACTTTACCCCTTCTCCCTTTTCTTCTTTCCTTCCTCCCTTTCCTTCCCTCTCTCATTCCTTCCTTCCTTCTCCTTCATTTCTTCTTTCCTTGCTTCCTTTCTTCCTTTGTTCCTTCCTTCTTTCCTTCCTTTTTTCCTGCCTGCCTTTCTACCTTCTTTTGTTCTCCTTCCTCAATTAAATCAAATTAAATACTGCAAAGACAGCAAGAGTGCAAAGTTAAGTAAAATATGAGGGCTTTTGGTCATACAGCAACCAATAATTAAGTGATAAACTATATGGCATGGAACTAAAGCCTGGATCAACATGGAAGGCCTCATAGAAAAACCAGTACACAATTTAAGGAATATCTATTATTAGGAATAATAGGTGGAAGAATTCTCATAAATATAGGACATCTTGATTTTAGGGAATTTTCTACCCATGCCAGATCCAAATACAGTCTTATTTTGTGTTTTCTCTTAGTAGAGGAAGTTGAACAAAATACTGATTAGATTAATAGATTAATAATAGAATTATGGGAAGGGAAGTAGAGGAAAGAATATTGAATATTCTTTCTACTGTCTTATAAAGAATGTATATTTTCCCACAAACATTAGGCAAATTTTGGTAGCTATCTTGGAAGTTGTTTTGAGTTGATTTGTGCCAAGAATGGAATCCTTTACTTCATTTTAGTCCCAAAGTGAAAGGGGAATCAGTAATGCATTCCATACATCCTTTTCAAATAGTTAATTGTCATATTGCCTAGTGTGGAACAAATGATAAAACAACCTAGTTGTTAGGCTTTCCATTAAGGCATTTGATTCCCCAAATTCTGATGCTTAGCATGCACATGGCACTTTATATTTGCCAAGTTATTAATTTGTCTTCATAATGGCCATGGGAAAGCAATGCAGGATTATTATTTAACAGATGAAAATATAAGGCCACCAAATGCAGAGTCACCAAGTCTACCATTTTTCAAAAAACTTTTAAGTGGGCTTTTTTTTTGGTGGCCTTGATACTTATATTTCTAAATGGTGAATCCAAGGAGCCAAGCAGTTGATATCATTCATTCATTAACATTGCCCTAAACATCAAGTGGACTCTTTCTTCTGAGTCTCATTTTTTGAGCTTAGCTGATAATTTTATGGTTATTATAGGAACAATACTTTCTTAAATTTGTAACTCATTTTTGTTGCCAACAAAGAAGCTTTAAATTATTAAATATCATTTAACAGATAAAATTAAGTAAGTGTTCTTAACTATCCTTTATGCCTCAAACAGTTCTTGCTATAAACCCAAGGAAAAAAATTCAAGCAAATTTGTTTACCGTTGGCTGAATAAAGTTGAAGTTCAGATGACATAGTTTTGATAATTTATTATTTGGCACACAGAATTATTTTAAATTGCTGCATTAATACTGACTCATTCAGAGTAGCATCTGCTGGAAGACCACCAAAGAATCCCAGGGATTTGGTGCAGTCTTACAATGATAATAAACAACAAATTGGCAACCTCTGGGGCTGGCAATTTTATTGAAACACATTATGTATTTTTTTCAAAACTTCAGCAGAATCTATATTTATATCAAGTTTTTAAAAAATTGCTTACATCACTGTTGCTTACTTCATATAGTCAATACTGTCAGGTTTTTAAAATTTTTGCTGGTCTAGTGGAGTTACAATTACATCATATTGAAGCCTTAATTTGCTTTTCATTGGTTGCTAATGCAATTGTGAATCTTTTAAAATATTTATTCACCATTTGTGTGTTCTTTACTATGAAATATCTCTTTATCTATTTTGCTCATTTTCTATGGCTTATTTGTCCTTTATTGACTTGCTGAATTTTCAAATATATCACAGAATGTACTTTCTTGGTTACATATGTTACCAATACCTTCTCTAAGTTTATGGTCGTTTGTTTGTTTTAATTTTTAATGAAATATTTTGCTAATTATTTTTTTGGGGGGGTGAGGAATATATGCTAATAATAAAGGAAAAGATTGTTCCACCAAGTCATTTCAATCATGCCTATCTGGAGTAAAAGTCTTGTTTAATGCAAAACGATGAACACTGGTACATAACAGGTTAATAAAAAAGTGGGCAACATAAAACATGATAAAATAAGCTATGCAACTAGAAATAAAAACAGATGTGGAAACATACTGAAATAGTTTTGGTAAATACGGCTTAAATATGGAATGAGTAAAGACAGGTCACTAGCTTCTGAAAGCCAGCCTATAGTCAGTATGGTCTGCTGAGGAAATGTTCTGCTAATCATTTCTTAATACTAGCATCATCATATTTATCAATTTTGCCCTATAGAGTTAATAGACTTTGGGTTCTTTAAGAAATCCTTCTCTATGGGGTGCCTGGGTGGCTCAGTGGGTTAAAGCCTCTGCCTTCCGCTCTGGTCATGATCTGGGGGTCCTCTGATCGAGCCCCGCCTCGGGCTCTCTGCTCAGCCGGAAGGCTGCTTCCCCCTCTCTCTCTGCCTGCCTCTCTGCCTACTTGTGATCTTTCTCTCTCTGTCAAATAAATAAATAAAATCTTAAAAAAAAAAATCCTTCTCTACCAGTGGTGATAGATATTCTTTTCCATTAATAAAATTTGGAGATTTGCTTTTCACATATATGTATTTAATCCATCTAGAATATACTTTTGTATAATGTAGAGATCGAATTTTATTTTTTCCAAATGGATAACTAATTTTCGTAATATAATTTATTGACTAGTTTTTCTTTTCCTCAGTTATCTGCAGTGTCATTGTCACATGTGGGGTATATGTATATGCTTCTGGACTCTATGTGGCAAAAAGTTTTGTTTCTGCTTGGTCCAGGCTTGGGGGGCCCCAGGGTGGTCAAAAACTGCCTCGCCGCTGCAGGGAGAGCCTCAGCCAGAGGGCCTGACACCAGGGGTGGGGGTCCCGGAGGGGCCCCTCAAAGCCCACCCGGGTCGGGAGGCTCCGGACGCTGCCGGAGGTGGGCGTTGGGGAGAGACGCCCGCCGGCCCAGCGTGGGGGCCCGCCCGGTGAGTCAGGTGGTCGCCACCTTCTGGAGGAGCTGCACCTGCGGGCCCCGGGGGAAGCCCGAGGGCCGGGCGCCTGCGCGGGCGGGAACCCGCGGAGCAGAGAAGGGCCGGGTTGCGGGTGGGCCGCAGGCCTGGGGCGTCCTCGCGCCCCGGGGCCGGAGCCGCCTTCTGCTGCCGCACGTCGGGGCCGAGGCCGGACGGCGCGCGGGGTCGGCGTCGGGGAGAGGAGTCGTCTGGCTCCGCCCGGGCCCGGCTCCGGAGCAGCCGCCCCGCGGAGCCCCGTCCGGGCGGTGGAAAGGGCGGCCCGGAGAGAGGTGGGTGCGGGAGCCCCGGGCGCGCGTCGGCCCGGCGGCGGGGGGTCGCGGCGGGGCCGCTCTCGGGAGCTCAGCGCCACGGGCCGTGCGGGCCGGGCCCGGGGGCAGAGGGCGGCCGGGAAGGCGGCCGCGAGGTCGGGCCCCGCCAAGAGGCTGCGGGGTGACGGGCGGCGGGGAGAAGGGGTCCTGGGCCTCTGGCGTCCGCGCACCGCTGAGGCGAGATGCATATCTACCAGACCGCCGGGCATACTGCCTTTTTTTTTTTCATACTGCCTTTTATTATAGTTTTTGATTGGTTTTGTATATTTGTCCACATACATAATTGGCTTAATTAATACATCCTAATAATAAACCTTGATTTTTGGTAGAAATATAACTTAGCTTGACCCTACCACCACCCTGTTTGCGGGTGTTTTGGCTTTTCTTTGCGCTTTGCCCATATACATTTTAGAATTGTTAAATTTCTCAAATATTTTGTTCAGAATTTGAGTGGAATTTTATTGTCTGTAAGATTAATTTTGAGGAAAACTATTAAACTATGATAAGCTATTTTATGAATTTGGCATATTTCTCAACTTAGGCATTTAGAAATATTTTCTCAATGATTTATGGAATCTTCTTTTCCTTCTAAAGAATACCTTTTTGTATTTTATTTAGTTCAGGCCTGAACTTTTTGTTTTCTGAAAATGTCTTTATTTAGTTTTCATTTTTGATGATTCTTTCCATTGGGTGTAAAATTTTATGGTGCCAGGTATTATAGCATTTTGAAAAATCCTTCTGATGCCTTCTGGCTTTGAGGTGTGTGTGGGGGGGGGTTGGGGGGTACCAGGTGGCCTCTGTTAAGACTTATTGATGCTCATTTAAAGGGGTGTATCATTTTTCTCCAGCTGCTTGTAGGATCTGTGGTATGCTTGGATATAGTATTTTTAATATTTTTCTTGCTCTAAATTTGTACTACTTTTTGAAAATATGGCTTAATGGCAACAGTTTTAAAACATTCTGTTATTATCTTCAAAAATAGCATTTCAACTTCCTTCCATCAACTCTTCTAGGACTTTAATTAGACATAGATCAAACCTTTTAACTGCACTGACCATGTTTCTTATGCTCTCTTTCTGTTTTACACCCTATACTTTTTCCTCTCTGTGCTTTATCCTGGATATTTTCTATTAATGTATTTTTGTTTATTGACATTGATATTTCTCTTGACATATTGATATATTTCCTAATATACCTTGGATATATTTGTATATGCTAAATCACTAGTAGTCCCTCTAATTCTGGCTATTCTGCAGTTAATTCTAGCCATGAAATTCTTGAGTACAATTATAGTTTTCATTTCTGAAATTTCCATTTCTATAGTATACATTCTGTGCTAAAATTGTTACTTTTATTTTTTATTTATATGAACATAATAAGCATAGTTACTAAGTTGCTAGGTGATAACTCCATTATTCAGATTCTGTGGATCTGCTTCTATGTTCTGTTATTTCTCTTAAGTTTTGATTACATTATTTTAATTTTATTCTAAGTTATTGTTTTCTTTGCTAAATCCTAATCACTGCATATGGAAAAAAAAATATAGCAATAACTTGATGCTTAGGGTGATTTTGTTTTTCCACCAGAGAAAATTTGTTTTTCTGACAGGTGGCTAAGGGTATTAGTCATCAAAGTTTACTTTAATTCAAATAGGGCTTTTAATCATTTGAGACTAGTTTATGTTTTGTTCAGCCTTATTCACAAGCCTTGGAGATTTGCCAGTCCCTTTCCCCTTGGCAGGTTCTGGGCTTGAATTTCTTTCCATCCAGCCTCATGTGTCTGTTAAAATCTCTACTCAGCTTCTCTGTCCACTCTTTGTTCTGGAAGTACAGGCAGCCATAGGGGAAACTAGACTCAAATGTAGATTGATTGCTTTGTGTGTTTATCTTCTGAATTTTGACTTCATAATTCTTTACTTGTTTTATTTCCTTTGAATTCAAACATATTAAAACATTATGCCCACATTTATTAGTTGTTTTAAACTGGAGAAATGACCTGAAATATCTAGTTTATCAGTATCAGAATTCCCTTCCACTAATTTTGAAAATTCAATGTGTGTGTGTATATTATTTCAAAATATTTTGTTTAGCTTTCATATCTGGTCATTTTTTAAATTGTCTTGTTCATTGTTCACATATCTTGATTTTTTTCTCTTTTTTAAACATTTCATTCATAATTATTTTACCTTTTATTTATGTATTTATTTTTATTGGGTTATGTTAGTTACCATACAGTACATTATTAGTTTTTGATGTAATGTTCCATGATTCATTATTTGTGTATAATCATAGTTATTTTACATTCTGTAGCTAATACATTCAGAGCTCTAAAGGCCTAGGGGTTTAAACTTGTGGTTCTTTTCTCTTCACCCTGCTACTAAATAGTAGAGTATTTCTTTGTGTGTTTAGTAATTTTCTTTTTATTATGAGGTCATATTTTGTTGAACAACTTCTGTGGAAATCTTGAGGATCTAACATGGGAGTGCTTTCCTCCAGAAAACATTGGTACGTGCTCCCGGTGGGTACTATTGGATGCAACTAAATTGATACCACTTAATTGTAATATTTCAGTTTCAGGTTTCTCTGGATGAATGGATAGTCTATATTTGAAATTGTGACCTGAATGATAACAGGTCTGTGGGGCCAATTCTTAGTAGAAACTATTATAGTGTGTGTGTTTGTGTGTGTGTGTCCATGCAGGTGTGCACATTTGTGTGTGTTCTGCCTAGAGTCCCGATGAAGACACACAGATTTCTGGTAGGTTTCTATTGCTAGTATGCAGATGTTTTTAAATGTCTTTTTAGTAGTGCTGTAGCACAGTTGAGGTCTCAAATTAATAAAATCTATATCTCATGGGTCCTTTACTGGGTTGTAGCTGTGAGTACATATCCTAGATGTGTTGGGTAAAGAAAAATATATAAAGTACATCCAAGAACAGATGAAATAGCATATTAATAGAGAAGTAAAATAATTCCTTAATCCAGATATAATACAGAGGTCAGGCAGGTAATGCAAAGGCATGAAGTTGCCAAAAGTAAGATAAGAGGTGGTGGACACACTGTCCCAAAGATTAAAATTTAAATTTAAAAAAGAAGATGACCAGGAAAGCATCTTCTAGAAGTATTTGACTCAGAGACTATCAGTTTTTGACCTCTGCCGACACTCAACCCATACCTTGATAATATACTTCAAGTAGGCACTTAAATATGCACTAATATTTCCTAGTATACTGTGACAGCACTCAATTTGACGTCTATATGTGATCTATAACAGTCTGGCTTGTTTAGGCTTGTGTATTTAAAACTCTATGCATGGTATAGACTTTGTTCTACATTTCTTTTTTCAAGATGAGAAACATCTTTAGCATACATTAAAAATAACGGTCATGGAGCAAGGATTTCCTAATCATAGTAAATTGAAGGAGTTTGGGTAAAGGATCAATTTCATAAATTAGGGATTCTAGGGGCTAAAATTAGCAGTATTCATGATTTAGAGAACAAAAGTTACTATTAAAACATTGTGCATAAAATGCTTCCACCACTAATCCATATTATATGATGATGAGAGAAATGAGGTGAAATAGAAGATTAATGAAAAAATCAATGGTAATTTCTGTCTTCTTACTAAATAAGAGTCGATTTGTATCATCACTATTAGCATCTAAGTATAAATGGGAATAAGATCAGGTCTAGAGGGAAAAGTTGTGTTGAATTTTATGCCTCAATGTAGGCAAAATGTAGTGCTTAATTCTACAGCTTTCCACTTATGTCGTGGCTACACACTATTTTTCCATCTCTGGACTAGATATTCAGTAAATTCTTTCTATATATCAAGAAAAAATGCTGCAGAAATATATTTCTTATTTAATTTCTACTATTCTTTTAAATGGTAGTTTGCAGAATGCATCTGGGTGTACAGCTAATGACCCATGAGCAATAAGCAACTGTTTAAGTAAAATGCACTATGAAAAAGCTTTTACCAAACAGCATTTTAATATTTTAAATAGATTTTCCATTGCAGGCTCTTTGTAACTGGATTAGTTCTCTGATGTGTTCTGACAGAGCTGTGGTTAGGGATACTCCATTAACTTTGTCTGTCATCTTATTTTCCCTAGTATCCAGCAGAACACCCTTATATTTCATAATTTGTATTGCTATCAGTGCTGATTTGTAAATGTGCAAATTATAATTAACAGTGGCTACTACTTCTATTAAATATTAAATCATTCTTGCAGCTTATATTTTCCACAGCAGATGGAGCCCTGTGGTATGCAAATAGACTTTCCTTACATTGTCAGCAATTTTTAACCTATATTTTAGTTTAAAGAATACAGTTTTTTTTTTCTGTTTGCTTTATGTTTTCTATAGCATTTAGGTTAATATTTATTTATTGCAGATTTTCTTTCTACCAATAAGAATTTCATGGACTATTACATCCCAGCACTGTGGTTTTGTTTCCCTTCATTAGTAGCTCCTTAATCATCTAGCTTGCTTGTAAGTATGAGAGCTTGTTATTTGTACTGATACTGCAGTATTGCATAAGAAGTATTTAGTTGTATTTTAATATGTACAGCAGAAGGAGAGATGTTGGGTACACCATCGTAGGTTTTAATTTGAAATCCAATCTATGTGCACATTTTTCCCCCAGAATAAGCAAACACATTTAAGGTTTTATATTGTGTCTTAAACATTCTATTAAATGTCATCAGCCGATTCAGGAAAATGTATTGCAAAAATATTAGAGAAGTATAAAATGTGTAAATGTAATAGATGCTTGGGACATGGAGAGGAATGTAAAAGTCCAACATTTATCAGGTAACCATAAACCACTAAGAAACATTGATAGAAAGTAACATTCTTATGATATATAGTATCTTAAGCATGAACTCTTATTTCTGGTATTTATTGCAGTGCTCTTGTATTAAAAAACACTAATCCAGAATTATTGCAACCTTTCCTAACTGTGGATTCATAGAGTATGAATATTTTGGTTGCGGAGCAAGTTCTAACCTTCTTAACAATGAAGGGATATATATTCTTTAAACCCGCTGGAATCAGAAGGTTATTTCTTTGACAGGTTTTTAATGGCAAGTTAAGACTGCCAGGGAAACCATAGAACTCAAAGGCATTAACTGACAAATTAAGCAAAGAGTAATGAAAACTTCGATGTGTTTGAATCATCATTCATTGAACTGTAATTGCCTTAGCAGCAGAAAATTAAATTGTAACAAGTAAGGGTCTTGACACTTCCCGCAATTTCTAAAAAAAAAAAAAAGTTTGTGCTTGCCGTGGAGGATAAACAGCGGTCACATGAAATACTGGATGTGAGTCTTTTTAATTAATGAATTTTATTTATTTTTTGTAATCAGCTATTCAGTAAGACACACAGGTTTCTTAGAACAGTCTGCTTTTTGGATTCTTTAACATTGGAAATTTTGGTCTATATTAGATAATACAGTTATAAATAGGGTCTCATTCAAGGTTATAGGGCCTGTTGGTTTATGGAAACAAGTAGAAATGGCTTGCCAATTATATGGTCTCCTTCCTCCAAGTCATGGAGGAGGAAGAGAGATTAGGAATATGCAGGATAATTTTTTTTTTCAGATATTGCCTTTATGGGTGTCATTCAGAGGTCCAGTTGAAAGCATATTAATTCATTTGTGACTGGCCAAAGAAAGTAATCTCCAAGTAGCAGGTTTTTCGTGGAAGAAAAGGACTATCTTTGTTGTTGTTGTTTTTAAGTGGTAGGAATACCAGAGAGCATACAGGGTACTCAGATAGAAAAGCCTGTCTGTTTCTGTGCGGATATCCTATAGGAGTCAAAACAGAGACAACACAAGGCTTTATAAAACGACATTTTAGATTAATTGAAAGTTATAGTTATGGAACCCATAAGAACAGCCTGACCAACCTCTCCGTGAACTGTAGAGATTGTGAATTTCCCAGCAGATAATGCTTCAGCTTTGGGTGGGAAGCTGTGATGAATGTTTGAGTGGGAAAATATGTGTCTGAGTTAGAGCATCTGCTTTCATTACTTCGTTTTCAAGAGGACATTGCGAGTCAAGGAAATGAGTGGGTTTTATCCTGGAAAAGATCCAGGGGAAACTAGATCTTCTGAAGACAAAGGAAGAGCAGATTTCGGAGGCTCCAATTTTGGGAGTGGTAGGCAAGACTGAGTGGGGTGAGGACTCACCATATTGGTCAGTGGTGAGCTCTGTTCGTCTGGGAGCAATGTGCTCCTTCAGTACCGTGGAGCCTTATTCAGGGTTAACTCATTTTAAAACCTCCCATTGAAACCTTCCAAAATGAGGTGCCCTAAGGGAATGTCTTTGCCTCAGGAAGCCTTGGTTCATGGGTATCTCCAGAAGCGAAGGCCTCTACGGTCCTTCGTAAAAGCCTGGATGAAGGAGTGTAATGGGAACATAGAGAACAAAAAGGAACTGGACTTGGGTGTGCAGTTGCAGATTTCGAAAGTGTAGGGAAATCTCTCCATAAAGAGACTAACTCTCTTTAGTCAAGAAATTACATTAATGATTCATAAGCCTTCTATGTTTGGAGGGGATTTGTATACAATCAAATAGTCTGTATATTTCTATAGCTTGAAAAAATAAGAGTGCAGTAGTAACAAATACAGCATATGTTCACATCCCTATGAAAATCTGTCACAGCAATGGAGACAGTCAGGCTAGTTTTTATCCCCTCTTCATTTAGGGGCAAAGGCTAAGGATGGATGCTGGGCTGGAATGGAGAAAAGGGGGAAATGGGATATTTTTGGATGAACCAGATAAAAGTCTGTTTGTTTTGTTTTGTTTGAAGGCCTATGGCAGCCTTTGGAGACCTCATACCATGAGTAACTTCTCATATTTGCTAAAGCCAGTGTGTTCTGGACCTCACTTCCTTTCCCGTGTATCTTTGTATCTTTAGCCAGCAATACCTACATAGCCAGGTTAAGTTCTCCTGGTTTCCTGTGAAAACTCCAATATTTAGGGGCGCCTGGGTGGCTCAGTGGGTTAAAGCCTCTGCCTTCAGCTCAGGTCAGGATCTCAGGTCCTGGGATCGAGCCCCACATCAGGCTCTCTGCTCAGCAGGGAGCCTGCTTCCTCCTCTCTCTCTGCCTGCCTCTCTGCCTACTTGTGATCTCTCTCTGTCAAATAAATAAATAAAATCTTTAAAAAAAACCCAAAAAACTCCAATATTTAAGGTCTGTTATCATGGCCACCATGAGGCTAAAATATGAAGTGGACCAAGTGGAATTCACAGTTCATTCCCATTTTGTTGGGTCCTTCTTTCTGATAAGACTTACTCCTCACCACTTCAAGGAGCCCAATTACAGGTGTCCTCCCTTGACATGCCTCACCATTCAACCATCTTCTTGTCCTCATCTAAGATATAATTTCTGTGGCCCATGCCTCAGTACATTGTTAGGTTTATTTAATCTTAACTGGTAAATTAAGTAAGATGCCATTAACTGATAAAGGTCTTTGGATAATATTTGTCCTTCGATAGAAATTTTATTTACATGGGCCAAGAGACCCTGTTGACCAGTGGGACAGGAGCATCCTTTGTTTCTCTTCCAGTCATCAGTTTAACTACTTTGACTATGAGGAGCTTTGGCCTTTTTCTTAAAGTCCTGAGGTTGTGTAAGGCCCCCAAACCAGAGCCTTCTTTAAGGAAGAAAAAAAAGTGAAATAAATATAGCATATGCTCCAAAATAATGATTGTCCAGGATCTGTGAACTTACGCAAACCTAGGATTAGGCTCAATAGAAAGTAAATAGTAAATCTAAATAAAATTACCCCATAGAGGATCTAGCTTTGCAAAAATGTGAACTCTTCTTGACCTCTTCATATTCCTCATGTTCCATTTGAATTTTTTTATGGATTCTTCTTTTGAAGACTGAGTATATTTGTTATAGATATATATGTTCTCTGGAAAGCTTGACTTGAGAGAAACTCCATGCAAAGAGCTTTGTTTCTGGTGGAATGCATGATCCAACAATTTTCAAAATGCTGTAGACAGTATCTAAATATATAATTATATATATAATATATAACATAATATATATTATATGTAAAAAATATATTTTAGATTTTATTTATTTACTTACTAGAGAGCGCGAGCTTGGGAGAGCACTCTGCAGGGGCTGAAGGAATTGAAGAGGGGGTGCAGAGAGGAACAAGCAGACTGCACTGAGTGCAGAGCCCTGAGATCATGACCTGAGCAGAAACCAAGAGTTGGATGCTTAACTGACTGAGCCACCCAGGCTCAACACTATCTAAATTTTGAGAATTTGCAATGTGTGTTAGTGTAGTAAAGGCTTATAGAAGTCCTGTAGTGAAAAAGCTGTTTAAATTTGTTTAACTCATCATTTCCTAAAGGCTTATTCTTTTGTGCACAACGTTCTGACGCACTAGTTTTCCAATTAGTACAATTGTGGAGGATGAGGCAGGGCATGATGCTATGGACATCTACCTGTACTCTAGTTATTTTAGTAGAAGCAAAGGGAGAAAATGTTATGTTGGTAGATGATGTAAGCAGCACCAGTAAACACACCCATTTGTTTTCAACTCATTCATTTATTCATTAATTATTTACTAAATAGGGTAGCTCTATTTTTAATATCTTAAGGAATCTCCACACTGTTTTCCAAAGTGACTGTACCAACTTGCATTCCCACCAACAGTGTAAGAGGGTTCCCCTTTCTCCACAACTTCTCCAATATTTGTCATTTCTTTCCCTTGCCGATTTGGGCCATTCTCATGGGTGTAGGGTGGTATCTCAGTGTGGTTTTGATTTGAGTCTCCCTGATGGCTAAAGATGATGAACATTTTTTCATGTGTCTGTTAGCCATTTGTATGTCTTCTTTGGAGAAGTGTCATGTCTTCTGCCCATTTTTTGACATGATTATCTGTTTTTTGAGTGTTGAGTTTGAGGAGTTCTCTATAGATTTAGATATCAGACCTTTATCTGTAGTGTTATTTGTGAATATCTTCTCCCATTCTGTGGGTTGCCTGTTTGTTTTGTTGACTGTTTCCTTTGCTGTGCAGAAGCTTTTTATCTTGGTGAAGTCCCAAAAGTTTGCTTTTGTTTCCTTTGCCATTGGAGACATGTCCTGAAAGAAGTTGCTGTGGCCGATGTCAAAGAGGTTACTGCCTATGTTCTCCTCCAGGATTTTGATAGATTGCTGCCTCACGTTTGAG
>CM053606.1:64004564-64030908 GCA_028646535.1 Procyon lotor | reverse complement strand
TCGATATTTTTTCCTGCTTTGTCGAAGATTATTTGACCAGAGAGTTGCAGGTCCATATCTGGGCTCTCTATTCTGTTCCACTGGTCTATGTGTCTGTTTTTGTGCCAGGACCATGCTGTCTTGGTGTTCACAGCTTTGTAGTAAGGCTTGAAATCAGACAACGTAATGCCCCCAGCTTTGTTTTTCTTTCAACATTTCCTTAGCAATTCGGGGTCATTTCTGGTTCCATACAAATTGGCCAAATTGTGGAAAGAGCCAAGATGCCCTTCAACAAACGAATGGATAAAGAAGACATGTCCATATATACAATGGAATATTTTGCCTCTGTCAGAAAGGATGAATACCTGACTTTTGTATCAACATGGATGGGACTGGAAGAGATTATGTGGAGTGAAATAAGTCAAGCAGAGAGAGTCAGTTATCATATGGTTTCACTAACATGTGGAGCATAAGGAAAAGCATGGAGGACATTGGGAGAAAGAAAGAAAGGGTGAATTGGGGGAAATCAGAGAGGGAGACGAAACATGAGAGACAGTGGACTCTGAGAAACAAACTGAGGGTTTTGGGGGGGTAGGTGATTGGGTGAGCCTGGTGGTAGATATTGAGGAGGGCACATATTGCATGGAGCACTGGGTGTGGTGCATGAACAATGAATCTTGGAACACTAAAAAAATAAAATTAAAGAAAATATTATTAACTGTAGGAATGCAGTAATGAGATTATTCTACTTTTCAAAAGCCTTATATATTAGAGATACATATTAAAATGTTTATAGATGAAATGGTATGTCAGATATCTGCTTTAAAATATTTCAGATTTATTTAATTCATTTGTGAAATAAATAAGTTTATCTGTTTTGAAAGCAAGTGAGAAAAATAAAGCATACCTTGAATCATAAAAAAAAAAAAAAAAAAGAATTTACTAAATACCATATAAACAATACCAAACCAGGAATTGAGATTTTCCCCAAAACAAATAAACAAACAAAACAAAAACAAAACAACAACAACATTCTAATCCATGTTGGGAGACACTTAGAATATAAAAATATTCTAGATTGCACATGTGTGACTGAATCCATGATCAGTGGTCAGCAAATGTCTTGCAGTGGTTGAGTCTCAACTTCTTAGAGTTTTTAGGGAGTAGTGGATGCTGATAACTACTGACTCATCTAAGCCACATTTTATGCAGACATCCAGACTCAGTAAAGAACATTTAAACCAAAAACATCCCTTCAGAGGCCTTTCATTCTGTTAAAGTTTCCTTTCTCTGATGTTGGGAAGAGAGCATAGGACTTGGATTCAGATGACTTCAGTTTGAATCCGCCTCTCTTTCATAGCCTTGTTGTTGGCTACATACATAATATTGCTGAGGCAGAGACCCTGAGGATCCAGTTACTAATATTTTCCTGGACTGAATCTAGGAGGATCCTAAAGGGATCAAATAAAAATAGTTCTGTCCCTCATAAAATGTGAAAGTCTGTACAGATATTAGGTATTGTTTCTATTATTCTTGCCTTTATTATTCTCAATCAAAATAATCAATTCGCAAGGCATGGTCTTAAATACATTCCATTTATTTTCTCCCTTAATCTTTACAACAACCCTAAGTGATAGATACTGTAATTGTTCCATTTTACAGATGAGAAAAACTGAGTCTCCCAGATTTTAAATAACAGGTTTAAGTAAAACATGTACAGATTTTCAGTGCGTTAGATCTGTGCCATGTTCACCAACTTTGGAATTTTTTTATTCAACTAATAATACTAGGCACTTACTGTGGTCTGTGTATGGTTTCAAGTTCTATGTGTATAGTAATCAACAAAATGGACAGAAATTTCTGTACTTGTGGAATTTAAATACTAGTGAGGAAGAGAGACAATAAACATAATACCTATACAGAATGTTAAAAAGTGATGATTGCTATGGAGGAAAAATAGAATAGGATAAGGAGTAATTGAGAGTGTGGGGAGAGGGGATGAAATAACTTTAAATAGGTAGCACAGAGTTGCCTATCAAGATGGTGGCTATTGAGCAAAGATTTGAAAGAGCTGAGGGAATGAGTCATGTGGATATCAAAGAGAGGAATGTTCTGGTTAAAGGGGGCAGATAGTGTAAAGGTCCTGAGGTGTGAATACATTGGACATGTTTGAGGAACAGTGTGTCTAGTGGAACTGGAGTAAAGTGAGCAAGGGGTAGGGTAAGAAAGTGATCAGAGACGTCAGATCATATAAGGCTTGTAGACCACTGCCAGTGCTCTGCCTTGCACTCCTCACAGAATGGGAGATAGGAAAGAATTTGGAGCAGAGGAGGGATGTGATCTGATACATATTTTGATAGGATTTCATTGGCCATTTTGAGAATACATTGTAGGGGTTAAAGGTGGAAGCAGGGAAATGAAAAACTGCTCATTCCAGGTACAGAATGAAGTGAATTAGAACGTGCTTCCAAATCTCATTTGGTGAACATTAAACTCAGTTAGTTCATTTTCCATATAGCAAAATGAGTAAGCTGGGGAGGTCTGTTTGAACACCTATTTATCTTGGCCAAATACTTTCTTCTAGCATCTTGAAATCATTTATTTGGCCATGTTGGTGCTATAACCAAAATGAGTTTTTCTATAATAGTGACATAAATCCTTGACTTCCAATAGAAGATTGGATTAAATAGGATTTTTGGGGGGTGGGTGGGTGGTATGTTCCAACTACTTCTTTTCAAAACCAATGTAATTTTCCGTATAGACTAGGTAGTGGTTTGAAACATCATCTATCCCGATTCCATCAGATGGATTAATAGTGGATTATCATTAGAAGCCCATATTCTGCCATGCAGAATTAGGATTTCAGAACCATGATCTGTTGAAAACAAATCATGGAACACTGACACAACGGGAATTTGAATTCATTTTGAGTAACCATTGATATTATCCATTTCCTAGCCTTCAGATCCATGCAACTGAGTCTTGATGGGGAATTTAATGCTCTTATTCTTATGGAACTGATAGAACTGGGAATCACATAAACTGTAGTGAGCTCATTTATTGATATTTGAGTAACTTTATGGACCATGCTTGGGTTAATGATAGGGCAGAAATGCCATCAAAGCAGAATACTATTAGTTAATCCACTGGTGATATGCATTAGTGATACTTAAATTGTACAGTGGTGAAGACTTTTGTAGTTTTAGCACATCCCCCTATTAAGATTTGTAGGTGTTTTTTACATGAACTTAATTTTCTCCCTTCACCCTCAGCGAATGATTTGGATCCCTTTAACCTACCAGCAGACACGCTCGAGAAAGCTTTCTGTAAATGGAACATGACTGCTGTGTTTTCTTTCAAAATGCAGCACAGTTGCTTTAGAATTACAGGTCTACCATGTGACCAAGGAGCATTCTCAGTTGAGATACAGATTGCACAGTTTATTGGAAGTGTGAATCATACTTCCTTTATTTATTCTAAAGTTCATGATGGGGAGTAGAAGTACAGCAAAGAGAGGAGACTGCTCAAGAAAGTATTGGATTAATCTGAGGCCCTGCCCCTTCATATCTGACTTATCTTTTGCCGAGAATTGATGAGTGCTTTCTTGGAAGATATGTTCAGGAAATGACAGTTACCTGTTAGAAATATCTTTGGTGCTCACCTTGACGGCATGTATACTAAGAAATTGGATTGGTACAGAGGAGATTAGCATGACCCCTGTGAAAACAAATTCATAAAGCATTCCGTATTTTTAAGCTAAACTTAACAGTATAATAGTTATATATAGCAAATCATTAAGTTGTACACCTTAAAATACAATATTATGTATTAATTATATCTCAATAAAACTGGAAAAAAGAGAAATATTTGTGTTTTGAGGCTGGAGGGAGGGCCAAAGGATCAGATAAGGCAGTCTCATCTTTTGAGACTATGGTCCGGAATTTAGCAAGAAACTGAACATGCAAAATGCTGTATTAAGTACATGCGTTGGTACCTGAAATCCAGCATCCTTTTAAAACAAAGTGGTTAAGAGGGTATAAATGTTAGTATTCCATTGCCATCCCTGCCACCACAAATCTACAGCCTACTATTTTCCTACCATACATTTCCTAATGATGCTTCTGTTGATAGAAAGCCCCAGTCATTTTTTATTAATGGATGCTGTGACTTCTTCCTACTCTCTTTCCATTGGCACAGCATTTACTGATTAAGGATGCTGGGTGAGTCAGAATATTCCTTGCATAATGATTGGTTACTTGGAATGGGTACCAGCTCTTCCTTTGTGATAAAGAACAGTGTATATAAATAAGGGTAAGAGATTTTCTTGATGTTCAAGGTCTTTGGTCTCTGAGTTACACACTATAAATTTCCTGGTCCACATTCTAGATGCAGAACTTCCGCTGAAGTCAACAGAAGTTTTTTTTTAAAAAAAATTAATGGCAGGAAAATGCACTATTATTATTTATTATTATTTCTTTTTGACTGCTCTAAAGATAATTTGGTGCATAAAGTATTGAAGAAGTTTTGGGTTTTTCCAGGAACTCATTTTCATGCAAATGTTTATCACATTTCTGGGTATTGTTTTCCTTTATCATATATATTTCCATCTTCCATGGGTAAATCAACATCTTCATCCATATTGCACATTCAGCGGCTGTAAATTCAGCCTGTATTCTCATTAAATGTTACGAATATGTGATTTTCATTTATGATTTTAGCGGGTGTTTCTGAAATTTCTACAGCAGCATCTGGCCAGGAAATATAGTGTCTGTGAATCAGAATTACTACACCTAATTTTATTTTTCTTCTGTATACTCATTTCTCTAATCCTTTCCTAGCTAACAGGAGACAATGGGAGTTCTTTTCTCTCCTAATTTTCAAACACTCCCCCCCCCCCCACTCATGTATAGACCTTAGGTTTGATTTTGCTTTTCCTGTTATGCGTGGTTCAGGGAACAATGGAAACGATCCTGAGTCCCGCCCCTTCCTCCCTGCCAGCACTCACATCTAAGCCACCACTGTGGTTTAATCAGACCAGTGCAAGCACCTCCTAAGAGGTTTTTCACCATGTTAGCTTCAGTCCCTTCTAATCTCTTGATGCTGCTGTTAGAATGATCTTTTAAAAATGCAGGGATGATTTTGCATCTCCCTGCTTAAACCCTTCCTTTTGTCCTCAGGATAAAGACCTGGCTCATGGAGCTCTTCCTACTCTGGTCCCAACTTGTCCTTGAGGACAATTGTTCTACCCCCTGTCTCCTATGCTCCGACCACAGGCCCAGCTTTCAGACCCCCATATCATCACGTTCTTCACCTCCAGGCCTTTGTACACGCTCTTTCCTTTGCTGGGCTCACTGTTCCACATCACCTGCTTCTGAATATATCCTGCTCGTCCTTCAGCTTAAACTCTCCCCTCCTGAGTGGTCCCTCTTACTGCCATCCATGAACTCCCAGGATCCTGCTTGACCCTTCAAAATAGCCGTCACTCCTGTGACTTTTTAGTGTCTATCTTCCCCACTAGTTAGCTCTCTTCATGAGGCCAGTGACCCAGTATGTGTCATTATTGCTCTGTCCCCAGCACCTTGCACATGAAAGGCATTTGGGCACATAAATGGGTATGTAATGAATGTTTGCTGACTTCAGTTTCGCTCTCTTCTGCTATTGACCTTAGTTATTCTCTTCCACTATCATTGGATATATGTTTCTCTTTCCAAGGAGACAGTGAGATGCTCTTATTTGAAATTGTGCAGATACTCATTGTCTTTTTTCCTTCCTCTCTAGACCAGCTTCTGGGTGCTCATTTTCATTCTAAGAGCCCAGTTTGCTTTGGAGTGACTGAAGCATCCATGTGTGAGGAGGAGACCACTAGCCTGAGAGGAGAGGCATGAGTTTGAACTCACCTCTGACATTAATGGGGTTTTTAACTCTGGGTGAATTGTTGAATCTCTGTGCTTATTATTCTCCTAGGCCACAAAATGATAGGAACAAACTGGATACTGAGAAGCCATTTTGTGTACTTGAGGGGAGATTTAGTCCATTGTGCTGGGGTACAGAAGATAACATGATTGAAAGGTGAACAAATGGAAACTAAGCATATTTTATTACTATGAATGCTAGTAATTTGACCTAGAGAGGGCTGAGGACAGGCTGTTTCTTCTAGTGTGTACTCTCTTCCCCATTGCTCTGTGATTCACAGCAACTCTGGACAATTATGGCTCAGAGGGAGAGCTGATGGTGGGTATACATGAAACATGCTCCCACGTGGGTTAGTGACAAACCAGGGTAGTGTAGAGCCACATCGTGGAGGCTGTGGGGGTAGGGTGATTGCTATTGTATGCCATATAATCATAATATCTTACTTATATAATAGTCATATTGCTGAAGAGTGCTTAATGCATAATTAGTGAAAAGGCACAGGATTTAGAATTAGACTGATCAGGATTTAAATTCTAGCTCTGTCATCCTATTGTGTGTGTGTGTGTGTGTGAGAGAGAGAGAGAGAGAGAGAGAGAGAAAGAGAGTGAGAGAGAATGTTTATGTCAGAGATATGAATCAATCCAGAGAGAAAGAGTGAATGTGTGTGTCAGAGATATGAATCAGTCCAGCTGATTTCTATGAGTCTCAGTTTCCTCCTCTGCACATTTATGACAGTAACTCTGTCATAGTGTTGTTTAAGGATTTTAAAAGATAATATTTGAGTTATTTTTGTCAGTTTAGCATGTATCTGTCTTGTGATAATACCATTCTCCTCTAGAGGAACTCTTCCTCTCGACTTAGTTCATGACCATGATGTAAGGGGCTGCCAATCAAGTAGTGACTGTTTGCTCTACGGAAGCCGCCTCCCAATATCCCCAAAGCAAGGGATCCTTGGATGAACTGAGCCTGAGCAATCTGAATATAGTCCTAGATCTTTGAAACTGAGGCTCAGTGAGGCTTTCTGGTGATGGTGGAGGTGAGAAAATGCAGACTCAGAAGCTGCTGGCAGCTGGGGCGCTAGTTCTTAGAGACTCCTGATTTGCAGAAGGCGTGGATGGTTGGAGGTGAGGTAACAGAGGGGAGAGATCCTGGTACCATCACATCTTTCGTTCTAGTCATTCCCAATTACACTTTTCCTTGTCATCTGAGTCAATAAATTCACCTTTTTGTGTAAGCTAGCTCAAATTGCATGGCTGCAATTTACATATCAAAGAGTCAGGACTAATAGAGTAGCATACTGTAGATCCTGAGGGGAACTTCGTTCTCTTCTTCACTCAAATATGATCTTATTTTTTTGTTTCCTTGTAGGATAAGCCCAGGTATTATTGGTTGAAAAAAACCCAAGAGCTTCTATATTCTGAATTCCAAGTTTTTAATATGTTAGTGCTCTTTCCTTTTGATTTCCCCCAGAGATTTAACTACTTATCTAAACAACATTTTTTATACTTTGTGTACTTTAAAAATATAACAGATTTGGATATTTAAATATGTTAATGTATACTACTGCAGATAAAATTGGTATAATATTTCTAGGTGGTGCTTTTGTAATGAGTATCCGAAAGTTTTGTTATACCTTTTTACTCATGAATTCCATTTTTGATACTCCATCCTGTTGATATAAGCCTGGATGTGAACAATGCTATATCTACAAATTTATTTATTATAGCTTAATTTGTAAGGATGAAAATAAAACAACTTAATGAATGTTTAGATTTTAAGGGTTATTTAAATTCCATGAGGGCTTTTAAATAATTTTTATAATATTTGATGACATGAGAAAATTCTGATATATTTTTCAGAAAAAATAGAGGTCATAAAATAGTATATACAATATAATTCTGCTTTGCCATTCACACACATATGCATATACACCCCCCCGCCGAGTGTGTGTGTTCAGCAAAAATACCAACAATGGTTCTTCCATAGGCAATTGCATTACTTTGTGTATGGAAGACATTGTGATTGATTCCCCAGCATCCATCCCATTATCCCTTCCCTACCTCCACACCATGTGCCATGCAGTTTGGTGACGTTGACCTTCACCTTGAGTTCTATGGGTGGTCAATCATTGTGTGAGATCAATCAGCATGATCCCATCCCTCTAGTGATGGTTATTAGGTTAGATGTGGACACATAATCCAGGCACAAGCCATTTAGTGATAAGCATTATCTTGGCATTAATGTCTGGTTCAGAGATAGATAATTTCATTGGATCTAATCAGAGTTGAAAGACTTTTAGTTGGGTAGGAGATACGCAGTCTCTCTCCTTGAGGTAGATAAGAACACCTGGAGTTCCAGGTGGTATTTGAAGAGATTTTGTGATCTTAGGAGTAAGCTGGCCTTGAGTGAACTGACACAGAGAGGACAGAGCACAGGTGTCAGGAGACCTTTTTTGTGGTGGCATTGTCATATCTCTAAATCATAACATTAAAGTCTGCCCTAATTTTAGAATGAGCTAACATATTACCTAATTAATTAGGCTAGGTGGCATTGAGGTTTTCATTCCATGAAATAAAACAGACCAAACTTAAATTAAGTGGTTTTCATTTATTTTTTCTTTTCCATTATTTGTAAAGATTTTTTGCATTGAACACATTTTACCTTTATAATTAGATTATTATAAAAATTGCTATTAGCCTAAAACTGGCAAAGACCCATTAAATCAGCGTATATTCTTCTCTCCTTTCTCACTCTCCCCCTTCTTTTGAACCTCTTTCAATTCTCTTCCCCAAATTCCCACAAGAGCCAGAGAAGCCAAAAAAATGTCAAAATTTTGTCACTCCATTAATTAGGAGGCTTGAATTGGGTGAGGCGGAACCTACATTCTGTGAAATTGATTGGCAAGTGACTGGCAGAGCTACCTTCTTGCTAACGGGGCAATGGCAGAGATGAGATAGATGATCACCACTATTTATCTGCTTGTGGCTCATTCTCAATCTATGGAAACCTGGGAGGATTCATAGACACATTGGTTAACATATGCTGACCAAAGAAGCTCCAAAGCCAGGCTTTAGAGCAACCTTGCCAAATTTGGCAGTGTGGTGGAAGAAACCCCATGAGCAATGTGGATTGCAAAAGCTAAAGTAAATTTAACCTAGACAAATATTCACATCTAATGAGTTGCAGTCAATTCAAATTGGTTACAATTTATAAGGCATGATGCATTAGAAAGGGGGTACTTTTTGAGGGAGGTGAGCCTGTAGCAAATGGCGAGCTTGGAGAGAAGTACCTCAGAATTCTATTGAGAAGATGATTCAGGAATGCACCTGGAGAGAAACAGAGCCAGTGGCGGCATCTTTAAGATATCAGGGGGACAGCTGTAATAAATTCTGCCTTGGGGAAGAAGAGTGCTCCCTGGCAGGATCTGTCTAATGATGGCACCCCTATCTCTATCTCCCTACACCCCATTGCTCCTGGTTCCAGATTATATGCACAGTGGGGCTGCCATTAACTAGATGTGAAATCTTAGGCCAGCCACTTAACCTCTCTGTCCTTGAGTTTTGTCATCTGTAAAAGGGCTGAGAGTAGGTGCAAAATACTTCTAAGGAGTCTGCCTGCTCTATGGTTGGTCCATTCTCCTGTCCGTCTGCACAAAGCAGCCAGTGATGAAAACCTCAGGAGCCTGTGCTCTGCAGCGCGGTGTTGATTCCCTGCTGGTGAGGAAGGCAGCCTCCAAAAGTGGTGCTCCCAGGGAGGCAGGGGGCTTTTGAAGTTGATGCTGCTCTCCTTGCAGCTGCTCTGCAGAGGGGGAAAAACCTGGATTTTAAAGAAGCAAATGGTCTTTTTTTTTTTTTTAAACAAAATTAACTCACAGCTGCAAGCAGCACAATGAAAGCATATTTTAAAATAATCAGATGCTTTTGGGGCCTCCTCCTGCTGCCAGAAAAACTTCAGTCCGAGCTGCTGCAGGCTGCCTGTCAAGGCTGCAGCCTCAGGCGCCAACTGTCCAGGGGTGAAGTGGGGCCTAAAGCTGTTGGTGTCAGAAAAGAGGCCGAAAGTTTTATGATCTTGGGGACCCTAAAGGCCTCAGCTGTTTGTTTGTTCTGTTCTAATTAGGATGCATTATATATATTTGAAAGGCATCTGATAGCTAATAGGTTGTTTTTAAAGGGTCATTTCATGAAACACTTTAAAAAAAGGCTTAGTGATCCATTTAATCAACTAATCCTTATCTTATAACAGTGGTAAAATGTGAACCCATGCAGTCTCTTGAGATGACCAAAGTCTAAAATCATGCTAGTTTCTGAATTTCCACCTGTACTCGGTACATTGATTTTAAGATAAGGATATTGTGTATTTTGAGTTGTTTATGAAACTCTACTCCACAATGTGTCTGCATATGAATTTCTGCATGTTGTTCAGGCTGCTGAGTTGACCTCAGAAGAAAAAGAAGTAATGGAGTTGAATATTTTGAGAAACGCTTAATGAGATACTTAACATGTTGGGGAGGCCAAACTTTGTCTAAGAGAATTAAGATTATCATTATGAGGAGCTGAAGGCCAAGAATCCCCTTGATGGCTAGAGTTGGGTGCAGGGACTTATAGTCGGGTGACCTCAGAGCAGATCCTTTCAGGGACATCTATTAATGGTGTGACTCCAAGCAAGGCCATATTTCTTCCAGATTTCTTGCGGGCATAGCAGAGGTAACCATCACTACCTTATGTGATGGTGATGTCCTGAGGAACAAATAGGAGTGCGTATATCTAGTGAGCATACTCTTTGCTCCTGTCTGGCCTGACAAACTATTATTGAGCATTTACTATGTTTTCAGTAAATGCTTCCTTTTCTTTTTTAAAAAAATTTTCAAGAATTTATTTTTGCGAGATAGTGAGAGAGCGCAAGTGCAGGAGTGGTGGGGGGAGGGACAGAGGGAGAAGCAGACTCCCTGCTGAGCAAGGAGCCTGATGCAGGACTCAATACCAAGACCCCAAGATTATGACCTGAGCCGAAGGCAGACGCTTAACCAACTGAGCCACCCAGGTGCCCTCGTTTTCTTTATTTTCAAGTCCAGATTTAGCTGTCAAATCTCAGGAGGATGAATGGGTTTAGCATTTTCTGAAGATTGGAAGAAGAGATGTAGGACAAATGAAAAGCAATATGGACAGAAAAGAATCGGCTTTTTCACTTCAAGATTAAAATATCACTAAGTTCAATAAAGTTTTTATATAAACTAAGAGATGCTCTATATTTACCAGGTTTTAAAGGAAACTAGGAAAAAACTGAAACTGGTCTAATCTCTTGAGATTGCAGTTTTCAAAGTAAACCATGTGTTTACGTCAGACCCAGGAACTTGGCTGTGATTGAAAGATAATTCCTTTGTTCTTATTATAATTAATAATGATGATGCTATCTTATTTTGGATTTTGAAGACAGCCAGACTATTACTGTCATAATTAAGCATATTGGCTAGAACCCATTCATGTTGTTAAGGCCTGAGCCTGCCTTTCTTTAATTGGGCGATTATAACAGCTATGATAATAATAATGTCCCAGCTGTTCTAAGCTTTGTACATATAATAACTCATTAATACTCATAACAACCCTTGTGGCAGTTAGTTTCTTGTCCCCTTTTACAAATGAAGAAAGGAACTGAGACACAAAGGGTTTTTAAATGACTTGTCCAAGATCCTACAGTTTAGTGGTAGAGGCAGAATTTGAAGAAAGGCAGTTGGTTCTGGAGTCTGCTTAACCCACTTATTATTCGATCATTTTCTTAACTGTGCACTACATGTTGTCACAAGCTACCTTGAATCATGATAGGTCATCTTAAATACCTAAAATCTGGGTTACCGATTTAGTTTGGAACAAATATTTTCCTTGAAGTTTGTAGTGATGTTAGCAGTTGGTGTCTGGAGAAGGTACATTTAGGAATTTACCAATTCTTCTATTATGCATAGGGACATGTTCACACAATATTTTTCATTGTGATGTTGTTTTTTGGTTTCTTGGGTAAATTGGAGAAAAGTCCATCTTGTCAGAGGATGTCAGCCAGTCATAAGTCAAAAACTCATTCTCAAATATACCCATTACATTGTGAGCACAGTACAAGGTGTGATTTTAAGAGAATAATAAGAATTTCCCTGTGACAAACCTTCATTCCTGTTTATAGAAACTTAAGGGCTAATGAATCATGTCACCTAAACACTGAAGGAACAAAGAAGCTGAGAATTGGGGAATACATGCCTATGTAGACCATAAATAAAATCCAATATACGATTCTGTTCCTAAATATCTTTCAAATCCATTTCCTCTACCCAGTCCTCGCCCTTTACTTCCCCTGATCCTAACTCAAGATCCTTATCACTTGCTCCTACTGTATTGCAATAGATTTCTACTTGGTTGCTCTGCTTTTAATATCTTCCATTTTATTTTACATACTCTTTCCACATGACCCTGATGAAGCAGAATGGTTACCCCATTGCTATTGCAGAGAACGTTCCCCAGACTCTTTACCTCCAGATAATAAAGCTTGAACTCTTTAGGATGACATATAAGGCCTTCTACAAAATCCTCTGCCTAGTTTTCCAACCCTTTCTTCCCAGATACACTGTGCCCTTCATGCTTTACTCTTTCAAGCATGTAGGATGCGTTTTCTGCTCTTGTCTGCTGGGAGAAATCCAGTGAATGTTTTTAGACTGAATTGAACCATCATCTCATTGGAGAATCCTCCCTTGACTACCTCCTTACTTGTCTCTTAGTCAGAAATAATTCTCTCACCTCTGTGCTTCCATTACACTTTATACAGACCTTTATTATAGCCCTTCTCATGGTGTTTTGTAATTCTTTGACTACATGCGACCTTCCTCACTGGAGGGGAGTGAGGATTGTGAGGATTACCTTACTGTAAGGTAAGGATTGTGTTTTCATGCTCTATCTGCAGTATCTAATGCAGTGTCTGACACAGAAAGGGTATTCAGTAAATGATTATAGATGGAGGGATGAATGGATCAACAAATGGTGGAACAAATTATATTGCTCAAATAGAGAATTTTGGGAGTTTTCTCTAAGCTTCTTTAATGAACTCACTTAAATATCGGTTCAGGTGGAATAGAATACATGACATAGACTAGATGGCACAAAGTCTGGATCTAGTCCAAACCTGTCCCAGTTTGGTCCATAGCCTTGGACAGATCAGTGCTTCCAGTGTCTTCATCCAGAAGATAAGGATACAGATACGTAAACCCTCCAAGATTGCCATTAGGATCAAATAAAAATAATTCATAGTCAAAATGCTTTTGAAAAATATAGATAAGACATGTCAGCAAAGCTTCTAATGACCAGACCTCTTATGTCTAATTCTATGCCAGGGAGGCATAACATATTTGTTTCTGTATTCGTTATCTTCTGGTCATTTTCTTGTCCCTTTAATTGCTCTGGGTCATTGAAGATGCTCTAGAAGGTTACTTTTAGCAGGTTACTTTTAGCAATATGCTCACAAGCAAAACCTAGAATTGCAAAGAGATTCTTAGAAAATATAGTACACATTCAGTACAAAAAGAGCATGCCTATATTAGACCATCAAAAGTCAAAGGCATAATTTGAAATGATGAACGTATCCATTTTAAGTTACACATTACTTTGCATAGTTAATATCACTGTAATTAGTCATAGTTCCTATAATTTATTGAAAAAGATGCTCATCCCCTCTAGTGTACTACAGTGATGAATGTTGGGAGAGCAACTTTGGAAGCTGGAATCAAGAAAATGAGTAACAGTTGGAGAATTAGTATGTAAATCAATAATACCCTTTCTTCTTCATTTTGAAACCAGGATTTTCATGACACACTGCAAAAATCAGGGAGCTCTCACAAGTTAGAGCTGTCACCACACCCCACAGAACTAGGCAGGCTGCTTCAACTGTAGGAAATGTTTAAAATCCTCTCAAACATTTGAGTAAATCTCTAGTAAATATTTAAACTCTGTGTAACTAGTCACAAATAAATTAAGCTGATTTTATGCAGTCTCTCTAATTAGAAGGGCACAGCATTTGTTGAAACGTGATTAGTATTATTCATTAAGCAAAAAATTCTCATTTGTATCTTATTATCACTATTCTGCATAAACCAACACAATTTGTCATGAACTCCCTCATTTGCTGTATCCTCAAAAAGCAGATTATGCTTATTTTTCATTTGGACAGTGGAAAATCAAGCCAGGTGTTTGGCAGCACCGGAGTGTTCAGGTGTAACTGTGCCAGTGATGGAACATTACGAGCAGCGTGGATGAAGAATGAGGCATGGAGAATCTTGGGACTGAGGTGCCTTGAGGCCCATCCCTTCTGAGCGCCCCTGCTGATGAGACAGGTGTTGCACGGGGCTGCTGGGAGGGGAGAGGGAAACAGAAAAGAAACTTTTCTGTCGTGTCAGATCTTTTCCCTTCCGTCGGAATCTGAAAATGCTTGCTGGAATTCCTGCAGCATTCAGGCTCTGGGCCTGTGCGGTGTAAAAGCATGAACAGCCGTATCTTTGTTTAAAATATTTCCAAAGCAGAAAGATGCCGCTCTGTGATTTGTCCAGAACTGTCTGTCTAGACACATAAGCGCTGTACATATTTAGCTTTGCAGACTTCTAGATATTGACAGGTAAGACAAAGACTCTGTTGTATTAGCTGGACGGAAGTGGACTGAGGGCTGTTCTTCCTCCTCTGCGATCTATTCGTTTTGTCTTTAAAATTTGCTTTGTTCTCTGGCTCAGGTTAGAGGATCCATTAGGGCTTGGGAGGGAGCTGCTTTATGATTCTGGCAGAAGTAGGGGTGCGAATGCGGTAAGGTCTATAAAAGTGGCACGATGATAGGAAATTATTTTTTAAGGTAGTAGCAGGCTTATGTGCTTTTTCAAATCCTATCTAGGGGAACATTGGAGCTATGAAGAACTGGATACTATTTGGCTTGTGTGTCAGTTTCTGTCTGTTGTGTCTCTATTCCTCTTTGTTCCTTCATTATCCTCTCTTGTTTTTGTAAATACTCTGCCTTTCCCAGGCCTTCTTCCCTACTACTACGGATGTGGTTGATTTCCCGAGAGACCAGTCATGTGGAATAATGTGAAAATATCCAACAAGATATTGGAGAGGCTGGGAATATTGACCTAAAGACATATAAAGCAAAGGGGTGAGGTATGATTGTGGTCTCCAAATGTCTACAGGGTACTTGACTATGGAGTGGCTCCAAAAGCCACTCTACAGCAAGCAAGGGGAAGATACCGAGAGGCAAATTAGGGTTCTGTTTGAGAAAGCACTGTGTCATAGAGGTGTCCAGTCATGGAGTAGGCTGGCCTGTGAGGTGGCGAGCTCCCTGTCACCAGAAAGAGTAAAGCAGGGTTTGGCCTGGGAACTTGATCTGTATGAGTTCCAGCTTCCTTCCCATTACTAATTTTGACATTTTTCTTTATTGGAAAGGTGATGCTCAGTGGCTGCTGTCAAGAAAACTGGGAGGATCCCCGTGGGAATCCCCATCTCAAGTTCCTGCTTTTCTGGGCCACACATTTTCCCCCCCCCAAAGATTTTATTTATGTGTCAGAGCGAGAGAGAGTGAGCACAGGCAGGGGGAGCTGCAAGCAGAAGGAGAGGGAGAATCAGACTCCCTGCTGAGTAGAGAGCCTGATGCGGGGCTCGATCCCAGGACCCTGAGATCATGACCTGAGTCGAAGGCAGAGGCTTAACTGACTGAGCCACCTGAGCTCCCACCTCACATCTTCTGAAGCCTGAAAAAACAGTTTTTACCTACTACCACATGTTGCCCAGCAAAATATTCTGTTAACACTTAGGGTGCCTGATCATGCTGAGAGACCAGTTTAATAATGTATGGCATTTTAAACTCCAGCTTTAGGGTACCCCTTGTCAAATTTCATACAGAAACCTGACCAGTAGACAGAAGGCCTCCTGTTATTGCCCTGTAGCCAGGGCACAGCTACAAAGAACTTAATGGCCCATTCAGAAGTCATCCTCTGCTTTCACAGCATTTCCTTGTCCTCTCTGTGAATGAGGACTTGTCCAAACAGATTCAGGGTGTCACATTTGGGCGTAAATAGTTTATTCACTTTGGAGACTTTAACAAAGTTAAAATACATTCAAGGTTATATCTATGTGAGGTGGAACTAATTACAAGTTCAAGGGATAATTATATTATCTTCCCAAGTAGGAAATTCACGGTGAACTTAGTTTTTGGGTCAGTTGAAATGAAAAGTAGGAAACTTTTGAATAAGGTTTCATAAATTGTGGTCGGGGACCACCTACTTGTTGAAAAACAAGATTCTTGGGCCCAGCCCCCATACTTATTGTATTAGTTTTTATTGCTGTGTAACAAATGGCCACTAACTTAGCAGTGTAGAACAACACATATTTAGTATCTCCTAGTTCTGAAGTCACAAGTTTGGGCCATGCGGCTAGGTGTTCCTGGTTTAAGGTCTAACCAGGCTAACTTCTTATTGAAGACTCCAGGGAAAAATCTAGTTCAAATCTGATTTAGGTTGTTGGCAAAATTCAGTTTCTTGCTGGCTGTCAGCTGAGGGCAGCTTTCTGCTCCTGGAAGCCACTCACATTTTTTTTCCCCCCACATGGCCGTTCCTTTCTTCAAACCAGCTAAGGCAAGTGGAGTCCTTTATGCACTTGGAATCTCTCTGACTTCTTTTGCTGTTACATGTCAGAGAAAACTCTTTGCTTCCGAAGTACTCATATGATTAGTGTAGGCCCAACTAGATAATCTCCACATTTTAAGGTGCGCCAGCTTGAGACTTTAATTATATCTGCAGAATCCCTTCATAGCAGTACCTCGATTAGTGCTTGATTAAATAAGCAGGCTATGGGAATTGTGGGGGGCCCATCTTTAGAATTCTGTCTGCCACACCTACTAAATCAGCATCTCTTCAGGGGAGCCAATGAAGTCTGTCTTTTTAATGACACTCTAAGTGATTCTGATGAATAATAAACTTTGAGAACTACTGGCTTAGAAGGATAATAAGAAAAGCAGTGAATGTTAGGTATTAGGTGAGTGATGTGGAAAACAACTGTTATAGGAGTTCCAAATGAGGGACCAGTGAAGATACCGATGATTACAGAGATGCTGGTGGAGAAGCTGGACATTCAGAAAGGAGCAGCCGGCTTTCCAGATAGGGCAGAAGGTGTGAACAGAGGTTTGAACTTGGGAAAACATAATTGGCCTCTCAGAGTACAATTAAATTGAGTCAGGTTGGAGTGGAGAGGTGCACAGTTGTGATTTGGGGTGGGGGTGTGGGGCTGGGATTATATTAACCTGTAAGACTTGGATTGCCAGGTCAAGGAGTTGAAATAAAGGGGAGCCATTGAAAGTTTTTAAGAATAATTATGTTTAAAAGGCAGTGTAATTTTATTTATTTTACCTCATTTACTCACTGAATTTTCCTGCAGTTGAGGGTTATGTTTTGATTTGCTTTTAGTAAAATCAATGTCTTGGTTGGATTCCCATGATGGCCAAACATTCTTATTATTTTTATTCATGAGGATGAAGAAGGAAGGAGGTTTTCAAGTTGTAAGAGACGAACTGACATTTGAAAAAGGGTAAAATAGTCCAGGGTCAGACTGTCTGGTTGAGGAAGAGTGAGAGTGACAATCTGAGTCTCTTTCATAGGCACCTTTTTACCTTTCTGATTCCTAAAATGTTTTCCACTCACCATCCTCCAGGTATAAGTGTATTCCTAAGACCCAAGATCCTCAATGGGAACTTGTGGGGAAGAGGAGGGCTATCAGTCACTACCTAGTCGTTAGAATTGAAAGATGAGAGTTTTGTAGCTTGGAACAGAAGGTGCACTACCTTGGAGCCAGGGTTGATAGCTTTGAATTCCAGATGAAGACTGCAGATACAGGAGGGTATCATCTGAGAAGCATCTTAAGCAGATGGATGACAGAGTGGGTGCACTGGAGAGTATTGTTAATTTAATGACTCCAGATAATGCTTCTTTAAAATTGAAAGTAAGCCACTGGGAAACAGCCAGCAAAGCTGTAAGTAGTGGGTTTCTGGCCTCCTGGTAGATCTACACAGGGAAAAGGGGAGGGACATGTGTAGTTCTGAGTTCTGCAAAACTCAAGTTGCTTCTCAGAAGAGGTAGTATAGATCTTACTCATTGGCATTTTTTGAAGATTTAACCAAATTCTTTTCTCAGGAAGGTGGAGGATCACTTTATTTTAGTGGCAATTCTAAATCTTATGTTTAGGTATTAAGTGAATTACAGAAAAGATTATCTGGTCTCTTCCTTCCTCTAGGTTTAGTGAACCAAAACCTCAGGAACTTCAAGCCCATGAAGTCTATCTAATCCCACTGTCTCTTAAATTCATTATTTTACTTATCCATTTAATGATCAAGAATACCTGTATCATGCTAGAGGTTGTAGAAATGTAAAGATGAACCAAACACATTCCTATCTTCTGGAGCTCATGCTCTGCTCTAGGAAGCCAACAGCAAAGTAGAGTTCTACTGCAAGCCGAGCCTATATTGTTACCCCAGTAGCAATGAGACATAGATAGATGGTGAGACTAGGGCCCTGTCACTATTCTTTCCCTCCACCACTGTCTGTGGGGGCCCAGCAGAGAGCTGAGGCTTCACCTCCACCTGAAATCAATGAAACTGAATGGAGTAGAGTGAGTTGGTCCTAGTCAGCCCCAAGCTTCTGACCTTCTTGTACATATGAGGCAGAGTAGGGATCTAAACTGAGCTTATGTTACAATTTGAAGGGAATAAAGTAGTGCAAGGCAGTGCTTTACTTTCAGCAGGAAGGTCTCTTCAGCAGGAAGCTGAAGAAGGAGCTAAACTTCCATTCCATCCATTTCCAATGAGGCAGTGAGAGTCAGTATTCCATTTTTGCCTGGGTAATGTCAGCAGGAATTAGTGGGATGCTGGACATACACTCTTACTAGTGCTAACACTATATCTCAGCAGGGAGACTCTCTACAAAATAGAAGATCACACAGGATCTAGAGCCCACTAATAGTAATATCCAAAATGTCTGGATACAGAAAAAAAAAAACACTCATCAAGAATCACAAAAATCACAACTTGAAAAGAACTGATAATCAAGAGACACCAACACCAAGATGAATTGGATGTTAGAATTATCTGACAAGAATTCCAAAACAGCCATCATAAAAATACTTCATCAGCAATGATAAATTCTCTTGAATCAAATGAAAAAAAAAAAAAAGAGAAAATCCTAGCAAAGAAATATAAGTTAAAAAAGAACCAAATGGAAATTATAGAACTGAACATTATTGAAAGCAAAATAAAATACTGGATGGGCTCAGTAGTAGAAAATAGATAACAGAGGATAGAATCAATGGACTTGAGGATAGATCAATAAAATTTACACAATTTAAACAACAGAGAAAATAGACTTAAAAAAAGAGAAGGAAAGAGAAAGAAAATATTTGAAGAAATAATGTCTCAAAATTTCCTGAATTTGATGAATGACCTAAACCTATATATTTGAGAGTCTGAGCAAACCCTTAGTGTGATAAACCCAAAGAAATCATTGCTAAGATACATTAAAATTAAACTTTAAAAACTGAAGACAAAGAAAAAACATTGAAAGCAGCTAGAGATAAATGACACATTATTATCAATTGAATTGAACATCAGTTTGAATTCAGCATTGATTCAGATGATAGTGAATTTCTCATCTGAAACCCAGAAGGCCAGGAAAAAGTGGCACAGAATTTTCGAAGAACTGAAAGAGAAGAATAGTCAATCCAGAATTTTATATCCAGCGGAAATAACCTTCAGGAATGAAGACAAAATTGACATTCTCAAAGGAAAACTAATAATTTGTCATTAAAAAGTTCTACCCATAGAATGGCTAAAGGAGGTTCTCTAAACAGAAAGGAAATGAAAACAGAAGGAGGCCTGGAACTTGAGAAAGGAAAAAAATCAGAAAATGTAAAAATTAGGGTAAATATAGACTGTTCTGCTCATGAATTTCTTACATTATAAATGATGGTTGAAGTAAGAACCAATGCACCTTCCGATATGGTATTTTATGTAGAAGAAGTACATAAGAAAATTATATTTTAAAAGTGGTTAAGTTAAAAGTAATCTAAGTGGAAATAAGTTTTGTACACTTCACTCAAAGTTATAAAACATTGAGACTGATAAACAGTTAAGTTACAGTCTAGAATGGGAAAAATATGTTTTCCTAAAACTAAAAATCTACTCATCAACCAGAACACCTTCAGTAGACTGTACGTGGGTGAGAAATACAATTTTATTATGTTCACACACATAAAAAGTCATTCTTGTACTTACTGGATTGCATTGGATCAAAGAGATCTTCTTTGGCAGGGTAAATTGGAGGTGGGAGCAGAAGCAGCAAGGCCTGAAGAAAGTGGATGAGTTCCAATACTTGAATTCCTTCCTAAGTTCCACAACAAACAGACTTTAGCTCAAGTCAGAACTTATCTAAGGAAGACCATCTCTGTCTTACCCAGGTATTTTTACTTTTGACTTGCAATAATACCCCTGAGTGATTGAAATTGAATTCTAGTGTGGGCTCAGCCCCACCAGTAGGCAAAAGCAGGAAGTAATTTTGCTGTCATGGGCCTGATGTCTGGTTTCTCAATTATAAATCATAAGTAAATACATTTATAATGGATGGAATCTTTCCATATTACTCTGATATGTTGTGTATTCATATAGATCTCCATGGAGGGGTAATCAAGATCCTCAGTCCAGCCCAGTCATCCACTGGGACCTCAGTACCTGTGTGCCGTTTAAAACTGTTGCTTTGAGCAAACAAGTTTTAACTTAGGCCTTCACACTAACGCCTGTTTTGGCTTGCCCTTGTGAACTGGTCTAGACTGCACCTAGGCTTTGAGAACTGCTTTTATCTTTCCAACTCGAAATCCCTTTCCTCAAGCCCCATCTGATGATAAATGGTCTGCAGGAACTTACCACTTTTAGGGTGAGAGAAGGATGGAGAAGACATTCCTTCTAAGAGTTTGCAGCTAAGCTGACTAAAGCAGTATTTCCACTTCCCTGTGCTTCCCTGGTCCTGATGGGCTTTGCAGTTAGACTTAACAAATGAGCAACATTGGAAGAAGGTAGAAAAGAATAAAGTAATGTGAACCATCCAGATAGGAACCCTGGAACATTGCAGGGAAGTAGGGATAGCTCTTCTTTTGGCTGAACATACCTGAACTTCCTTAGTTATCGTGGCCCAACTATGCATCTAATGAGATTTCATTGTGTCTTTGGATTTTCCTTGTTGGAGGCTTGGAATGATGTTTGAAAATCTTGAAACTTTTCTACAGTGAGGGTTTTCAAACTTCAGTGGGGCACTGTGCTGGATATTCAGCTTGGAGTCAATGAGACAGACCTTTCTTCAAAGAAAAAACTTACATAAAATAAGTAGGAAGCTGCTCTTTGACATGAGAGATAGGGATCCTAGATTCTTAATTTAATAAGTGTTCTCAGGGCTCCTATGAGGCATCTTCTTAGACCACCAGGGCTTCATAGGGTACAATTGGAAGCCACTAAGTTAAGGTGAAGACAATATGGGGAACACACAGGTCCAGAATTTTACGTTCTCATCCAGATGAACCCTGCAGGCTCCCTTTCTAGAGACCTTACCAGGATACCAGCCAATTACCCTGTAGCTCTTATCTTCTGGTAAGGACTGATTCCACCTCACTTTCTGTCAGTCAGCTGTTGGCTGGAGTCCTCTTCCCAGTTACTGATCACTTGAGGGCACACAGCTATTAATCCATCTGACTTAGGAGAGTTGCTTATGTTCTATTACTGCTGCTGTGCTCACCATCCTTGGGTCTGAGTTAGTATATTGGACTCTTTAGTTTTTAGTACTGATGGTCACGAGTCAGTTTCTGCAGATCCTTACCCAACAAGTACTTGTTTTATTCTCTGCTATGAGTGGTTCAGGGCATGCCTTGTGTGTTTGAGCCCTTGTGTGTAATAGCCCATGTTATGATAGCTCATTCTTCCATGGATAGCTCTCAGCTAGCAATTTATTTATAATATTGGGGCCAAACTTACATCCCAATGGTCCTCACTGTGCTCCTTGAGAATATTACAGAGCAAGGTTAATTTCTTTCTCACATCACAAAAGTCATGTCTTCAAGTTTCTGAAGACAGATCTTGTATCTTTGCAGAACATTCTCATTTTGTGTTATATATTTATAGGATGCATTTATTTTATTTTTAATACTGAATTGTAAAACTTGTTTATCTGATCAACTATGGAAATGATATATATTTTTTTGCCTTAAAAACAATAACACCTTCAAGAGTTAGGACTTCTATAGGAAATTCTGTTAGGAACTTCAGAGTAAGATGGATTTTCTTTGTGCCACCATCCTCAGCTTGTTTACTTGGCTACTATTATTGATCTGGAGCAGTAATTGATCAAGAGAGAGATTTCTGATTCTTGAGGGTTTAGATAAAGTATATGTATGGAAGGAGAAGAGTCAGTTGGTAGTAACCTACACATTATCTTAGAAAATACTTCTGCCCACTTGACCCCACCAATCATCTATGCTATTGGTTACTGGGCTACTTTCCCAGGTTCTGGAAGTAACAGGTATTAATGTTTATCCAGCCATAGTCTCCTTATAAATGCATATCCTTCCAAATGAAATAGACTTTTTATCTATCCAGTGCCCGGTGTAGTAGGTAATACAAAGTAGACATCAATAGATAGTTGGTGGTTGAATGAATAAGTAAATAAAAAAAGGAAAAGCCCCATAAACATTTTGTCTTCTTTCCCTCTTTTTTTCTCTTTCTCTATCTCTGTCTATATGTCTGTCTCTCTCTAACACACATAGCCCTACCTGGGAAGGTCCCAGTCACACACACTACCTCTCACCAGCTCAGGGTTTTAGCATCATGTCACCCTGGCTGGAGGTTTCCTCTGACAGTTGATGCTGTTTGCAGGATCTGAACTTTCCTGCCACTCTAAGTGGCCAAGTCCATTTATTCTTCTTGCAATGATTGATTCCTGTCTTGTGCTTTCTATCCCCTCTCTGTCCCATATTCTCCTGCCCCTATAAATTCTGACTAGCAGTACTCTAGGCTTGGGCCCCTGCTATCTGCAGTTGGATCTCCCTAGTCCTAACTGCCTAGGCCTCTGCTCAATGCCTCATTTTTCCTTCCTTCCTTTTTTTCCTTCTTCCTTCCTTCTAGGGCAAACATACACTGTATGCTTACCTTATTACTGAGAAAACAGTAATGAATGAAATACTAGTCCTTGCTTAAGAAGCATAAAGTGTAGTGGAACCCCATGCTCCTCCTTCATCTGTTGTCTGCTGCTCACACCTCTTGAGAGTTCACCTAGTTCCCACTGAGTCTGTCTGTTTTCTGGGTCTTGGCCTCATCCTGTTTCCTCTTACCACTACCTCACTGCTGCTGTTTAAGTCCTGTATTTTACCCTTGTGGGTCCACTTTGGAATCTTGTGCTTGTTGAAATCAGCAGCATGCTTCATGGCTGCTCCATGACCCTTTGCGAGCATTGTCATAC
This sequence comes from Procyon lotor, assembly GCA_028646535.1. Taxonomy (NCBI): domain Eukaryota; kingdom Metazoa; phylum Chordata; class Mammalia; order Carnivora; family Procyonidae; genus Procyon; species Procyon lotor. Next base: position 64,007,471 of record CM053606.1, on the reverse strand, counting down.
CCCATGGAATTGACAATTTCCCTACAAGTGTGTGTGCATGTGCGTGCACACACACACACCCACACGTTTATAATGCTTTCTCTATTGTACTCCACTAGAAAAGAGGGTTTTTGTTTATATCAGTTACATTTTCAAGACTTCCTGTTAATGTGCCCCCAGACCTTTACACTTGTATGGACTAGGTTACTGGGGACTCTGATAGGATGTCCTGGAATGCATGAGGACAACTGCATTTAGTACCAAACCAGGCTCACTGGCTCTGTATCTGAATATGAATAGTGTAGGTGGTAACAAGGACATACTTTTTTTTTCCTTTTTTTCCTAATTCCATATTATCACATTGAATGTATTAGGGTACATATTCATTGCCTTAGCCTCCTGGGTTGAGTTGCTGTGCTCGTGCATAATCAGATAAGGAGAAATGGGCCCCATCTTCATTTAGAAACTCAATGCACCTGGAACAAAGAACTTCTGATTCTGCTTACCATCTGCTGGAGGAAGAGAGGCCTCCCACTGCCCCATTTGCCACACTTAAATTGAAGGGTGCATTCCCAGCAGGTGGCTGAGAGTGTGGATCCACAGCCTGGGTATGGATTTCACCCTCAAATGCCCCAGATGAAGTTATGTAGGAGTTCTTTGACTTCCCACATTTGGGAGCAGAGTGAAATTGAATTTCTGAGTAGGAGGACTGGTAAAGAAGAGTCAATGTTCTGTAAACCATAGACTAAAAGAGACAAGAAGACAGATAATAAGTATATGTTTTATTTAATAATGTTCTCAGTAGTTTCAGTCATTTTTCAGTAATTTTCATGATGAATGCAAGTGATACTTTTCTGCATATCCTTAGTGTTGAGAAAACAGGCTAGGGAAATAATTTTTTAGTCAAATATGAAACTGTACATGATTCTAATACCTTGGAGGAGATTTCCTTCTACTTTCCATTGTTCTGTAAATGAAAAGTAAATTATGCTTTGTTAAAAAACTTCCAATTGAATAGTTTTATTGCAAATGTTTCATTCACTTCAATAAATAAATGTACAATATTTTTTGAAAATTGAGACTCAGGCTTTGTAAAATTTAACAACTCCACCAAATTAGTCTCTCTGGTTCTTATTCTGCAATAGAAAATTATACTTTTTAACTTTTAGCTAAGTAGCATTTAAATAAAATGTCAAATTCATTTCTGAGCTTTTGTGAAGCATTAGACCTAAGATGCACAAAGGTAGTTACTGTTAGAAAGCTAAAGGATTTTTCATGATAATGTTCCATCTTAATGAGAGATGCCATCTTAATGAGAGGTAGTATGGTTGAGTGAATAGAACACTGCTTTAGAAATTAGGCTTCTGGAGTCCTCCTCATAGGATTTCCAGAGCATCACTCTGTGGCTCTTTGCTGATGCCTTAACCTCTCTGGGTATTTGATTTTTCTTCTATAAAATGGAAATAATAAATGCTGGTGTCCACAAAGCTCTCAGGGATCTTTGAACAAAAGGAGCTTTTTACATGCAAATGATACAGGAAATCATGGTGAACCTGCCTAAAACCTACAAGGGACATTCAGCAGATTTCATCTGTGACCACTAATCCAAGTCAGAATTATTATGGATCTGGGTTAATTTCATCATTCTATGTTTGTAATATTGTTATTTTGACTGATTTTGGGGAATGGGGATGAAAGAGGAAAGGAAGAAGGAAGAACTGTATATATTGAAACAATTACTTTAGCTTCTAAATGTAGGACTGCAATTTAATCAAAACAATAAATAGAACACATGCACTACTCTTCATGATGTGGTATAAGAGGACTAGAATCTTCACAAAACCTCAAGTTTGGCTTTATGTTTAGAAAAAAAAATTAGGGGAGAGATTATAGTTGCTACTTCATATCCTTTTTGGCACTTTGTAAACACAAAGCAAACTACCCTCTCTACTCTTGATTCTTACACAGCAACGAAGCAAGGAGGAAAGAGATGTTATCTTTAAAGCTGTGCCCCCTCAAAACTGTACCATAATGGTTGGTTAACCATAGCCAGTTAGCCAGTTGGAGTGAGGCTGGAACTTAGCACTGATTTAGGGATAGGAGCTGCAGGAGCCAAAAGCCTTCTGAGGACATGGCTAATAGTCAATAGGAAAATAGTCTATTATGGTGGCTGGGGGAGGTAGAGGAAACAGTTGATTGTCATGGGGAATCTGGAATATTGATTCTTCGGAGGACAGTCAGCAAGGAATGGGAGGAGTCAACATCAGTGAGAATTAAAAGTAGGGAGCCACCCCCAGCACTGGACTTGGGAGTCAGACCTTGAGGTTCCTGGAGAATAAATTGTGAAATCATAGTAGTATAGGGCCAAATTCTTATTCTGTCATTTACTTGACAGCACAATTTGGGGAAAGGTATGTCACCTCTCAGATTCTCAGTTTCTGCTTTGGTAAAATGGGTTGAATAATACTTTGTTAGCTTACTGTGAGGGTTTGAACAAATCATGCTTGTAAAGAGCTGGTAGTTTCTGACATTTATTAATATTGGAAGGCAACTGTGGCTCCAGCCCAGGAAGACTGATAACCAGCTGCTGAATGTTCAGTTCCTTTTGTGTATGATTAGAATTGATATGGAGAACAAAAATGGGTGCGATAGTGATAGGTCTAAGCCTGGAGGTGGCTTCAAGACCCCAATTTTGTGGTATATATATACAATGGAATACTATGCAGCCCTCAAGAGAAACGAAATCTGGCCATTTGCAACGACATGGATGGAACTGGAGGGTATTATGCTAAGCGAAATAAGTCAGTCAGAGAAAGACAAGTATCACATGATCTCTCTGATATGAAGAACTTGATAGGCAAGGCAGGAGTTTGGGGGGGTGGGGGAGAGAAATGAAACACGAAGGGATGGGGAGGGAGACAAACCATA
>CM053606.1:63980869-64004464 GCA_028646535.1 Procyon lotor | reverse complement strand
GACCCCAATTTTGGATTATTACTGAGCCTGGGAATAGACTGAGGCTGACTATGTAAGCTTTGTTGTGCATATATGGTCAGTTTTACCTTTATCTTAAGGATGGGTTCATGTCTTAGTTATCTTTGTGTCTCCCGTACCTAGAATAGGATCTGGCACAATTTATGAATAATTATAGAATAAAACCAAGTAGAACAAAAATATGGTACCTTATGTGGGGTTGTATAGCTCTCAAGAAGTTAAGAGCAGGGGCGCCTGGGTGGCTCAGTCGTTAAGTGGCTGCCTTCGGCTCAGGTCATGATCCCAGGGTCCTGGGATCGAGCCCCGCATCAGGCTCCCTGCTCTGCAGGAAGCCTGCTTCTCCCGCTACCACTCCCTCTGCTTGTGTTCCCTCTCTCGTTGTGTTTCTCTCTGTCAAATAAATAAAATCTTTAAAAAAAAACAAAAAGAAAGTTAAGAGCATAAAGAACTTTGGCATTCATTTTGTTCTTAAGGAGGAATGGCTTAATCACTCAGTCCTGCTCTCTGACACATAGCTCCAGTTTTGATTTTGTATATTATGAGGCTGTCAGATTAAGAGATTATCTCCCAAATAGCAAGTGAATATATGAGGACGTCAGTGAGGTCCTATGGTATATGCCTATCTGGGTATAGTGGAATATTAGCCTGTAGACAACTTACTCAGAAGAAGAATGGATAATCCATATTCTATTATACGGCTGCTTCTCTCTTGAAAGATAGTGTGTTTTATATTTCTCTGTAACTTGTAGGACGAAATTTAGAAAAAAAATTATTTATGTAGTTAGGCTGGCTCGGTTGGCTAAGCATCTGTCCTCAGCTTGGGTCATGATCCCAAGGTCCTGGGATCAAGCCATACATCAGGCTCCCTGCTTATTTGGGAGACTTTTTCTCCCTCTCTGCTCCTTTGCCTGCTTGTGTTCGCTCTTTCTCAAATAAATAGATAAAATCCTTAAAAAAATTATTCATGTAGTTACATGAATTTCTTTAGCATCCTTTATGTGCCATTTCATATATGTGATATACTTTATTCATTGGCTTGGGTTTATCATAGAGATAATGGGGCATATCAACACCATGTGCACAGGACCTAGTTTTTTTGTTGTTTTGTTTTTTTTTTTGAGATTTTTATTTATTTATTTGACAGAGAGGAGAGAGATCACAAGTAGGCAGAGAGGCAGGCAGAGAGAGAGGGGGGGGGAAGCAGGCTCCCTGCTGAGCAGAGAGCCTGATATGAGGCTCGATTGCAGGACCCTGAGATCATGACCTGATCTGAAGGCAGAGGCTTTAACCCACTGAGCCACCCAAGCGCCCCACAGGACCTAGTTTGTAAGGAACTCAGGAAATCTTTTGCTGGTCTCAGACACAGTATGTTTGCAACTCATGTACTCCTTTGAGTCTCAGCCCAAACATATCAAGTTGTTCAAGAAGAATTGTTATTCCTGGTTAAAGCCAAATCAAAAGAAATCATTAGGTGTTGGATAGCTTTGGATGAAGGTATAAATCTCTTGTGAATTCCTAGTTATAAGGGAATGCACTGACTTAAAGTTTATCTCAGGGGCACCCGAAACTTAACTCAGATTTTTCTAACAGAGTTCACCAAAACTGGATTGTTTTTGAACAGAATCCCTATGTGAACAAATGTTGCCTGGCGGACAAATGCAATGGGGAATTTTGTTAATTAGAAGTGACTTCTAGTCTCATGTAATATATTGAAAGAAAATTCACAAGCCAAATATGGGCCTTCATTGTAGCATGTCAAAAATAAGGCCAGCACAAGATAGACAAGGCCATCCTTGGAGAAGATCAATTTTCGTTTGTTCCTTTGAAGTGATGAAGGTCTTGGTCATAAGAGTATCTACCCAAATAGAGAATACATTCCACTGATGCATTTTCCAGATTTAGGTAGCCAGGTAATATTGCCCTGATTTCTTAGACGGTCCCAGAGTGGTAGTAGTCAGTGTATTTATGGCTACCTTGTAGTCCCCAATTTTAACACATTTCAGAAACCGTTAAGCCTGGACATCCACTGACTTTAGGTATCAAAACAGGAGCTCCTGCAGGAACCCAGGGCTTTGGAATGAAGAGCTTATAACACATCTGATCCCCAATGCCTTGCTTAGGCCAAGCACTTAGAAGACACTTAGTGATGTTTGTTGAACAGTTGGGCAGTGTTGTCCACTCTGATTTTTTGCCGCCTTTTATCATAGTTGCTGCTGCTTGAGAAGCTTGATGGTCATAGCTGTCCTCAGCCTTAGGTCTGATGTTAGCTGTGGTTACCTGTTAAAGAACTACCCTGTGACAGCCTCAATTCAATGGCAATTCATGATTGCCTTAACAGATAGCGTGAAGAAATCTAAAAGAGGCGGTGCAAAGGATCATGTTAGCTTCCCTGGGAAATAAACAGAAGTATGAAATACAGTCTGTAAATACAGTTTTAGAAAAACATACCACCCTATGGGAAGGAGCAAGGCAAATTTGAGGAAGCACTTAAATTACAATATTTAACAATATAATAAGAAATCATGTGACACAGGAAGAGTTAGTGGAAATCAGAGAAGGGAGAAGAAGAGACAGTTTTGTGGAAGAGTTGGGGCTTGATCTAGACCAAAAATGACATCGTAGAGCTTGGATGGAGGAAAAGGCATAGCATATTGTATTGATGTATCTAGGTGCTCTCTACCAGCCTCGGTGAGGAGAACTGACCTCCTTTTCTCGAAGGAAGAACTGTAGTATCCTAGAAACATTCCAAGGTTGATGGAACCACCTGTATGAGAGTTTCCACTAAAGACTGTAAAGAGACTAGTCATTTGCAGTCCTGCTGTTTAGTGTGGTACAGAGGATCCAAAGAGAAGCAACTGTCACAGGTTCACTTGGCTTTTCATGGATGGAACCAGAGCCCTCTTCTATCTTCTCTGTGTCATCAGCTTGTCCAGCCTCCTGGGAATGTGGTCCCTTGCCCTATCATTCCCTTTTAAAAGGCCTTAGTAGTCATATTAATTGGCTGTGAAAATGTTGATTCTAAATTTCTATTTCCTCTGGGACGCTGGACTTTCTGAAGGAATATCTTTCTCTTAGGACTTTGATGATATATACATGAACCCAAAGAGACTCTAGCATTTCCTCAGCACATCCCCTAGGGCCTGTTCAGTTGGCTTTACTGAGCAGCAGGGATCCTTGAAAGCTTGTACACTATCGAGTGCGTCACATCAGAACAACAGGACAGAGAATCTAGTGTTAGAATGATGACCTGACATTGATTTGAGTGTCCCATACAGTTTTGACTGTCCCAAAGAACTGTTAGTTCAAAAGAATAAATAAATACGGTACACAAATTCAAATCAGGCATCTGTGTAGCTGTTTATATATGGACATTAAGTTTGGGTTCTTTTACAGAGCTAACCCAAATTAAGGTTTTTTTTTTTCTCCTGTATAATTTGCACATTTCCCCATATTGCTTTCTAAGTGTTTTATGTGCATATGTATGTGTACTTTGTGTATGTGTGCGCGCACGCGTGCAGGCATGTGCACATGAACTGTTTTCTAGGCTAGCCTGTAAACTCCTTGAGGGTAAAAATTGCACCTTTGGAAATCACTCACAGTGCCTACCGGGTGGATTTAGATTCCAGTAAGAGCATAAATGTAGCCAAGTTTAATTCACAGAGAATTTGCTTCTGATTCCTTGCTTTATTACATCTACCACTCAAACTCTAGTTTATCTCCTTCAAAATCTTTCTATTTCTTCCTCATGTTTCATTTCATGCTCAGTGTATAAGTGTATAACCAGTCAACTTCATCTCACTTTTTAGGTTCTTGTGTGGAAGCCATTTTAATAGTATTTGTTTCAAGTGAAGGTCTGTTATCCAAAGTAAACACACAGAACTTGGCTAGAGAAAACTATTTGAATTATATTCATACAACAATAAAACCTTGAGGATATTAATATAAAATACAATATCCATGGGTAGTAATGTTATTCACATACTTTACAAAGTGCTATTGGGGTAGAAAATAGCTAATCATAGAAGAATCCTCACCTACATTCCATATAAGCATCTTTCATCTGAGGCAGTCCATGAAAATGTTACTAAAGATATTATAAAACTTATGCATAATCATTCTCTTCTCACTAATGTTTAATGCCAAAATAGGGGTCAGTAGAATATGCAACTAAGTTTGTGTCTGAAGACTCCATTTTTTTTTTTTTAAATTCTGAAATATAGGTTTGGTGCATGTGAAAGCATGGATTCTTTGTGGGTAAGTATGGAATTCTTCTCTTTCCATTCCTGCTAGCTAGCTACGCAGTACACTTAAAGGAAAGGTTTTTGTCATTCACCCTTACAATTTCAGTGGGGAAGCCATGAGGCTGTTTTTCCCTCCCAGGGAAGCTATTTTGAACACCAAGGCATTGTGAAGCCATTAGATCATAGATGCTAATGATTGTGTACTTATGGTGTAGGTGGGGGGAACTGGAATTCTAGGGAAAGTGTCATTCATCTTATTAAAGATGACAAACTGGTTGCTTGGAAAGTGCTATTGAGCGACAGGATCCTACAGAAAGAGCACTGAATTTAGAGTCCAAATGCTGGAATTTGGAACATGAGCTCTGGGTGGTGTTAGAGCGTGTGATAAGCCATATGACTTAAGCAATAATGATTATACATTATAAAGCTGTACATTATTAAGTGGTTTCTGTTACCAAGTACTTTGCATCTGTCATTCTAGTCCTTACTATGCCACTAAGTGGTACTATTTACTTTTTCTGTTTTACAGGTGAAGAAATAGACTCAGAGAGGTTCAGTAACTTGCCCAATGTCACACTACCAGTACACTGATGGAGCTGGAATTTAAAATAGAGTTTATTCCAGGCCAAAGTATGGGCTCTTTCCACTAGACCATGATGCCAATGGGACATCTCTAAGCCACATTGTTTTAAGCACTTATTGTGAAACAGCATAAGTGCTTAACATATATTATTTCGTGTGATCTACAGAAAATGTGAGGCTAATATCATTTTACAGATTTGTAAACTCCAAAATATTCTCCAAATATGTTGCCCTAGTTACAATCCTTTTCTTTAACCTGCAGTATTTCAAAAGACCTTGAAAAGTTTCTGGGGTCCTAGTCAGGGCTGGTCTTTTTCTCTTCCATTTTGAAAATAAGGTAAAGGATGCTCAAGGGTATCCTTCCTGTTTTTCTCCTGCCTGTTGGTTATTTCTCTTCCAGTCTCCTGGGCCCTCCTTTCAGTGTTAGGGTTCCTTAAAGGCTTGTCTTCAATCCCTTTTTCTAGCTTGACTTTATCCACTGTATCTCTTCAAGAGAATTCATCTAGTCTCATGTTACTGAAATGCATTGATGGCTCCATGTTGATGATTTATTTAAATCTCTACTTTTATGCCTTCCAAATTGTTGACTTCTAGATCTGTACATGTACAAAATGGATGTCTCCCAAATTTAAATCTCTAGCCCTTGGTGTCTAAGTTCCAGATGTCTGCTCAGCACTTCTACTTGAATGTCTTAAAGGCATTGCAAACTGAACATGAGCAAAAACAATTGTTTCCCACCCATTTATCCAATCCGAAGCTCCTGCATTCTTCTCTGACTTAGCGAAAGGCACCACCTCTACCTCATTGCTCAGGGCAAAACCTAGGAGTCATCTTTCCTTCCTTCCTTTCCCTTCCGTCTACAGCCAAGCCATCCCCCACTTTTGACAGCTGTGCCATTGGATTCAGACTACTAGTTATCACCCTCAGCATTATGTCTTAGATCTCATCTCTACTATCTCTTACTTTGGGAATGGCAGTTATCAACTAATTGGTTCCTTTTAATCACATTTCCACCTGTATAATTCATTCTACAGTGAGACAAAGATGATTTTTTTTTTTGTATTTCATAAGTCACAGCCTATAAATCTCCTACTTAAAACCTTCTAACAATTTTCCATTTTATTTAGAAAAAATACATGCACCTTTTCAGGCCCTAAGGGACTCCCACTCTCTGTCCCTGCCTCCACCACTGACATCATCTTGTATTCCCCCTTTCTGTTGCTCATATACTCTGACCACATGGCCTTCTTGTTTTTTCTCAGATATGCCTGCATTGTTCCTGCCTCATGGCCTTTGAGCATTTGAAATATTTTCTCCTTGATCTGTGCATGGGTGGCTCTGTTTTCACTCTGCTCTTGGGTAATCATACTCTTGTTGACCACTTTTTCAAGTAAGATCCCCTACCCTTATCCAGTTATTTTGTATCTTGTTGCCGTGTTTTGTTCTGTTTGTAGGGTTTGAAATTATCTACTTGAAATTGTCTTTTTATTCTAAATATGTTTGTTTTACAGGCTTATTATCTGTAACCCATTGTAATGGAAATCCCCAAGAACAGGAACTTTTCCACACTTGTTCACTGTACAACTGTACCTGATACATAGTGGGCACACACTTAATCTTTACTAATGATCAAATCATTGAATGGATAAGAAACAACAGGCAGTGTAGGGTCAGAGTTATGAAACCAGACTTTGGATCAGGCTGACTTGATTATGAGTTCAGACTTTGCTATATCACCTTGGGAAAATGTCCTCTTTGTAAAATGGAAACATTAATAGTAATTATCTTATGGTTTGTTCTAAGGATTAAATGATAAAAGTGAAGCATTTAATGAAGTATCTGGTGCATAGCAAGGCTTCAGCAGTGCTGGGCTTTCTTATTAAAAACATCTCGAGATCCTATGATATAAGGCAGTAGGAAGAAAGATCTTTATATTCCACCTCTTATTAGATCTGGCCCTGGGACAGGCAGTGAGAAATGAACTTGAAGAACATTAGATTGGGTTAGGAAAGGGTGCAAGTCTGAAGCTGACCAATAGTTCTTGATCTATCATTTGCATCTGCACAGAGCTTCCATTATATGGCTCATGGATGCTGTGCATTACACAACCCCAGGGGTTTCATTGATTTAGACTATGATATAAGTGGTGTTCATGAAGTTATCCAATGAATTGGCCTTATAATCTGTATCCTAATTGATTTAGTCCAGGAAAGTCAAATAAGTTGCCTTTTAACATCAAGGCATTTTGAATTCCATGCCATCTTATTTTTAAAAGTACAAAGATTCTTCCCCACTTTAGTTTTCTACATCCTAAATGCCACATGCTGGAATCTCAATAGTTTCAATTTTATCAGTTCTTTAAGAATTACATGGTGATTCTACTTTATGAATTAAGGGGCAGGACATGCTGTCTGACAATAGAACAGAATATTTGGGAAATAATCTGTCTTGGATTCTTACATGTGGAGTAATTGCAACCTGTTGTGAGTGGCCCAAGAGCTGGGATGGGTTTCATTTATCCTGCTTCCTCAGTGCCCTACACTCCACATGCTCGTTACAGGTATCCAATAAATGTGCACAACTTGAGTGAACGAACATCTGACTCCCAGTCTTCTACTTTGTATGAGCAAGATGGAATTGGTTCTTCCAGAGGTGGCCCTGATATGAGACATCTCATGGTGGTGGAAGGGAAAAACAGCTGTCCCGAATTGGTTGCACAAAAGATAAAACACCATTGTGACATTGATCCTAGCCTAATTTGAGACATTGTGTTATGTCCAGAGCAGTTGCAATTTCATGCCAGATGTTTTTAGGCCACACATGGAATCTGAGAGTTGTCCCAAATGGCAGAATGTCTCTGAATATCATTTGAAGGTCACCAGTAAGAAGGGTCAGCTCCACCCTGAACTTGTTCATAGTCTCAGCCCATTTGATTTTTATAGCACTGCTGACATTGTATGCTCTTGATTTTCACCTTCTTAAACTTCAGAATCTAAATACTGCTCTGTGAAGGCCTTAGCATAAATATCATTGTCCTCATTTACTTCCCTTCTTTATCTCTTTGTAGGCATAGGACATATATGTATTATAGATTATGTGGGACATTGGACTTCTGCTCTGGATTAGGTTCGGTTAGTTAATGATGGATTTAAATATATACCCATTCTTTGACTTCCAATGATTTTGCCTGTCTCTTTTCTAATACATTTTCTATCTATAAAATTTATAACTAAGCAAAAATATAAAAGGTGGGGGTGCTTTTTATCATCAGGGGAACCTCTTTATTTTCCATTTCCACTTAGAAACCCCATTTATTCCTTTGTAGGGAGTGTATGGCATTATTTCGGAGCTCATCAACGTAGTTCCTCTAAGTGACTTCTGTTCATTCTCCTCAACCCCAACCTCCCTGTCCGAGGGAGAACTTTGGCATCCAAAGGAGCCTCTTCCATGTTAAAGTAATTCTACTTTGTATTTAGAAAATGATCTTTTATGGAAGAGGTTAATCACACTACTTAAGACAAATTCACAATAGTTAAAATAGATCATTAGGAATTCATTCAGGTGTGGCTCCTGTAACTTGACTTCCAAATTTCCAAGGGAAAAGAGGAATGTGTAGTTTTAAGGGCAAGATCTATCCAAAAATAATGAGGAACATCTAAACATCTAAACATCTTACCTTATCAGGAAGGATTATTGTCTGACAAAAACTATTAAATCTCAAAAAAAAAAAAAATCAATTCCTGTTTGAAGAACTTGGTAAAAATCTTAATCTAGAATAAGCCTGGATATATATTTTGTTCAAATAAAAAGGAATACTACTATTACTGTTAGATTGTATATTCTTTGAGGGCAAAAGGCTTTCTTACTCAACTGTATAGCCCCTTTTAGTATACATAATATCTTGCACATGGAAAATGTTTAGTAGGTTGGTTCTTAGTAAAGTTGGATGTTTGAGCTTGGTTCTTTATATTCAGAGAATATACAAAGAGCAAAATCACAAAGAAAAAGCATTGCTTGGCCCTTGGTGGGGCCATATGGTGTAGTGAAAATAATGGGAACCTGAGATGTTAGAGACTTGGATCTAATATGGTTCTGCTGTTAACTAGTTATGTAACTTTGGTTGATACTCTGTTGACCTTAATATAGTTTAATTTTCAACTGAGGAAGTGAGAGCTAAGTGCCTATTTGCTCTAAAATATCTTTGAATATTTATTTTACTCTTATTCTAAGCCTGATTTTTACTTGTGTTGGTTACCTAGACAGAGATATCAATTCATTCTACCTTAGACACTAAATTTTTTTTATCAACTAACGAACCCACCCTCCAATTTTCTCAGCCCAGGAAGACTCCTGATTGCCACAAGCAGATCCACTCTGTCTGAATATCTGACTCTGAATATCTGGAGTTTTGAAAACTTACTTTGAGAACTTGTAAAAATAGGGCAGAGTAAAGACACAAATGACTGTCCTTGCTATACCCAGTTGAAGTTTATAGTATTCTAATTACAGTGGACCTGAACCTTTGGTGAGCTGGAGTAATTAAACTATTCGGTGGGAGCAAATCATTACCCATAGGAGATGGATTTGCCCTTCTAGGATGCTGATTAGAGCTCTGAAAAAGGAAATTTACTTAATAGTGCCTGGAAAAGTGAAGGGCATTTTGTTTCCAGAAAGTTGCTGCTTCACACAAAATCAGGCCAGATGCTGTTTGTTTTTCTGTGATCATTTTATAGGCATTTCAGTTTTAACAAATAATTCAGAGGGGAGGGGAAGGATGGTGGGAACAGTATGAATAAAAGTGTCTGGAAAGGGGGGCAGAATCTGCTTTAATTTCATTGAGAATCTCACAGGAGGGTTTACTCAATAAAAGCATGTAGTGGGGTCTTTCTGATGAAATCATAAAAATGAAGGAGGAAACCCTTTCCTACAGTTGGAAGACAGAGGACACTATAATTGAGGGGGTGTTTTGCATTCTCCTTATTTAAAAGCAGTGATTGTTCTGTAGGGCTCCTTCTCCCACCAATCCCATTAGACCTCATTCTGTAAGGAGAGGAAGCAATTCTTGATGTGATTTGGTATCAGTGGATATGCCGTCTTTTGGAGAAGGTATAATCGTACATCAAATCAGAAAGAGACTCCTAAGTTCCTTCTAGGAACACTGAGAGTGCCCTGAGAGAGTGTGGGTGCCCTGGGAACAGGAAAGGGACATTCTAGCAGCAGTACTTGGGGAAGGTATGGCCACTGGTGTGGGCCACTCCTACCAACAAAGCCTGCTACTAAGATGCTTCTTTCCATTCACTATCGAAAAGCAAGAGACTGTGGGATTTAAACCACGATGATTTGTCTCTTGCAGAATACATAATGTTTGTTGATTTTTAAAATCTTGCTATAGAATATTAGGTGGTGTGCTTACAAGCTGAGAAGTTAATGTCTGCTAATTAAGAACTTCAGTGGAAGGAGCCCCTCATATTTAGGATTGGTCCTCAGGTCAAGAGGAATGTGAAGTGGCTGTGTGTCCAAGGTATTCCAGGCACTGGGATGTAGACCTAGGTTGGGTCAGGCATGCATCAGAAATGCATGGCTGTCCTAACTAGGCTGTGTTTAGCTACCCACATATTGTGGTAAAGAACGTGGATTGGGGAATTCACATAGAATCAAGATTGACTTTAAATCTGGCAGTAAAAATCTATCCTCTGCACAGTGTTGTTGTGTGTAGTCAATGCATGCCAGTGTTAAATATTTAACATTAGGAAGGCCTACGTGCTGATAAGTTATAACAAATAATAGTCATAGGTCTGGAACAGGGTTCTCGTGGTTTCTCTGCTGGACTGCTTTAGTGGCTGTACTGTATAGGTAGTCCTGGGGGTTCCTGGGGAGGGGGCCAGACTGCCAGAGCAGTGAGGAAGCCCTTGTGGGATTGTCAGTTGCTTACTAACCAAAACAGAGAAAATTCTGTACATTTGAGAGCATACAGGTTGGATTAACCATCATGGGATTGTAAGAAATTAAGTTAAAATGCTTAGTACAAAGCCTGGACCTTAGTGAGTGCTCAGTTAATAAGTGTAATTATTAACATTACCATTACTACTGTTTCTTCTCCCCCTTCCTTCCCCTCTTCTTTAAATACAGGCCCTACAATTTAGAATGTAAAGCTTGTTTTCAATTCAAGCTTTGGATGACTCTTGAGACCAAACCAAGTGCTTATGAAACTTTCTCATGACTCTTGGTGTCTCGGTGATTTTTCTATTTATTAAGTAGGTAAGTCCAGACAATTTAGTAAGTATCTGTGTGCTAACATAATATTTGAAAAAAAGCAATACACAGAAATTAAAACATAAGCTCATTGTTTTATTCTTAAATAACTGCAAATACTAATGGGATATGTACACCTATTGGATGCCTCACAACTTTTCAGACCCTGGAATCAGATTGAATACTGCTGCCTTCATTTTTTACTCCACAGTGAATTTTGTATGTTACTTAGTTTTTTTTTTTAATCATAATAGCCATCAAAAATGCACCTTTGAAGAGATGCAATGTCATTGAAAGGAATGCCAAACCCTATGTTGAAATCATGCTAGTAGTTCAAGGGATGTCTGAGAAATGTGGCTGTGTCCCTTGAAATTTAAAAGTATTCCTGTTTCCTGTGAATTTGTCGAAGTATTCCACAGTGCCTTGGCACACTGTCTGGGAACCATGGGATTAAATAGATGGACTTTTAGGAATAATAAATACGAATAGCTGGGGTCAGCTAAAGATGATTGCAGTTCCAGCTCAAGGGATCTAGTAGGCCTCAGCTTCATGTAATTATGCTTTGACTCTAGGACTCCTAAGATAAATGGTGGTTTGGGCTGACTGCCAGCAAATCGAAGTTTGCCCAAGTTTATCTAATTTGTTGATTTTGAACTTTCAAGAGGAATGAGAACACCTTGAAAGGAGAATCGGTGCTCGTAACTTTTAGTCATTCTAATGGCCTTTATCTACTCACTGAAACTCAGTTATGCACGCAGAGGGACAGTGTATTGGGCTAGTTTTTCATGGAATTAATGTTTAGATTATTGTATTAACAAAATTAATCCCCTTTTCCCCTAAAACTGAATTTATATATATATATTTTTTTAAAGATTTTATTTATTTGACAGCGAGAAACACAGTGAGAGAGGGTACACAAGGAGAGGGAATGGTAGCGGGAGAAGCAGGCTTCCTGCTGAGCAAGGATGTGGGGCTTGATCCCAGGACCCTGGGATCATGACCCGAGCAGAAGGCAGACGCTTAACAACTGAGCCACCCAGGCGCCCCTGAATTTTTATATTTCTGATCCATCACTGGATATTCTGGATTCCATTTATATCTGTACTTGAGGTGTAGTGTTGGTTTGTCTTCTGTTTTGGAGGACAGAACATTGTTTTGGGTGGCATTGACGGCATCTAGAACAAGAAGAACTTTCTGAGTAACCTTTCACTACCTTCACATTTTGTTGTTGCAGGGAGGCCAGGTGATTTTCCCGGGGATACTCCTCATTTGGGAACATAATAGGAGTAAGAGCCAGTTTGTAGCCCTTTACAGCAGTGAACGTCCTAGGTGACTGTCCTTTTTCTACACAGTACTTGCTTGAAGAATCCTCTTTTCCATTCATGGAACTACAGAGGTCTCTGGGTATTTCCTTATAAATGACCTCTCCTGGATCCTCAGTCACTATCTCCTATGGAATTAATGGTCACCTCAACTCACACACGGAACAACATTTAGTCATTACTTCTAACATCACACTGAAATGCTACAAAGTTGGGGGAAGGTTCTTTTTAATATTTTTAGTTTCCTACAGTCATTTTCTTAAGTCAGTGTTTCCTAACCTATTTAGAATTACAAACCTTTGTAACTATGTGAAAGCAAACAACACTGTTTTCCTGAAAATGCACATACACACAATTACATACATTTGGGGGTTCTGTGGACCTTCTGAACTCCTGTCAACTCCAGGTTAAGAGCCTCTGTGGTAAGTGATAGAAAGCTTTTTTTTTTTTTTTTTTTTTTTTTTTTTTTTAAAGATTTTATTTATTTGACAGAGAAACACAGTGAAAGAGGGAATGGTAGTGGGAGAAGCAGGCTTCCTGCCGAGCAGGGAGCCCGATGCGGGGCTCGATCCCAGGACCCTGGGATCATGACCCGAGCTGAAGGCAGACACTTAACGACTGAGCCACCCAGGCGCCCCGATAGAAAGCTTTTAAAGTATTATTTACTATAAATTATTTTGCTCTGGTGTTTTTGCTAATATATGTAAATCTCATGTCTTCTAGCCTTGAAGCTGGTTTACTTTTTTGGACCTTTTCCCAATAAAAGAGTAAAGATTATTAATAGTTTGTTTCCAAGATTATGAAAAATCATAGCCGAAGTTTCTTTTGAAATGAGAGATCATCTATCAGTGGTTTCCAAATCCAGATGTCCTTCATGGGGGTAGGGAGTAGGCTTTTAAAATTAGACATGACTGCCCTATATCAACCTTGGCCCCATGTAAAGATTCTGATATGGGAGTTATTTTTAACATGTTGACAATGATACTGATGCACCAGTGCATGAACCACCGAAAATCCCAAATTCTCACTTTCTACAGGTACTATCTGAAGGCTAGAGAAGTGCCAAAATTAGTGACATAGTTGAGAATTTATTATAAAACTCTTGGCTCCCTGGATCCAATATACTTAAAAAAAATTTATTAGAAAATATTGCTACTATACAGAAAGTTCTAGAGAGCAGTAAAATAATCAGCTTGATCAAATGTCAGCATGTTACCTATGCTTATGATTAAATTAAATATGCATGGTGGATATATGCATATAATTAAAAGGGCAAGTAGACCAGGTTTATTTTGATTTATGGACTCAATATTGATCCTTAATTTCTGTGACTTCCTTCTGTGTTCATTTGTATTTTTCTGGTATTTTTTCATCTTTTTTTTTTATTCTTTAAGATTTTATTTATTTATTTGACAGAGAGAGAGAGATTACAAGCAGGCAGAGAGGCAGGCAGAGAGGCAGGGGGAAGGAGGCTCCCTGCTGAGTAGAGAGCCCGATGCGGGGCTCGATCCCAGGACCCTGAGATCATGACCTGAGCCGAAGGCAGAGGCTTTAACCCACTGAGCCACTCAGGCGCCTGGATTGATCAAGTTTTTAATAATTGTTTTACCCTCTACCCTTTGCTTCCTCCCTCTCTCCATTTCTCACTTCCTTCCTTTAAGCAGTTATTCTTATTTCTAAAATAAATGTATGTAACATATTAAAGTATAAAATTATTTAGTATTTCTAGTCATGTTTTAAAAAATAGGAATTTTAGCCAGTGATGTACTGGTAAATGTGTAACTACCAGCTCTCTGGAAAAGGAAAAAAACCCTGATTTATAGCATTTATTAATTTTCCTGGCATAAATAGTTTCATTTGAAATCTCATGGCTGGTTTCCAGTTAAAAATATGTCATTGAATGCATAGTTGGGAAGAAATGCTTAATAGCACACAAGCATAAATGTTGCACATAGAATAGATATAGATTACCTTGAGGACATAGGACATAGTTAAATGTAGGAAAATAATTAGAAAGTGACAGGTTTGAGTATTTAATTATCTTTGCTTTTATTAAAATTCATTTAATTGTAACCTAATATCATTTAAAAAAATATTGACTGTTTAACAACTGGATTGCACAGTTCCTGAAAATTTAACATCTGGCTTTCTCAAAATATTTTTAGCACACCTCTGATCTTAGTTGCCACTGAACACTTTCTCTCTCCCCTCCCCACAACACACACACACACACACACACACACACGCACACACAATACGTCTGTTATGATGGCAGTTTTTAACTTGCTTTATTTTAAATATGCTAATGCACAAATATTGCTTTCACAGTTAACCATTACATGTATTGACCTATTTATCAATTTCTGGTCTCACCATTGTTCCTTAATTCCCACAACTTCCTTCAGTGTTAATTTGTCATTTTCCCAAAGTATATTCTCCAATTAATCTTTCAGTGAAAATATGTGAGCAGTAAATTCCTTTTGGTTTTGCATGTCTGAAAATGCTTCCATTTTGCTTTCCTTTCTGAAAAGTAACTTAGCTGGGTAACAACTGCTAAATTGACAATAATTTTCCCTGAGTACTTCCAAGGTATTTGTTCATTCTTTTCTGGCATTTGTTGTTAACTGCTGACAAGTCTATCAGTATAATTGTCATGGTAATCTCTCTCTCTGTTTTGAAATACATCTTCAGTGTCCTACAGTTTTGATAAAATGCTTCTTCGCTAGATTTATCTTTATTCACCCTACTCAGTACTCAGAGAATTTAGAGGTAAGTACTTGGGTCTCTCTCTTCAATTCTACAAAATTCATTTATTAATTCTTCAAATAGTACCTTTTCATTTTTTCCATTAGATTTTTCCATTCTATTTCCATTTTCTGTAGCATTTAGTAGACATAAATTAGATCTTGTCATCTTTTGTTATTGTATTTGATATTTCATATTAATATGAACAACTGCTGAAATGTCTTTGTCTCTCTATGCTTCATTCTGGGTAAGTTCTTCAGTTCTGTTTTCCGATTTCATAATTCTTTCTTCAACCATTTTTAGTCCAGGGTTTATAATTGCTGTTATATATTTACCTTTTTTCAGTAAAATCTTTCTTACTTTCCAGACTTCTAATTGGTTCTTTTTCATAATCATCTTTGTTTTATATATTTTTAAAAAAATAGCTTCTTGTTCATTTTTAATCAAGGATACTTCTTTCTCTCAGCATCCTTGACATACATATTATTAAAATTTTTGTCAGACTACTCCATAAAACTAATTTCTTTAGAATGATTACTATTCTGGATGTTTATTTTGTAGCAACTTTTCTTCCTACTGTGCTTCTTGTTTTTTTTTTTTTTCTTTTTTTAATTTATTTATTTGACAGAGATAGAGAGCAGAAGTAAGCAGAAAGCAGGCAGAGAGAGAGGGAGAAGCAGGCTCCCCACTGAGCAGGGAGCCTGATGCGGGGCTCGATCCCATGACTCTGGGATCATGACCTGAGCTTAAGGCAGCCGCTTAACTGACTGAGCCACCCAGGTGCCCCTTTCCTTCTGTGCTTCTTAATAAGTTTTATAATTTTGATCTAGTAACTCCTTTTGAAAGGGAGTTGTGCTGTGTTTTAATTTTTTCTTTCTACTTCTGTGTGTCTTCTTCCCTTTTTTGTGTGACTGCCACTACCAATATGTGATGTGACTATGCCTTTCTAGACTCATAGCCTCTCATGCTGTTTCTGGTCTTCTGTTCTATAGTGGTGATGGGGATCTCATAGATGTATCCACTGAGCCAGTGGATGGCTTGGTTCAATTCCTGACCATGGTGGCTAGCCATACACATTTGCTTGTTATGTTACATTTTAAACCATCTTCCTAGGTGGCAGTAGCCAGTTTCACCTTCTGCAGTAAACAGAGCTCTGATTGCTCTTCTTACACCCTCTTCCACCCCCACTTCTCCAGCCCCTGGTCTCATTTGAAGCACTTTAATTTCTACTTACTCCTTAGGAACTGGACTCCCTAACTTGACTGCTGCTTTTCAGACTTGAAACCCAGTAGGTGTACAGCTTCACCTCATCGCGCAGCTTTGCATTTCTGTTCCTTTTGGAGTCAAAAGGATCTTAACCTTGGTTTTAAGTCTGATCATCTCTTTTTGCTTTTATACTTTTATATTATCTTATTTGTGGAGGAGGGGATTTGACGAGCACACGTTCCATCTGACCACGATTTCTGCTTTCCAAAGTTGAAAACCCAAGGTACATACGATTCAGACTGAGATTACTCAACACATTCTTCATGTTAAGAATACATCCTTTTGTGTTTTTAATAGAAATATGGTCTTTCTGTTACTCAAAATAATATTGAAACCTTTCTACATAATCAGAATAGTCTGGGCCTTTCTATTTTAAATAAAGATTTAGATGAGAAACACTGCAGGTGGTTTGGAGATGATATACCATATATACAATTGTCTCCTGGGGTGTGATTGTTTCCTCAGCTCTTTTCCATGATGTCCAAAGTTTTATCAAAGATTTTTCACATATCCAACATATCGTTGGCTTGAGCACATTTTATTGGTTACTTTTGTCTAAAACTATTATATTGCCTGAAGCTAGTGACTAATGTCTTGTAACATAATGTCTGCTTCTTTATGTTACCTTGACCACTTTTATCTACTAGCACTCCTAATACAGAAAGCTTTATTTTTTTAATGCCTCTTGCTGTATATTTCTCTGATTCAGGGAAACTTTAGTTTTCAGTGTTTTTAGTAAATCCCTTCTCTAAATCATTTTCTTTAAACCCAGAATGAAGCTATACCCTTTTGTTTTTCCTCATCTTCTGATCAAGAGAGCATGCATAAATGAGAACTATCATCTGCTCAAACAAAAAATAAAATAAAATACAATAAAATCCCATTATAGCCTGCAGGACACTTACATTGATAATTAATGTATCTGAATTTCACACACAGGAGACAGAACAGTAATACAACAGAATTTTGTTCCAGCAATATCTGTATATAATGTACACAAATACTAGGCTGAATTTTCAGAGCACAGAAATTTTCTTTTGGTACTCTCAGAAAACACAGAAAGATTTAATGTCATATAGCCAGACCATGAAGTTGTTTCTTCCAAAACTGATGACTAACAATGCTGCCTCATCTGCAGTACATCTAGGGAATTGGTCAAACTTGTTACATTCAGGGGAATCAGTATGACCTTAGTTTTAATTTTTTTTTTTTTTTGTAGATGTAACTTTTCTTCTTCCTGGACAGAGTTATATGTGTAAATATAGCAAAATAGATATTTCTGTTATGAAGTCAACTGATGGGACCTAGGATTTAACCCCAAAGTATTCTAATTCCACTAGATTCTAAATTTCCTGAGTGTTTCAGCCTCACAGGTTGGCAGAATCTAGTGCTTCCTTAGGCCTCTCTACTGTTGTTCATGGCCCCATTTTTCATGTGGCCCACACCCACTAACCTTTTTATCTGAATTATAACCACAGTTATGGAGTCTTCAGTAACCCCTGTAATCCATGTTAGAAGCCTCTCCTACATGCCTACTTAGCACCCCATGCCCTGTGGTCCCAGGAACCCTTCCTTCCCTCCCCCCCAACCCCTGTGTGCCATTGGACTATAAGAATCATGAGAGAAGAGCCCGCCTCTTTCAACTCTATATGGTACCTAGAGTAAGTGCTAAACAGAGGCTTTTGAATGAATGTACTCACCACTTCTCTAAGGGAGTCTTAAAAAAAAAAAAAAAAAAACAACCCAAAAAACAACCCCTTCCCCCCCAAAAAACCCTGGGCTTTATTGTTATTGTGGTTTTCAGTTGAGTGGTAGTATGAGGGAGATACAACAGTGTTCCTGCTCACATTAGTTAAAATCTCAGTGGTTTCACATAACAAAAGATTTTTCCCTGAGGTCTTGGCTCTGTGCAGTCATTCAGGACCAGTGGTGTTACTCAGTCATGTGACTCTGTTGTGTCATCTCCTTGAGCTTCATCCTGCAGCGTGACTTTAGCTGGTGAGATGGAAGGTGTGCAAATGTGATCTAGTTATGTGCCAGGAGAAAAAAGAAAGCTTTGGGTAACCCAGCCTTGTACCTGCCATAATACCATCTAAGGAAGCATAGAATCTAGTTGTCCCTATCATACAGTGGATTATATATCTCAAATATGTAATGCCCCCGATTTCGAATCCGAGAGACCACCGAGGAGCCGATACCGATGCAAACGCACGAGGGTTTATTAGCAAGCTCGAGCTTGGGCCCAAGTATATCCGACACAGCAGGGTCGGGACTTGGACCCCGAGGTCAAAGGGCGTAACAGTTATAAAGGGGCCCATGGTCACACAGAAAGTCGCATAGTCATTGTCGGTCCACACGCAGGTGGCCAATGAGATTGTAACACACGCGGAAAGTTGCATGGTCATCGTCGGTCCACACACAGGTGGCCAATTGAATCATAATTTACCCTATAGTAACCATTTGAACTAGCCTATTACTCTGGTCTGAATTGGCGGGCAAAAGGCGGGGTTGGCATTCTGTGACAGTTAGGGATTCCGCATTCTTATCGGCTAACTCAAACTAGTTCAAGGACCGGCTGGGCAATGTTCTGACATTCTGTGACCTTTCTCAGAAGCCGGTTGTATAGGGATTATATACAATATGGCAGGTATATCACAAAATGAAGTTAGCCCCCCCTCCATTTATTTATTTATTTCTTGCTCTCTCAAAATATATATTTTTTTTATCATAACAGATTGGCTATTAGCTCCTAGGGACTTAATTGTCAACACATTCCTGAGCTTTTAGTGTGTCATTTGTTATATTCTCTTGATGTGAACAGAAGCTGGTAGGAATATTTGATTGACAAATGTATTTTTTTTTTTAATTTGAGAAGTAACTTTGTACCTTGATGACAGAAGTAAGACATGTTGCTGAAAAAATTATAATGCAGAAAAATATTTTTAAAGAACAGATGAAATTACCTGCCTGGCTACACACCTTAGCAAGTAATACTTGTCTATCAAGGTTTATTTTCTCTAGTTTTAGTCAAATGGGTATTTATAAGGCTCTCACAGTAGAAATCATTTGATGAAAATAACATCATTTCTTTTTCATTAAGTGCATCTTTTTTGTAGGATTCATTTCTTCTCCATCACTAATCTTTCAACTACTAACTGGTCTGGGATGTGCTCTTTTAAATGAAACAAACTAAAGTAGGCACAATTAACTTACAATAACTAGAGGCAATTCAAATGTTTTTCTTTCTTTTTTTTTTTTTTAATTGTAAGCAAATCTGCTTTAGCAATTCCTAAGAAGTGACCAATTTAGCAATTTCTTTGAAGTGTATTTAAATATGGGTTTCAACATAAAAATGACTATTCCTTGAGTTTTGTATATGGCAAATAAGGAAATTAAATTTTCCTTTGGAATACTCTATTTCTTCTGTTTCAAAGAAAGGAGTCATGATTTGGTAAATAAGATATCTGCCTTCATTTTATAGGTTTTCTTTGATTTCCCAAGCCTAAGTCAACTGAAAGGGTTCATTCAAATCTGAGATATAAGGCTTACTATATAATGTGCAGTATAATTTTTTTTTTAACTTACATCTACCACCGAGAAATTTATAAGTCGAGATTTAAGAGGGCAGGCTTGAGGACTGACTGGCCTCCTATAGTTTCTGTGAAATCTGAAAGATTATTATATCAAAAGTCAGCATTTCATGGCCCCCTTATATCCATAAAGAAAATTAAAATCATATGCTGCACAGCAAGCTTAAACCATTCAGAATGCTCATAAACATATTTAAAGCCAAAATTACAGCTGTTTCTTGACTCTCGGTACCACGTATAGCTCTAGATGCGGTTCTTACATTGCTGTGCACACACTGTAGCAGTAATTACTGTATTTTAAGCACCACACTATTCTACAAGAGCATTCTTCAGTGGTGATATAGCAACCTGGAGATAAGGAGCCCTTCCTGTACCACGTAACTGCCTGCACAAGGGAAGCACTGAGTGTCCTTAATGTTCTACCAGAGCTTTGTCTTCCTTTGTTAGGAAAGGAGATAACAGGCGTTTTCAAATATAGAACCGAAGGAAGTGTTTCATTAAACATGCACAGTTTGGTAACTTACTGGCAGCTTTTCCTTTCCGTACTTTTGATACAATTTCAAATATGGAACTTAATTGAATGCGTATCAATTTAACTAAAGAACTAACGAGTGCCACTGGTAGCCCAAGTTTGTGTGAGCACCTTCTCCTGCCACAGTGCTCTGAAATAGGGATGAATCAACAGTCACACATGAACTTTAATTAACCGCTTAAGCATACCATATGTTATAGAGAGCTGTGGGAAGTGTGAAATCCTCTGCAAAATGGAAATTTCTCAGATTCTGACAGTGTGAGCACATTTATTATTTAATCTTCATTACTATTATCTTGTGTTTTTATTGTCTCTTTTACCCCCACTTTCAGAGTCAAGGTAATTAATGTAACAACTCTTCCACAAAAAAGGAAGGGAAAATGTACATTGAAGTGATGATGGACAATACTATAGGGAAAGCACTTGGCTCTATAAAGTACTTACCGTAAGTTTGGTGTCTTCTCTTCCCTTGATACCAACTGTGTTTATTTTATCACCTATCTAACAGGAAGTGCAGTGGGAAAGGAGCCAGTTGAGTATGTCACAGTCCACCCTTGGCACAAATGGAAAATGCATGTCTAACCCTGCTGGTGGGGGCCCTTACGTGTAAAGTAGAACTTGGCAGCTCATAGTTTAATAATTTGGGTGAATGATATTTTTGCAAAGCTTACATCTCCACTCACTAAATTTAAAAAAGAAATAAAGTTCCCCATCTATTAAGTGGACAAATTAGATATTCTCCACTAGGAATTCTATCCCTGTGCAAAGTAAAATAAACAGGTTACTTATATACTCACTTCTACTTACTTCTATTCTCAAGAAAGATGCCAAGGATGTCCTTTGTGGAAAGCCCTAATGTTAAATTTCTAAGGAGCCTCTGAGGACACAAACTTGGGTTGGGCACAGTCTCTGAAAGTCCCTGGCAGAATCATTTGCCGGGAGAGAGAAGTTTACTGAAGACTAGAGCTATAGCAGGAAGATGGGTCAGGAGAAAGTCTCCCCTCCCTTTGGGCCCATAGAGCTGGTCTTCATCTCCCCCATACCATTCTTCCGAGAAAGAGGCTAATACTCTGTCTTTAAGCAGAGGAGACCTGTCTTCAGGCAGAATCTTTCACATACTTCTTTTATGTGAAATCAATAAAAGTAGAATTGCTTGACTAAAAGAAGGTGGATGGAAAGACAGAACCTCTTTCAAACTCAACCTCCATGTCTTGTCTTCCCAAAGTTTCCTCTCCTTGGAAACCTCAGAAGAAATTTATAGCTTCTCTGAGCACAGTCTGAAAATCACTGACTCAGGACAACTCTTTGGGACTCATTTCCCTTGACCTGAAGGAAGTCACTCTTTACTCTTGATCTTGTCTGATGAAATAAAGAGGAATATTGGAAACTCCATTTTTGTATGTTTGAAGTATTGCATAGTATAGATTTCCCTAAAGACAGTAGAATTTCTGTTTATATATAATAACTAGCAACACACATATATTTCCAAATATGGGAAAGAAAACTATGAATACCCATATGTGTATGTTTACAGGATCAAGTTATGCTTATG
Organism: Procyon lotor; assembly: GCA_028646535.1. Taxonomy (NCBI): domain Eukaryota; kingdom Metazoa; phylum Chordata; class Mammalia; order Carnivora; family Procyonidae; genus Procyon; species Procyon lotor. The sequence continues at coordinate 63,982,364 of CM053606.1, read as the reverse complement.
TGGAATAAGTAGATACTTATGCTGCGTGATTAGAAAAAACTTCCTTAGACAAAATATATCTCTCACTGGTCCTGTCGCATGTGTTGGAGCTCCCATTACTTACTCCTTTGGGTAGAGGCTGTTGTTGAAAAAAGAAGTTATCAGTGGGGCTGTGGCATATGTTTTACCATTATTAACATTTGATATTTTATTTTCAATTAATCCTGCAGAGAACAAGATTAGGAGAAGCGGGGGAAATACAGAATTAAAAAGATTCAAAGGGAATGAGAAGAATAGAGAAGCAGCTGGGTTTGGGGAAACATTATTTAGGTTGGATTTGGAAGAGTAAAACTAACTGACTAACCCATGTGATGGAGCTTATCCTAGACAGTCGTGTCTTTCCAATCAGTCCAAGAATGAGGATGGAGGTACTGAGGAAATCTTTGTTGCTTTTGCAGTTTTTTAACTCCTTCCAGTTTGTGTGAGTAGAACAAGTACATCAAATGAGTAATCAATTGGCATTTGTCTGTGGAAGACTGTGAGAGCAAGATCAACTTGACAGCCTGAGTTTTTCAATTTTTCCTGTTGCGTTGACTTGCTTCCCCACAGATCTCTCTGCTTTTCTTCTCTTTGCTTACTGAAACATCTAGGTTCTCTTTCCCAAAAGTCAACTTAAGAAAAGTATCCCTAAGAAGCTGTTAGCACTTTTGTTGCATTTGGAAACGTATGGAACAGATCAATCTCTGAACCTGCCTTGGGTTGCATCGTAAGGGGCAGGGCTGTGACGGAGATGAAGGCAACGTGTCCTTCTGTAGTACTGAACAGTTACTCTGCGCCCAGCAGGACGGTCAGCTGACCGTTCCAGTAGCAGCCATGGAGTTTCGAAGCTAAAAGATAAACAACCACTCTGTGTCAGATAAATTTGATCTGCATAAATCAACATGTAGATCCTTACCTAAGGATTCAGAGGAGAGGAAGAGTTTTAAAGACAAATAAATAAATAAAAATCCAGATGAGGAAGAAGCCTAAAATGATAAATGGCAAAGTTTTAAACGGCCATTAAATTTGAGCAAGTCAAATGGCTACCAAATGGAGTTTCATTTCTCATTTTATTTATAAACATTCACATAAAATTGCAAGGAGAAAAAAGGGAAAATCCTTGAACTCCCGTGAAAGACATTTTGTGCCGCGTATGTTGAATTACTATTAAGTATTCACCTGTCTTAAATGGGCTTTTTCTCCAGCCTCTGCATCATACATCTTAATGTCAGTAACATCTGCAACTGAATGGTAATGTGGATCAGTGAAGATAATCACCAGTTAATAAGAGCTTCAAATTGTGCTTTGGCTAGTGTACACCCTTGCATGTATTTCTTTGGATAATTTACCAGTACAATTTTATTAAATGCTTATGCTTGATCAAAAAGTGCTTGTGTATGAAATTAGCAGCAAATCTGAATTTTTAAAAATCACTAGCACAGTGTTCCCTTTGCTTCATGCAGACCTTTTTGTTTTC